>JBAMBF010000581.1:2492500-2832500 GCA_037043605.1 Drosophila multiciliata
TGTAGTTTTTGCTGTTGTAGTCGTTTGTCTTCTTCTTTGAGTAGTTTGTTTTTATTTCTTTTGAGTTTGTTATAATTTTCTATTTGAAAAGTTTCTTGTATGTGCAATTGGCAGTAGTTGTTGTTTTTATTTTATTTGTTCAATTTGTTGAGCATTTTCGCTGCTGCTGCCATTTTAGGTGCCTGCAATGGACAACAAACAAACAACAACAAAATGAGAGGTTGATCGTGAGCGAGTGAGTGAGAGAGAGAGGGATCGGCGGGTCAGCAGCAGAAGCAGAAGGCAAAAGCAAAACAAATGCTAACGTCACTTTGATCTTACACTACGCTTTGTGCCGTCATTCGCACTCATTCACTCACACACACACACACGAACTCGCACACCTGCACACAGGTACCAGCAGAGAGAGCGTAGAGTGTGTGAGAGAGCGGAGTTGATGACAGATCACAGCGCAACCAAAGCCAGCTGCTCAGCCAGCGCTTGCTTAATGGGAATTCTGTCTTCGTCTTTGGCTTCGGCTTCCTCTTCTTTTATGCCTTGCTGCTTTAGCTGAACCCTTTTCTTTTGGCTTTGTTGTGCGACTGGTTGCAAGAACTCGTTTTAATGTGCAATTTTTCGCTTGAAACTCTTCTCGATCCCACAAGCAGTAACACACACACACAAAAATATAAATGCATATAGAGATAATAAATGGTTAAATATACAATTCAGTTGAGATTGTTGTTTATAATTTGTTTTCATCATTCTTCAATTGCAGTTCTTGCATCAAAAAATTCAAAAATGCACAAAAATGTGTGTAAATATAAAAACACAGAAACAAACACGAAACAACAAAAAAAAAACCAACAAAAATATTGAAAGATCATTGCGCGCTGCCGATCGACGCGCAAGCTAACACACATACAAACACAACACACATGAGAGAAACGTTTTTTTTTTACCAGCTTCGCTTTGGATCTGCTTTCGCACGAAGTACGACTACGCCAACAACGACGGCGGCAATTATGACGACGACTCTCGCAGCAATCACTACCGTTCAGAACGCGCGCACAAAACAAACTGCAAACGCAACCAGAAACGAAATCATAATCAGCAACGCTAGCGGCCGTCGAGTGACTTGTGCTTAACATAAGACTGTTAAGTCATTGAAATGTTAACTTCACATGGCCAATGTTACACTCAAATACTGAGTGTTCGGCCTGTGTGAGACACCACTCACTGTTAATGCTAACTCAAAATGGCACTGTTAACATTCACGTGGCAGCACAGTGGCTCACAATCTCTAGACTTTACCAGCAACCTGCAACCTGCAACCATATTTCATAATGTTGATATAAATTGTTGTTGCCTTAACAATTTATCAAATATTTTGTCCTTACATCCAATTGACATATTCACTCCAGCTATTCAAGATTCATTGGCTCAATGTTCAAATTCCGGATTCTGGATGCGCATAGCATACCACTGTTGAGCAACAGATGCTGACCTGCGTGACGCACTCAACTCAAAATGTAACTCTGCGCAGCTTGACTCAAGCTGAACTAAAAACACTCAACTAAATTTAGAATAGATTAAAAACTTCCGTTGAAGTACAAAAAAAGTGCGCTAAGGGCTTAATGCAAAATGCTCGTAAGCCCAAAAGTTAAATGGAATTCAGCATATATTAAAAAAGTTAATGCAGTTTTAGTAGTTAATTAAATAGAGTGTTTACAAAATTTGAATTTATTAATGAAAAAGCTAGTTTGTTTCCATGTTTGTTTTCAAATTTATTTAATTTTGTTTATTTATTAAAAAAGTTGAAATAGAAGGCTTCTTCTTCTCAAAAAGGGAGCTGAAAGTGTTCACATTAAAAAAAAACCAATGATTTGTGTTGATTGTTTTTGATATTTTCAAAAATGTAACAATAAATCTGAATTTCATTAAAAGTATTCCAACTATATGATATAGTAGTCGCAAGTCCGATAATTTATCAGAAAAATGTGAAAAGCATTTAAAAACTCATTTTTATTTTATTCATTAGTTATTTATTATATATACCTAATAAAAATTTATTATTGTAATAAATATATATATATGTATTATGTATATTATTATAAACTGCGCAATATTGTTAACCATAGGTTATCTGATTGTAAATAAATGTTATATTTTGTAGCTGAAACCACTAAGTAGGCTCTTATATAGTCATTTTGGTTTTATCCTTTAATTACAAATGCTCTGATTGAAAAAGGACGAAAATACATTTTAAAAGCACTGCAATTGGATAGTTAATTTTTTTTTTTGGATTGCATTTTGTGGCCTTTGACTGAGAGCACTTTAATATAATTTGTATACCCAGCAGGGATTTGAATAAGATTAAACGGGTATTATAAAGACGAAGGCGTCTCCAAGCCCATCAACTAGATATGTTCTCCACCAGATTGCGCAGATCAAGCTTATCATCAATTCGATGATCGATAATCTCATTCGTTTCGCCAATATCGATATATTTCGATAAAAGTTGGCTATGAAAATTGTAATATTTTCAATATAAATATAGTTTTTAAAAGTTTTTTTTTAAACAAATATTAAGATTAAATTATTAATAGTATTAAAAATGTATTTAAAATGAAATAATAAGAAATTTTTATAAGATTTATGTTTATATTTAAAAGAAAAAAAAAACATTGTTCAAAGGTTCGATTTAAATCGGCAAAGATAAACGAAGTTACTAATTAATATTTATAAAAATACACACACACCCACACACACATGCAAAAACGCGGGGTCCCCGCAGCGAACTCTCTCAAGTGGAGCAGTTTTGCTTGTTTGTTTTATTTGTGATAGTTCAGCAAATAGTATTTTCATCGCGACTCTGAATGCAAATACAAAGACAGTTGAGCTATTTTGTGAGTGTGACTTTGTGGTTGTTCATATAAAAAAATGCACTTAAAAAATGCTATTGTGCTTGTGTTCGTGTGAGTGTCTCTCCCTCTCTCTCTTCCCGCGGCTTTCGCCAGAGGTCAGGTCAACTTCGTCGCCTGCCAATTAAAACTTTTTATACGCTGCGGCGGCTCCACACACACACACATACACACACACACACATATGGTATGCTCCTTTTATAAAGCGCAGCATGGAACTTTGTTAAAGCTATTTCAGTTAATTACCTACAAGAAACACACAGAACAATTCACAAACGGAGCAAAAAGAGGCAATCAAATAAAATAAAAAATACATATATACATCAATATATATATATATATATATTAATATCGTTTTTGGTATGCAGAACCGTTAAAAAATTTACATATCTGTAGCCGATATGGATGCTATTTGCAGCTCTGCATTAACTGTGAATGGAGTTCGTATAAGCATTTAGTCAAGTACCGTTTACACAGTGGATATTTTCCACTTACTACAACAATAACGACCAAAAAAAAAAAGGGAGAGAAAAATCAACATGACAAAGCAGCGCATCAAATGTTTTTAGTGCAAGCGCAACAAGTTAAATGCGTTCTGTCTGTGTGCGTGTGTGTGGGTGTGTGTGTGCCCTGCGAAAATACATCTGCCAAAAAGTGTTGCCTACCTTTGGGAGAGCTGCGAATTTAACGAATTTCACACAATGTTTAACATTTTTGCGCACTTTGAAAAAAAAGCAATACTAAAACAAGTTGGTAATTCTAAAAATCCGTTGCTTGGAAACACATCTCTGCAAAGCATAAGCTGACTTTGTAAATAACTATACAAAATAGATAATTATTAATATTCTCAGCTTAAACTGAAAATATTGCATTTTGGGAGGGATTTTCAAACTTGTTGTGTATCATTAAAAATTATATGCATATTGCACAAACTATCCACAGCAAGTCTAGTTTTTTTATTTAAAGGCAGTGTGCAGGGTAGCTGCTAGTCGAGTGGTTTCCACGAGCGGCATTCTAAAGGCTTTTAACATATGATAATTAAAAAATAACGCTTGACAAAAACTTTGCAAAATTTAGCAAATCAGCAGATCAAACAAATGTAGGATACGGTGGGGGAGGGGGAGGGGGGGGGTGGGTGATGCAAATGTGTGTTGCAAGGGTCAGTGGCAGGTTGCAGGTGTTGCAGTTGGTTGATTTAGTCACGTGTGATCAGAATTTCCGCATGGCCGATTCATTGTCCAGTCGCACGTAAGCTGACACTTGAAGCGATGCGTCATTGATACGTATCAATTGATTCTGCCACACGCTCGCAACGTGCCACATGAGCGTAGCAGAGCATCCATCAAAAGGAGCCAACTCTGCTCAGCTCCAGTCCAGGGCCAAGCTAACAGCACTCAACTGCTTTTGACCAGATTGAAAGCATCCGTTTAAATCAAAAACAAAAGAAAAAGTGCGCTAAGTGCTTAATGCAAAATGCTCGTAAGCCCAAAAGTTAAATGCAAAACAGCATAAATTAAAAACAGTTAATGTAGTTTTAGTAGTTAATTATATAATGCGCTAACAAAATTGTAAAATTATTTACGAACAAACTAATTTGTTTCGTTGTTTGTTTGCAATTATATTTAATTTTATTAAAAAAGTTGAAACTTAGTTGCCAAACAGTACACTATAAAATAAACAAATGTGAACATAAATAAATAAAAATATATATAAAAATGTTTGTACAAACAATAGAAATGCGGTTTCTAAAAATATAGCATTTTTAATTATTATTATTTTTTTTAATTATTTCCAAGAAGTGCAAAGTTAAGAGTTGATTTCAATTTAATTTAATTTAATTTTGGTAAAATTGTTTGTTTTAAGAATTTCATGCTTAAAATAAGAAATTATTGTTTTAAGAAAATTACGGCATAAACTCGGACTTTGGTTTCGCTGAGTGTATAGACAAGTCTAAAGCTTTACACACGGCTTTGTTATGCTTTCTGCGCTTCTGGCGAGCACGTTAGAATGCTGTAGTCGAGAAAGCTCGACTACGAATTACCCTTGGTATAGTCTGATATTAAATTATATTCCTTATAAATCAAAATGTTTTATCTGTGCGCAAATGTGTTTTTACAATCAGCAATCGATTTGTATCGATAGTTTTAGTTATCGTCTACAAATTGCGTTGGTCCAACTTCAGCATAACCTGTTCGATTTCCAATTTGATTGGGTATATTGCAACAAATGGCAAAAGTAAGGCAAAAAATACAAATAAAAATATGATAAAATAAAATAAAAACAAATAAATAGAGAAAAAGATGATAAACACACTTTTAATCTAAATAGCTTTGTAAAACAAAAATGATGAAAACATTTTCCATTAAATTCACATGCGTTAAATTAAAAAGCATTTTAAGTGCAATTTTGTAACAAAATAAATTAATAGTTTTACAATAAAATACTAAAAGCTTACTTACGAATTTGGCAAATATTGTCTTTAATTTATATATATGCAAATTGTATACATAAATTTGGGTAAAAATAAAAAATAGTAATAAAAAAAAAGCAGACTCAATCAACTGGAAATGAAGCAGACAACAAAATTTATGCAAAATTCTTATTGCAAAATAAACAAATGGAAAATGTTTTTTGTTTCAATTGAATTTTGGGTTTGTTGCTTTATTCAAAACTGAATTGACGATTGGAAGCACAACAGCAATAAAAATGCAAAACACAAATGACACTTGCCACATTTAGTGGCGTGTAAACATCGATTGGCAGCCGTTGTCCCTCTGACACCTCCTGAGTAGCTGTTGCAGCAGAATGAGGATGAGCAACACATATATATATATATATTGTTGATCATTTGATAAATTGCTTTAATGTTAACAATTCAACAGTTTTTTTTTTTATTTATTTATAGTAAAATCGAAATGACGCCAATTTTACTCCAAACTATGAATAAAATGGATAAATAGTTCAAAAGATAAATATCGAGTTGATGTTGGTATAGATGCATAATTGGAAAATTAAACACATTATCATTACCGTTATTATTTAACCGTTGTTTGATGCCAAACTCAATTTGAATAGCTCTGAATTGATACAAGTGCTGATTTGTCAATTGTAAGCATAAATATAAATAAATATATATATATATATATATATATGTGTGTGTGTGTGTGTGTGCGAATTCAAGTGAAAGTACTGATTTATTCAAATGACAATTGCCCTGTTTTGCTATCATAATGCGTAAATAGAATTTGCCATTGTTTTCAATCTTACTTTGATAATTCAGGTGAAAACACACTCACACACACACACACAAGCACACACACACTCATGCATAAATAGACTTTCGGTTGATCAGAAGTGGAATGTAGTCAAATAAACCACACTTGACAAAGTGCCATTTGCAATAATTTGGTTGCAAGTACAACATGAGCTGCAACCGTTGCTAAGTGCAACACACAGAAATTTGCAATAGGCTGCAAGGATTCTGACACTACAGCAAACGATAATATTGTGCCCCAAGCCAGTGGCTAATGCCACACTTGCTGGGCAATGGAATTGATGTCATGCGTTGTAATTGGAAGCAAATGGTGCTTGCAACATTAATTGATAACTTGCCCCTGACTGCCTGATTGCCTCAGAGTGCATTGTGCATAGTTAATGCAGTCGCCTGATCAAATTCACAAAACCAAAACCCAAATTTCCCAATTGTTGGCTTAAACAAAGAGCCAAACGGAGATTCTGATTTTGAGTTATATTTAATATTTGTTGCAGAATTCAGATAAGAAATTAACTTAAAAAAATACAATAAATATTATTTGATAAAAATAATATTTTATTAATCATTTTGCATAAATATTTGTCTGCTGCTCAAAATACTTATTTTGAAAGCACAACAAATATTTAAATATATTAAAAATGGGTTAAAGGGAAATACGCAAATAAGTATATCGTAGTCGAGCTCACTCGACCACAGCATTCTTAATTTTTTTGTTGTAAATGTTTTTTATGCAAACAACGTTGAAATCATTTTCAAAAGGATTTTAAAAGCAAAAATTAACTGAAGTGCTTAAGGACGACAACCAGGAGCACAGTAAGTGTTCAGAAGGGCAGGTGGGGGGGTGCGGATTTTGAAGCAACAGCTGCATTGCGACAAGTTGCCTCACGCTGAACGCTCCATCAACTGGTGTCCAATTTGCAACGAGCAGGTTGCAAAATGGCATTGCAACAATGCCAAAAAATAAATCACAAAGGAAAGCTTCGCTCCCCTCCCAACTGGGAAATGATAGAAGAGTTATACATGGGATTCTCTCTCTCTCTCTCTCTGTGTATCTCTGTCTCTTTCTCTCAGTTGGCCTCTTTTTCTTGTCTTTGCGTGTCATTGTAATCGTTTGTCAATTATGCTTCGCATGCAGCTAAAACGTTGCATTTCCGTTTGCTGTCAAGAACAAAAGGGGTGCAACAACCCCAACCCCAACCCCCCCTCCGCACCACTCCGCCAACCTTTGAAACGTTAACTTTTCCATATAATAGCATAAGCTGCCGCAGGAGCACCCCCCCGGGGAAAGAAAGACATTTGGCCTGGCCGGAAGTCTTGCGCTGACATTCATTACCATAATTCACAACAGCTTACAACATTTATGTGGCTGCTGTTGCTGCTTCTCCTGCTGCTTCTGCTGCTGCTTCTGCTGCTGCCATTGCTGTTGCTCTTTGCGACCACGCCCAACTTCTGCAGCCCTTTTTCTGCAGCAATCTGCTGATTGGATACCAAGTGCAACGGCTGAGGTGAAGTCAAATCGATTGTTGCAGCTGGCCAGCTAATTGATATAGTGCGCCGATCTGCTCAGATATGCATAGCCAATAGCTCAAAAATGACCACGGTCAAATTACTTGCCACTAAAATGTGCAACTCTCAAATTTGTGGCATTTAATTCAGACATCTTTGGCAATTGGCTTGACTAAACTTTGCTTATCTGGCCAATAAAACTTGGCCGGCAATGCATTTGTTTGCCAAGCCAGGCAACAACAACAACAACAACAACAACAGCAATTTGTTTGACATTGCAACCAAAAATCCGAATTTCAGCACCAGCATCGAAAACAAACCCAAACCAAAATTGAAAACCAAAATCAACTTTTAGTCAAAATATGCAGCTTAACACAAAACTGCTCGACTGGCCGATACCCTGTAGACAGTTTTTATATATATGACAGACTTGTTGATACTATTTAATTCCATAATAAAAATGATTATTGCAAAATATGTGAATTTTGTTTGAATTTAAATATTCTGTGTGAATTTGGAAAGCGATAACTTTACAACTGAATCATTTATCGTTATCGTTATCGGTATATGAAAGCTTGTACAACGAATTCCGACTCTGATGTCGAGTTTGGATGCTGATCAAGCATATGTATATATATATAAATATATATACCCTACGAAGTCGGCTATGTTTTCTTCCCCTTTCGCCCATTATTATTGGGGTAAAAATAAATCAAAACAACTGCGGCAAAAGCAAGCTAAATAAATTTAAAGCTACTTAATCCCATAATAAAAAGCCAAATCAACTCTCAGACTGAAGACCAGAGAATATTTTTGGGTTAAAGTTGAAGTTGAAGTTGGCTCAGCTTGTGGCCAATTTGCGTCATTTGCAAACTGGCAAAAAAAAAAACACTTCTGGATTTGGATGTGACACAAATTAAAATCTTTATCATTTTAAGCAAAGCTAAAGTTTGTGCTCTAATTTATATGAATAATTCAAATATTATTTGCATATGTTATAAAATTTAAATCCGTTTTTGGGGAATGTTCTTTTTGCTTTTCGTACACAGAATAAAGTGTCCCAAAATTTAATGTACATAGAAAAGTTATAGTAACAATAAATAAAATTAAAAATAATAAAAGCAAATTACGAAAAAATTAATTTAAAATTATAAACTGATGATTTATTTTAAAGAAAATGTAAGAAATTTTATATTTGTGAAATGTAAATGTGAACCAAACATAAAAATAATTTCTAACTGAAATTGTAAGTTGAGAAAATGAGAAAATGAGAACGGAATATAAAGATGGAGAGAGAGATAGATAGAAAGAGAGTGAGAGAGAGAGTGACGGAACAAGAAAATATTTCTATGAATTAAGCTCGATCAAAATTTAAATTAATGAAAATGATGAAAGTTTAAAAATTAACCAAAGAATTTTCTGGCAATTGAAACTTTTATACAATTTTCATTCAAGAAATTTCAACTTTGATTAAAGCAAATTCGTCAAATTATTTAAAAAAAAAAAAAATGCGAGAAATTCAATTTTCCAGCTAAAAATGCACTGCATGAAAATTAATTAAATAAATTCGAGCAAACACGATTTGTTTTTGAAATCAAACCATATTACAAAAAACGTAATTGAAAAATGCAATTGTGAAAAACAGCATTATTTTATATTTTATATTTTACATTTTACTTAAATGCTGAAAAAAGGCAAATATGCAAAATAGTTGGATTTATTTGTTCGACATGGTTAAAATTAAATTAGGAAAAGTTTTATGAAACATTAAACAAACAAATCAAAGTCAAAATTTAGTCGATAGAAAAACTGAATTCGATGGGAAAAAAGTGTGGCAAGCAGAATCTAAAGGGAGAGGTGGGAGTGGGCGTGGGAGTGGGCGTGGGAATGGGCGTGTAAGTCTTGGATGGAGAAGCTGTTAATTGTATAAATTGGAGCGATGTCTATTTAAATAGCCATCTGATTTATGGGCAGATGATTCACAAAAGCGGGAAATAAAAATGCAGCTGCCACCTGGCTGTTGCCACGTGACAACCTAATGCGCTGACAACTGGCTGCCTGCCACAAAACATGTATTTCTCGCAGTGTGTTTGTGTGTGGAAAAATTTCACACGCATGTAATTCCATATGCAAATGGAAATACGGCTCAGGGCTCAGAGCTGCAGCTTATCTGCGGCACAAGCAACAGTGCTTTTTTTGCCACACTGTGTGGCAGCTGCACTGAAAATGAAAATACGAATGGACTTGAAAACTTTGGCAAATCAAAAGTGAAACTTCGCTCACGGAACCAGACCAATTTGCAGCTAACTGATCGAGTTAATAAGATAAAACCATTTCCTGAGTTACACTCAAAATAATAATAATTTTTGATTACGTTTAAAAAATCAAACGAAATGTGTAAAAAAAAAAATGTGTAAAGATTTTTTTTTATATTTCTTTTTTGTTAATGAAATTGTCTTAAGAATAAAAATATCTTCATCAAAGAAGGTTTTATTATGTTTTGTATCAATATTAATAATATTTAATAATTAATATATTTTTATACAAATAATTTACATATTAATTTTTTGTCATTTGCTTTGAAAAATTGATTTCAACATTTTTATTTTTACTACTTTAGTTTTGGATAAATTGAAAAAGGTTGTTGAAATGTTTGGAAACAATGTGAATATGCTTCGGAAAGCAGGTCTCTTTTTTCACAGTGTAGTTGGGTGCGATTGGGTGGCAAAGGACACGCTGCACAAAAACGTCCACAACAGTTGCAGGTATTCATTTCAAGATTTTTTTATGCGATGCTCGCTTTTGTTTTCACTGCATCCGCGGCGATGTTCTGACATAGTTTTTGTTGGTTGACATTCTCTGGTTACCTGCACAGATGTACATAAGTGTGTCATACATACCCCTCATGTATGTATGTGTGTATGTGTGTATGTTTGTGTGTTTAAGCACGCACACATTGTTAGTTTGTGGCACTCGGCTTTATGGTTGCCTCAGCGGACGGACGTGGCATAGAGGCATAGAGAGACAAAGACAGAGACAAAGACAGAGAGAGAGAGAGAGAGAGACAGAGAAAGGAGAAAGGGAGCAAGGGGCAAGAGAAATGGGAAGCTGCAAATAGACTTGGTTTGCCACCGCGTTGACAGTAAATGTTTAAAATTGAGTGCAACTTGTCGTAACTTTATTTCAAATATATGCGGAAAGGACTCACCAAACAATGCACAATGCACAATACAAACACACACATATACACACACACACACACACACACACATGGACAGACAAAATTGCCAGTGTTAATCTGTGTGCAGCAGAGACGTCAAAATTGTCAAATTAATTTTGTATTTTACTTTTAGCTTGAAGCAGCAGACTTAATTTTATTATTTATTTTATTATTATATTTATTATTATTTTTATTTTTATTATTATTATTTTTATTATTACTATTTTTATTATTATATTATTTATTTATTTTTAGTTTGAAGCAGCAGACTCAATTTATTTTTATACATATTATGCAACAAATGAAAACAAGTAATAAAATTAAAAAAATTATAAATAAAATAGAAATTCAATTTCGACAACTTTTGTCGCCTGTGCAAGTTGCATGTGTTGTTAAGTGCTTTGCAACAAAGTTTTTGCATGCTTTTGTCAGACTGATGAGTGCCGTTTGCTGCCTGCTGCCTGCCGCCCTAAGCCCGCCGCCCTCCGCACTCCTCCTGCTGTCCATTGGCAGTCTCATGGCCAATTCTCAGTCCCAGTGCTACTCGCATTCCCTAAGCTGTGGCCAGGAATTTCTATAGATGCGAGCTTTGTTTTTTTATTTCGGATGAGTGTGTGTTGTGTGTGTGTGTGGAGATGCAAGTAGAAGACGTTAACAGTTGGCTGCCACAAGTGGCAGATTTTCAGTTGTGCTGTATGACAGCAGTTAACTGCGAACTCTTATGAAATTTGATGGCTATTACATTATGGCTGACTGGGCTGGCAAGTGGCAGCAGGTGGCAGCAGGTTGCAAGTAACCTATTCATTCCGATGATGACTTCATTATTGATTTAAAATTGTAGTTTCGTCCTGCTGCTGCTGTTGCTGATGTTGCATGCCTCACAGCACGCCAATCAATTGGCCATCAATGAGGACTGCACACACTCCATTAAAACCCGGAGTCCGGTGTCCAGTCGCGTGTCGCGTTCTTTTCATATTTGTTGCACAAATGCGAACACGCCACTTAACTTTCAACAAATCGAAATCAATTTAATAACAAATTTACTCCTTTTTTTTTTTTGTCGCATTTTTCTGAAGTGCCTGAAAAGCGGCTGAAAAAAAGTCGTCTTCAAAATGACAAAAATCGAATAACATTTTTAAAAATTTTTAGGATTTTGCAAAAAATAGTTAATAATAGTTAATAAAAAAATTTAAACATTTAAAATTGAATTAAATTTTAAATATTTATTTATTATCAAACCAGTGAAAATAATATAAAAATTATGCTTTTTTGCGTTCAGTGTAATCCAACGTTGCACAAAGCCTAATTGCAGTTGGGACATGGATTCGTCGTGTGTGTGTGAGTGTGTGTCAATCGTCATTGGGGCAGTAACAATAAATTGCAAACATTTACAGTTATGTCGTGGACTTGAGGCGCAACAATCGCAGCTGCACAGGCTGAGCAGGCTGAGCAGAGTTGAGAGAGTTGTTGATTGGATGATTGCCTTGCTGATGGCATTGAGTGTCAATAACCAGCGAGTGAAGTGTGTGTGTGTGTGTGTGTGTGTGTGTGTGCGTTCAGTTGCCACAATTTGCTGTAGATTAAATGCGACGGATATGGCCAGTCAGCCATTTGATTTCATTTGCCATTTCCTTTAGCCGGCACTTTGGCGTTAGTTAAGTGAATTTTTCTGCTGCTTCTTTGTGTTACCGTTAAGAGGGATGTACGCATCTCCCCCCCCCCCCCCCTCTCTCACTGTCTATCTTTCTCTCTGATGGCAAATTGTGCATTAAATGAGCTTCCTTGCGTTGCTTTGCCTGTATTAGTTCAATATGCATACAAAAAGAAAAAAGAAAAAAAGAAAAAAAAATCAATTGGCTGCACAACATTCTTTTGTTGCACTACATTTATTTTGCTGTGATCTTTGTGTGTATGTGTGTGTGTGGGTGTGAAAGTTGTGTGTATTGTGTTGTTGCTGCAGGCAATGCCAAAGAATTTGAAGGACTACACAAAAAGTGTTTTGCCTCTGCAGGCTTTCCTCCCACCGCCCCACCTCCCCAACCCACGCACTGGCCATTCTTAATCGAGGGCTGCGCATAAAAAGTGTGCATCCAGTTGGGAGATGACTTCTTTGAGTTTGCATATCTTGGCTTGGCACCAACCAACCAATTTACATACAGTTAGCAGTACAGCAAAATATATATGCAAATCAAATAGATGATTCATATGCGGAATATCAGATTTGGTAATGCTCTTGCCTAAATAATAACTACAATTAAATATTGAAGATAAAACTTGCATCGGATTTTTTGTATTATTAATGTTTATCATTTTATAATCAATATGCAAATAATTATTTTATTTATATAACAATATTTGTTTAGTTTTGAGAACTAAATTCCAAAAATATATATTAAAAATAATTCAATAATAAATGTAAATATTTATTTTAGTTATACAACAATATTTGTTTAGTTTTGAGAACTAAATTCCAAAAATATATATTAATTAAATATATATTAAAAATAATTCAATCTTCTAGTCAAATCATTTTTTTTGTGTATAATTTTAAAATCTTTTAGTATATCTGGCAAATCATTAAATATACAAATATTTATTCTCTCTAAAGAATTTGTTCCTCTAGAGGATAATATTAGCAGCTGCCAGTAAAACGTTTACGAATGTTGCATAATAAAGAACTAACGATTTGGAAAGATTTAGCGCAACAATTAAGGTTTATGAATGATACGAAAAAGGTGGCTTTATATTATTTTTTAGCATATCAAAATATCTGTTTTGTAATTTTTGAAAATTACATATATTGTTATAGTATTTAAATAACTATTTATTTTCTTAAATCTAGTATTACAATAAATCAAATAGACTCCAAATGTACAATTGTGAAGACTTTTGGAGCAAAACATAAGTCCTCCGATTTATGTAAGCGTACATCACAAAAAGTCCTTCTTTGCATAACAAACTAAGGGAAGACGGGGCAAGCGGAAGCCTTGCAGGCCGAGGCAGAGTGGCAGGCGTGGCGGGCAGGGAGTGGATTCTTTGAAACTTAACACAATGGTGAACAGGTGAACAGGTGAACAGAGCCTCTGAGGGTCCTTTATAGTTTCAAAATTGAACATGAAAAAAAGGGATAATGGAAAAGTAAAATGCAAAAGATATTTCTTGCCTGCCCCGCCGTGGACAGTCGTCGGTTCAAGTGCTGCATAGATTCTGTTGTCTAAATGACGCAAAAAAAAAAAAAAAAAAAAAAACTATTTGCATTGCTACGGTGAACCAACAATGGAACAATTCTCTTAAAGAAAATTCAAATAATTCACATGAACGAATGTGAATGTGATTTCTGAAATGAAGCCCAATCAAAGCAGCAACAAAAGCTGCAACTGCCCCAATTTAAAATCAGCTTGCAGCACAATTTAAGATTGTGGGAATTGTTTAATGTTTAAGATGGCTTAAGGGATATTTTATAATACGGTTGAGAAGCGTGCAACGCGTTGCAGGTGCCACACAGTTTTGCTGAATCCAGCTTTAAAATTGTGTGAAACAGAAATAAATTTCGATACAAATTCTAAATCTGTTTCATAAGTTTTTTTTTTTTTTAACTGACTGAAATATTCTCATGTGATATTAGAAAAAAATTATTAGCATCGGACAATAGTTTGGCCAGTTTTTAAATTTATTCCTAAGTTGAATTTTATCTTCTGATTGGGAATATAAAATTTGAAATGTTTCATTAGATAAATGTAGAAGTGAAGCAGATTATTATCAAAAGCTAAGCCTGCTTGCAAAAATAATAATTTATTTATTTATATATATTTAATTAAATATATTACTTTTTTTTTTGTTTTTTTTTATATCGATTGACTTTAGTTGACATTAACTAAAGAAAGAAGTAAATAAGAATTTAGGTCCATTAAATCACTTTGTTTAGTCACAACGGGTAAGTCTGCAGCTGAGAGATAAATATCGAGTAAAGCAATTTGTGCAGCCAACTAACTCAAAGAACAATTAGCAGGTGTTACAGGTGATTAGAGGATATTCGTCTATTTATTTGCGTAATTATGCATTAGTCAACTTATGCTTGAGATGGGCCAATCGCTTTGCACAATTGTTCACTGATTGTTATCGGGGATTAACATAAGACCCAAATATGTAGTTAATTAATTGATTTGCCATTTGTAATTACAACGGAAACGCTTATGCGCTGCGTCAAAATGGCAATCATGGATAAGTTAATCAATTGTGGGAATTATTACAAACAGAAAAACATTAACATTTCTACAGACCTTCCACGGGGTGCGGGGTAAATGCATGTTTTTTTTATCTGCTCTTCACTTTTGCACAGTCAATAAAAAATTGCAAGCATCTAGCGAAATAACAACACAAAACAAAACAAGAAAAAAAAATACTGGGTGAATTCAACAATATGCGCAATTTATGAAATTTACTTCAAGCGCAAAATTAAACGTTGCCATTATGAAAACAAATAGACAATGTAAACAAATATAATAACAACAATATTGAGGAAAGCAAAATATGAAAGTAAATATGAAACTGTAATTGACACACAGACGGACAGGCAGACAGACAGAAAGGCAAACAACGGTGCCTTAGGGCTGCCAGCCCGTTGCACAGTTCGTCTCTGTCCGCTTCAACAGTTCCAATTGAGTAAAATGTTAAGCAGTTAATTAAATTAATCAATTCAGTATAAAAATGATAGTAATAAACAAATGAGCATTACATATTGATTGTTCCAATAATTATATATGATATAGTAGTTCGATCTAATTCATTCTCTCTCCTCTTCCGACCTCTTCTGGGGTAAATTGTCAATAGAAATGTGCCATTGGCGTTTTAATACATATTTAACAGAATTTTAACTTGTTTTTACTTTTGCTTATTCACAAATATATTTACATTATGGAGTTTACTAATTAATTGTAATTTTGATTACTCTGACTCGATGCTAATTAATTTTTAAATGTATTGCACATTTATTAATATTATTACACTATATTCGGACGCTTTACACATCGTTATCGATAATTGTTATCGATAAATTGAAAACATGTGATTATATCTAAATGCAATTGGTGCGTAAAGATTGTGGTAAGTGCCTAAATACATAATTCCTTGCAGTTAGAAAGTCAGTCAAGTGAGTTTTTCGCCTTTGAGCCGGATTCCCAATGAATAATTGAAACGATTTCCAAGTGAACTTTTCCAGCGCGTGAACATCAAAATGTGCTCGACACTCTCGAAGCCAGTTCAAATAACCGCCAAAACCGTCAACCACCCAAGCAAGCCGTTAACAAATAAAGATATTTGGCTAGATGACAACTTTGACAACCGCAATCATCTCTGCCAAATCGCTGCCGGGCGGATTTTCCACAAAACACTTTGATGTTTCAAAGACCCACCATCCCCCCTTCCCCCCACACCAACGACCAAACATTAGTCAAGTGTGTTAGACACTCGTGTCGGGTATTTTCTAGAAACATTATCTTTTCGTGGACTCACCATTGATTTCATTCCCATCAGCTTGTTTTTTGTTCCGAAAGACGCCTTTTATGGTTTTGGCAATGCGATTTCGATACCATGTTTTCTTAACTGATTTATTGGTTGATCACCGCAATTGTAATAATAACAATAATAACTAACATTTGTGGTTAATTATACATCATTTTCTGTTTTCAAAAAATATTTAATTTGTGCGTATTTTACTAGTTTCCAACCAATAATAAATTGTGACATATGACACAATTTTCAGAATTGACAGATTTATATTAATTCATTTTTGCAACGATTTCTAAATTTTATACTATATTTTCATTATAGATTCAGCTATGGAATTTGAGAATGTCGTCGCATTTCGCATTCACCAGATTTTGATTTTTCTTACTTTAATATGAAAATTGAAATGGCAACTTTATTAATTGATGGACATAAAATGAATGTGTTAAATATTTTAGGCGTTAAAAGCAGGATAAAAATTTCATGCCAGTGATCCAAGCAGGTGTCGATAATTGCCAAATTGGGTGAGCATTGGCTGGCAGGACGAGCAGGAGTGGAGAGGAGTCGTGTCCAACTGCCTGGCTTCCCTCATGAGTATTGAATGCATATGCAACATGGCTGCAGTTGGCTGATGTCGCAGCTATAAAAGCCGTGTGCCCACTTGGTGGCAAGTCAATGACAGACAAGTGGCAAGCGGCACGCGGCACTCGGCACAATGTTCTGGCGCAAAAGTGGGCAACGAGATGTTTACACCTTTGAGGATCTGACACGCTTTCCGATGAGATTATACAAGACAATTGGCGAGGATCTGTATGCGTCGCGGGACCCCAAACGATGGCGCCGCTATTTGTTGCGCCTGTATTTGGTGCTCGGCTTCCTCAACTTCAATGCGTATGTTGTGGGGGAGATTGCCTATTTCATGGTGCACATCACGTCGACGACGACACTGCTGGAGGCGACGGCTGTGGCGCCCTGCATTGGCTTCAGTTTCATGTCCGATCTCAAGCAGTTCGGCATGACGGTGAATCGGAAGGGATTGATTCAAATTCTGGACGATCTGTCCGAGATCTTTCCGTTGACCAAGGAGAAGCAGCTGCAATATCGCATGTCCTTATATAAAACCAACATGACACGCGTCATGTGGCTTTTTACGGGACTCTGCATGACGTACACATCATCTTTCAGCTTCTATCCGGCGATCAGATCGACAATTCGATATTATTGGATGGGCATCGAGAAATTTGAGCGCAACTTTGGCTTTCTCATCCTGTTTCCCTACGATGCCGAAGCGAACTTAACTGTCTATTGGATGACCTACTGGGGATTGTCCCATTGTGCCTATGTGGCTGGTGTCTCCTACGTGTGCGTCGATCTCCTCCTCATCACCATAATCACCCAGCTGACCATGCACTTTAACTACTTGGCCGACACGCTGGAGACCTACGATGGCTCTGCCCACACCGAGGAAGAAAACATCAACTTTGCCCAGAACTTTGTGGCTTATCATTCCCGCATCTTGGAGTAAGTTTGCCTCTGTTGAGATGCAGATTCAACTGATAGAAATAAGCAAACTGAATTTATTTGTGTCACAATATTTATTAATTAATTTATTTATATTTAATTTAATCTAAATCTTATTTCTTAATATTTAAACTCTATTTTTTTATTATTATTGAAATAATAAGCTATGATTTAAATTTTGATTAGCTGCAGATCTGAATTAATATATTTTATTGCAGAATCAGTGAGGAGGTGAACAACATCTTCAGCGTTACAATCCTGTGGAATTTCATTGCGGCATCTTTGGTCATTTGCTTTGCCGGCTTTCAGATCACCGCTTCGAGTGTGGAGGATATTGTGCTATATTTCATCTTCTTCACCGCATCGCTGGTGCAGGTGTTTGTGGTGTGCTTCTATGGCGATGAGATGATATCCTCGGTGCGTCTTTTAATATTATTGCCAATACAAAAATATTAATATTATATATTTTTTATATTCGCAGAGCTCGCGGATTGGCGACGCGGCCTTCAATCACAGTTGGCTCGGATGTGGCTCCAAGTACAATCAGATCATGCGTTGTGTTATAATGCGTAGCCAGAAGCCGGCCTCAATACGACCACCCACATTTCCGCCCATCTCGTTCAACACGTTCATGAAGGTCATCAGCATGTCGTACCAATTCTTTGCCCTGCTCCGCACCACCTACGTTGGCTAAAGATTCATCAAACTGAACTTAATATCCCTCCAAATATTTAGTAACCCCCTTCAAAAATATATCAAAATGCACGCAAATCATTCGAAATTAATTCAAATTTGCATATTAAAATTGTAGCCTCAAAAAATGCTGACATCTCAAAACTTTTGAAAAGCACATTTTTTGCGAATAGTGCAAACTTAAAGTTGCAATTAGTGAAATTTGTATTAATTACAAATTAAATATATATCAATAACTAAATAACAAGTCGCAATTTAAAGCACAATTTAAATAGAAAAAAACTTGATTGACTCAAAGCTATTTCAAATCTGCAGCAAAATGTAAGAATTTTAAACTATTTATTGTTAATTGATTGTGTTTGTCGTCTCAATAAATTAATGCAAGCTTCAAAGTATTTATGTGTATTTAATTAAACACGTTTAACACAAACATTCTGTGTTGATTTAATTATAATTCATGTTTGTTATCGCCTCACACTTAATTATTAATTGGGCAAATGTGTGAACAACTCATGCCAAATGTCCGTTGGATATATAAGATATATAAGTGAATCACGTAAATACGTAGTTGAAGCCATAACTATCAAATTAATTATTGTATATTCAGCTGCAATTCCAATTGGAAATCGAATTCCATTTGTGGCAGCTGGAGGATTAGTTGCTGGTTGCTGGTTGCCAGTTGTTATGATTACTGTGGCAATTTCACGCTGTGCCACACACTATTTGTTGACATAATGTTAATTGCAATTATTTAGATAAATGGAGACATCCAAGTGTTGCACTTATTATTCACATATTAACGGTAAACTGTGTAAGTTGTCTGCATGTTTGTCTGTTTGTCTATTTATTTATTAATGTTTACTTCAACAGTTGTGAGAAGCGGCGTGTTTATTTATTTATTTAAGTGTCCTGTCAATAGTATCCTCATCCATTACGGCTATTTGAATATTTAATTGCATATCAGCAATTTGTAAATATTTACCACAACTCACACATTCACACAAATTCTGAGTTCTTGCTTCAAATAAATCGATAAATGTGCCACATTCAGTCTGTGTTGAAGTGAATAATTAAATGTGTTGGCTAATAATAATAATTACTAAATGGATTATGTTACTTCTAACAAATTGTTGGAAACGTGTAATTGGAAAAATTCTTTTTATTATTGCTCTACTTAAATACTGCAAATAGTTAAAGCTTTAAAGTTGAATGATTGGCAATAAATTTGAGAATATTTATATGAAATGTAAGAATTGTAAATGAATGTTGTTGTTGCTGCTGCCACAAACGACATCTGGAAACGAGATTCATTCATTTGCTGTGCCACATGGAAAACCATTAAAAAGCTTGAAAATCGCTGCTGGGCGAAAGACTCTCTTTGCAAATGTGTATCAAAATGTTGTAAGTCTTTCTTGTCTTTTGGCGGTTTCCAGTTTGTTGCATGACAGTCAGCCACAACATGCACACACCCACACACACACGCACACGTGTGTTTTTATAGTCCCAAATGCATCACTAATTTGTGGGCATGTTTAATGCTTGCCTGGCTTTTTATGACCATCGTCTGTGGAATGCGCTAAAGCGCCATCTTCAACAGTCGGAGCACGTGCCACGTCGGCTGCCAGCGGATACAAGCCGGGTGGGGCAGGCAGCAGGTACAGTTGTGCTGGCTTCTTCTGCTACTGGCAGCTCTTCACCTTCGACAAGTGCTTCTATATGCAAGTAATTCACACTTTCAACTTTCCCCATCCCCTTCCCCTTCCCTAGACCCCTTCATAGGCATAAAACGCGCCACAATTTGCTCGAAAATATGTGTGTCATGCTAAGAATCAAATAGTGCATGCACATATTTCTCAACATTTTCTCGTGTTGCATGCAAGTCTTTATTGCTCGCCTGCCCCTCATTTTTGCAGCCTAGTCTATTTTTGCTATAATCCTCAGCTCATCTCTTCAAATTGGTTGGTGGCGCCCACAAGTGGCACGGCTCATAAACCTACACAAATGTTCCACACGAATTGTTGATAACATCTTAGGGGGGCGGAAGGGACACGCCACACCTAAAAAATCCGAAGTGCCCACATCTTCAATTGTCCTCAAAATGTAATTTGAGCAATTAAAAAAAATATACACCAAAAACATTTCTATATATATATCTGTAGAAATATATATTGCTGTTAATTTTGTAATTGTATCTTGGCCAAAACTCATCATTGTAAAACTAAAGTTCCCAAGTTAAAAAATGATAATTAAAATATTTTGAAGTGATACTTTTTCGATCGATGATCTGACCAATATAATTTCTAGCTAATGCATTCACAATATATATATTGATTGGAAGTATTCCCAAAGTCGCAAGCCAATTTTTAATATTTTTGAATTTTTATTTATTTATTTTTTTTTAATTGCTTATTTGAAAGCGTGTTGAAATTGTGCCCCAAAGGAGGGCAGTAGCAATTCTATCTTGCTGCAGCATAAATCATACCTGTCTGCCACATATACATACACATATATTGTGGCAGACAGGTAAGGCAGAGTGGGAAAATCACATTACATGTTTTTCACAGCGTGAAAACATTTTTTTTAAAGGTAAAAGTGTGTGTGTGTGTGGGGGGGGGGGGGTGTGTATGGGTGTGCGTGTACTACATTATTATGTGTGTGCCTTTAATAACTTCACTTACACTATTCTCGTATTCATATTCATATTCATATTTAGGTTAGCACGTGCCCCATTCTTGACTTGACTTCCTTGCCTCATTGGCTTCGCCTACGTGTGTCTATGTGGGTCCCTTTCAGTGTGTGTTGTGTGTGTGTATAGCCCTGAGGCGTTGCTATAGCTGCTGAAACTGAAACGCGAACTTGCACTGAGGCTGCGGTGCTGTGGATGTAGTAACGAGGGCTATGCAACCAGTGCCTGTTGGGTATTTGCACATTTTAACGGATTTAATATGAAAATTAACAGCCACACACACTCACACACATAGACACCCACACACTGCTGTTGCTGTTGTGTGTGTTTTTTGTGTAATTTGCGAATGAATCAACCGGTTCGAAGGACCTGGAAATGCCGCTCCGTCAGCAGCTGGACTTAGTTGGAAAATTTCCTAAAATAGCAATAGTCGTTGTTGTCATTTATCTCTTTAGTTTAAGCTAAGAACACCCCCCCCCCCCACCCCCACCAACACCCTCTTCATCAATCCCTTAGATGTTTAGCATTAACCCGTTGCTGGAAGTTAAACAATTATTCAAGACGTGACTTTTTGACATTTAAATATTTATGCGCACACGTTTTCCAAACGACACACACACACAACACACACACACAACACACACACATGTAACATTTGTGTTCAGTTGACTTTGCCAACGGCGTGGAAATTTGTCTGTTTATTTGCTTGGTATTTGGTATTTCTCAAATTTGCCTCATGTTATTATTATAAACATCATAAAAAGTCTAACATTAACTCAGATAAATATTATATAAATAAATATCCAAAAAACATACTCAATTCATCAAGAAGCGCAAAAATGTTTGCCAAACTTTTCATTCCACCAAAAATCGGTTTCAAATAAATAAATGTAGTTTGTGGCACTTAACTTTGCAGTTAAATTGCACCATACATTTTTGTGTATTTGCCACATTCCCAACTCTATTCGCTTCCCAGGCCAACAACCGTCCACAGGCATAATTTACCTAAGTATTCCCTAACCCCCCACCCTCCACCCACCACCCATTTAACTGATTTTATCAGCACTTCCGGTAATGTGCTGGCAAAAAACAACAAAAAAGAGCAAAACAAAAAATCGCACGCATTCACCTTTCACGTGCAACGATTTATGCGCAATCTGAGCCAAGAGAACAAACAGGCCAAAACAAGAAAAAACTCATTGTGTTGCAATGTTCTCATTGGCCTGCTCCTCTTATTGGGAAAATAATAATATAATCGGGGGAAACGGCAACAATCAAATTATTCAGAGAGCTTTGTACATTTTACATTAGAAAATGAACAGTCTCAAATAATTGAGAAAGTCGAGCTTAACCGACTGCGCAATACTCTTTAATCGTGTCAGCAATATTTCGATGCTTAGCCCATTTTTTTGTGGTCCAGAATTGAGTCCCATCGCATTTCCTGGGTCAACTTTGTTTGCTTTTAACTTTTCAGTTGTTAAAACATATATTTTTAGCTTCAAATATGTAATTTTTAACTTGAGATATACCAAAATTATATTGGAGTAGAAATCTTCTGAATATTGCAAATATTGAACAAATTCATAGTGAATAATTGGAAAATGTGTAACATTATTTTAACACACTTATTTTTGGTAGACTGTTTATTAATGATTCCCATATAAGAAAACGTCAATAACTGTTCATTTAGAAATTATAATAATGGTATGCAAATTGTCGGCATTTATATTAAGTGTAGTACGCGTTTCACGTATTAATCAGCTGGGAGTTGTCAGCCGGGTTGAATGTTCTTGGCCAACTCGACTGTTGACTGTTAGTATATGTGCAATGATGTTGTCAGCAAAATTGGCCTTTTTTTGCGTATCTGCAGGAGAAGAGGGCGTAGCAGGTGATAAGCCCCATTGACCGCAACACCCATTTCCAATGCGGTTGGCGGTTCCAATGAATGGCGTCTTGAGTGGGTTTAGTTTTTGGCCCATTTCGGATAAATGCATGTGCACTGTGGTCAAAAGGCCGGATACATCATGTCGCCCAACATGTCGAACATGAATATTAAACAACGTCAACGACAACGACAACAGGTGGGAATGACATCCGCTTCCGTATTCGGGTCATGCAAAAATGGCCACAACACAGAGAAAATTAAAGCGAACTGATCACAAATGTGCTGCGTGTGCATGCATTATTACATGCATAATGCACATGGGACGACAGGCAATTGTTCCATCCAAAACTAACCCCTAATCCCTAACAACTAGCCCCTAAGCGCATTCTGTTGCTTACCCAAAGCCCCTCCGTCTCCTCGCTGAGGGAAAAATCACAGGTGATTATCATAAATAATGCGGGAGAAATGTACAGTTAAAATCCTATAGCAACAAAAATACTAGAAGGTACCTCCTATAAAAATGATTAGCTTGCATATACATTTAGATACACACACATACATATAGATGTTGTTCAAATTGCTACACTTGATCAATCTTATGCCTAGGTATATATGTATACATAATATTCATATTATTTACAAAGCCCAATAAAATATCTCATGCAGAAAAGGCTAACTTATTAGAAACATGTAAGTATGTTGTAGTCAAGTGAGCTCGCTACGATATACCCTGAACTCAGCTGTTAAATATTTTCCAATTTTATTGGTAAGCTTTCCTTTCAACTAACTTTTAATTAATTAAATTTTTACTGCATCTCATCTACATAAACAAAAGTAAACATAAAAATAGGCATGTTAAAAAAAAAACAATTAATCTAAAATTACAGTTAAGCTTACGATTGCGAAATAAAATGCCTAATTTGGCAGAAGAAGTGAGAGAAGTGTCACGCGACGAGTCGTAATGCGTCATGCAGCCACGAACGAATGAGCAGCAAAGCAAGAGCAAAAAAAAGGCACTCAGCGTCCGACATACACTGTGCAAAAACCAGAACTACGTCTATTTCTCATGCGGCTGCTGTTGTCAATTTCGTTTTCACGCAACTGTCCATTTTTGTACAGTGATCGAGCACTTTTTAGAATTGTGTTTTTTTTTGGAATGCTCCTTCTGGTTTACTAAGCCGAGAACGTGACAATGCAATAAAGGAAATATTCAAAACTACAGTTAAACGCGCTTTGCCCGTTCTCTTTTCATTCGTTTGAATTTGCTTTGGAACCCACAAATAGAAGAATTTAATAAACTGAGTGTTACTCAATTTTGGCATATCATACACACATACGTACACACATACATACATACATACATACATATTTATCTGTATGTTTTACACCTGCAAATGCAATAAAAAGGAGACTGCAAAGGGACAGACTAGAATATTACGCAAGACTGCAACTCTCTCTTTTTGCATTCTTTGTCCTTGGACTATTTTAAATAAATATGTTATACCAATACCTTCTCACTGCTAGCCACCAGATAAAGCTTGTGGATGAAGTTGTACTGAGGCACCGACTGAATCTGCGGTTGCAGGCACATCAGCTGTCTGGCTAACATCTTGGTGCGGCACCAGCTTTTATTTCGGCTCAGATACCAGTTTTGGAATGACCTCTGTAAAGTTTTCAAAACTCAGCTAGATTCCATCCCACTGCAATACAGTCTGCCGTTTTGGATCCTCCATTTTCCGTGTGCTCCTGTTGCACGACTTGATCAGCTAAGAAATTAGCTAGTTTCTTACCTGTTTTTTATAGTTTGGTATGTTTTCTTTTTTTATATTTTGTAGGAACTGTTTTTAGCAAACTTAAAGCACGAATGTTAAGCGCTATTAAAATCTGTCTGTCATCCTTTCCTAGGGTGTCAACTATTCTAAATTATAAATCAATCGATATATTTCCAGCCTCCCAATTGAAAGGGAATTGCAAATAATAAAAAAAAATTATCGTTTAAGCTGTTGAATTTTATTGGTTTGTTTTCAATCGATTTAACCGTTTATTTTTTTTACTTGATACCAAATGCATCACTTTTTAAAGGGAGATTTCCCAATTAAATTAGAAAGTTTCTAACAACTGGGTTCAGGGTATATCGCGCGGCTCCTCCTAAGTAGTATTACTATTTATTTTTTTTGTAATTATACTAACAATAATATAAATTAAAATTTTACTAATAAGCAAACAAGCAAACCCTAAAAATTATGGAAATTAATTGCGTCAAATAGAAAAAGCACAGTTTATATTTTGTAAGCTGTTGAATATGTCAACTAGTCAATGGTTGTGGGGCATGTGGCATTATTTCGTTGTCATGGATGCGACCTTTTCTGCAGAAACTTACCTCGACTTATGTTTTTTTTTTAAATGGAAATGTATGGCATACATTTGTGGCGACTTTAAAGCCGACTTTTGCTCGTAAATTCAGCTTAAACTAAATGTATGCAAGGCTGTGTGTGTGTGTGTGTGTGTGTGTCCGTACTGATCAACCCAGTTTTTGGAGTCATTTTATCACACCAGCCGCATAATGGAGCACTCCGGCTCTGAGTTACTCAGTTCTATTGGCATGAGAAGGCACCAGGTGCCAGAGTCAGAGCCATAGCCAGAGCCGGAGCCGGAGCAGAAGCTTCGTTTCCCTTTTAAAGTGTGTGTTTATTTTTTTTTTTTCCATTTTTTATGTCGACCCATTTTGCTGGTTCATGAATTGCATGGGCATGGCACACATTTGTAGGAGCCCAACTCACACGCCCCATCGGCCAGTTGTTGCAACGAGGCGCTGTGTGAGTGCCTGGCAGGCGTTTCCTTTAAACATTTTTGGTCGCACATTGTAGCCATCTAATGAACACATGAATAAAATATGCGATTTGCTTAACTTTGCACGCCATGTCAAAGCGACTGACTTTCCCCCCACATGGACTGCGACTAAGAGTGAGACTGGGACAGAAGAAGAGTTACAGTGATGCTTGCCATACGAGAGATGCACTCAGAAAAATTTTACAAATTGTCTCATCAACTAGAAAGATTCTCTGGTTGTCTACAAAAATTTATATTTTACTGATAAAACTAAGTAAATCTGAATATCCATAAAAATAAACTGCAATTTTTAATATTTATTTATTTAAAATAAATGTAATATGGAAATTATTACAATTTATTTCAGTGAATACCAATAGAAATGGGAACAGCACCTGCTGCTCATCACATTAAGTGCAGCAGAAGCAGAAGTAAATGGAATTGAGATTGAAGAGGTGCTGAAATGGTATGAGAATGGTTTGTCGTGGGGGGGGGGGGGGGGCTGAGTCATTGGGTTTGATTTAGCAGATTTATCTTGGTGGCGCAGGCAGGAGCCTTTTGTTGCTGCTCCACTGGCGACGAATTCAAAAAACGTTGAAAGTCACTCAACAGTTTAACAAAATGGCGACAAGTGCTCCACATGGTGGTGGTGATGATGATGATGATGATGCTGATGATGATGATGATGATGCAGTCTGAGAATATGTGTAACTCGCACCTTGCAACTTGAAATCTGCACTGTGGGACTCCGCCACCAAATGGTCTAATTGATTGCAAACTGGAATAAGCGAAATAATTCACACTAATTAACAAATGATAATTTCGAATTACAAATATAATATAATAAATAATATATAATATTATATCGTATATAAATATATATAAAATATAAGTGAATTAATAAATTAATAGTTTGCAAATAAAACAAAATTCAAATTGAGAACCCACAAATAAAATAGCGATTAAATGACTTAAAAATGCTAATATTTTCTAGACTTATTTTAAAGTAGGTCTTCGCTTGTTAAACATTGAGTTTTTATTTGCAGAGATATCTTGTTGTTGATGTGGCAGTCAGTGCGTGGCATAGAAAATTGGTGCATCGATAAAAATGAGGCGCCAAGCAGATGATGGTCAGAAAATCGAAGGGCGAATGTCAAAAAGGCAAAACTAAATCGGTTCAATGGACACGTTTAGACAAGCAGTGGATTTCTTATAGAATTAATATCAAGCTACGAACCACTGCAAAGGGACGGAATGCCTTTACTGAAGTAACGGAAGGAAGTACGGAAGGAAGGACGGAAGGAAGGAAGGACGGAAGGAAGGAAGGAAGCACGGCAGCTCAGAATCAAAATGGAACAAAATTGAATAACACAATGAAAAAAAAAAAGGAAAAGTTTTGCCATTCACATCTTATTCCATGCAATTCAATTGCCAAGTGAAAATCTGAAAGCAGCGAATATAAAAAGACCGCAGCGGAGTGCGGGGAAGGTTGCTCGAAGGACTATCGATGCAAAGCTACCAACGAAAGCGAAGACAAAGGCAAAGCCAAGTGGTAGTCATGGCCAAAAGGTTAAGTGGCATGTTGAGCTGAGCTGAACTCAGCTCAGCTTAGTTCAGCGGAGTTGAGTCGAGCTAAGCCGAGATGAGCTGAGTCGAGTTGAGCTGAGCTAAGCTGCGAGAAGATCAGATTGTAAACACAGTTGTTTTTTTTTTTTTTTTGTGTATTTTGGCCCACAACATCCGCAATCATTTTGGCCGCACTGTTATGGGTCGTATGAGTGATTTATTTGTGGCAAGTGTTGTAAAGTGGCGCGTGTCACATGCAAATCATATTTAAGTTGTTGCATTGCTTGCCCCATTACTTGCCTTACTTGTTGCAGCCACTTAATGCACTTAATTAGCAATGTTAACAATTTTAGTCCAATAAGATTTGGCTAAAAATAAAATAGATGCCTTCAAAATCGAAATACGATTTTTATTAATCGCAGCTAATAATTAATATATATTATGTAATAATAAATATAAAATATAATAAATAATATGATTAAATGCGCGATAAATTCATTTTGGCCAAAATTAATAAACATATCCAATTAATAACATTTGCTTACCAAAACAATTCATAAACTTCAGAAAACATTAATAATAATTCAAGATAATTATTTTGTATATTTTGAAATTGTTTCTTCTTCTGTATGAATTGAAAAAATGAAATAATAATAATCTAAGACAGAAGAGTTTATTAGTTGAAGAACGTTGCATCATATTTGGCTCAAACCAAAAGTAAAAATGCAACTATTTTTTCTTAGCAGGTGCAACTGAAGTGGCCAAAAGCACGCAGAAAACGCGCACAATTTCCTTGCGAGCATGCTCCAAGTATTACAACATTAAGCCCAAATGCTGCCACTTCAGCACACCTTGATATGTAGGTCTCCTTCTACTATGCAAACAAGTTACTCTTAAGCTGTTACCTGTTTTTTATGCTATGCCGTTTACTTGCCTGTTACTGTTAAATTTTACCAGTTTAGCATTGTGCTTTTATTTTTATATGACCAAAAGACGTCTCTGACGCCAAAAAGGGTCAGAACATAATTAGTTAAAAGCAATCTTTAAATATGTCTTGGCTTAAATTCGTAATCTTGCTGCAGAGCAATAGGTTGATATATAAATTGTTAATGATATGTTTCCAATATATACATAAATTATATACATTTAATGGCTTAAAATGCAAAATAAATATAATAAAATCGGAAAACGTGTTCATATTGCAAAGCATTTTCCGATGACCTGATCAATAATATATCATCGTATATTATATATCAATATAGCTCATATTTCTATCTGAAAACTAAAAAAAAAAAATGATTCGAGTGTTAATCCTGATCAAGAATAAATATACCCAATGGGGTCGCGGATGTAAATTTCTGTCTGTTTTATACTTTAGCCAACATTCAAAAAAGCTTCAAATTGTTCTGTTGAGCGTATCTTTTTTTCAAAAATATTTTGTGTAAAAACGTGAATTGTTATTTACATATTAAACGTACAAAAATGTAATAATTTTTCAACCTCTAAACTAAAAAATATATATTTAAGCAATTTAAGTCCGGTCCACTTTCGGTTTTGCTGCTGTTGCTGTTTTTGCTCCTGTTGGCAAGGAAATCCTGTTGACTAAAAACAGTAAGAAATAAAAATAAAAGTAAAAATAGCTACATAAAGGACAACGAGTACAGTGAAGCCAAAGGGCAGCACTAAAAGTAGCAGCCAAATGAGCAGCCGAATGCAATAGTTTAGCATTTGTTTGCTGCTCCTTTGTTGCAGATGAATGCGCCACATTTCACTTGCATTTTATTTTCCAACAGTTTTCAATGCTTTTGGCCATTTTATGCGCCCATATCACATGCACCCCCTAACCGCACCCCCCGCTTCGACCTGTGTCTGCTTTCGCACAATAGCATAAAACATCAAATACAGTTTACAGAGCTGCAATAACTGCTGCTGCGAACATTTCAAACGCTTGGTTTTAGACCAAGATTTATACATCAAAATGATGAAAAGAACCCATAGAGAATGTAGAACCATTGAACCGTGCATTCATCCGCCTGTGCATCCAAATACACAGCCCAAGCTGAAGTCGGCCAATTAAAAAGATTTGTATATTTAAAACAGCTTAAAGCCAATCTTCCATGCTGTTACCCCTAATAGCTGATTGTTAACTTATTGTAACCAAAACAATTTTTATAAATTATTATTTATGATTGCTCTAACTGCTGAAATAGACAACTTGCCTGAGATACACCTAACTTTTCCCTCAGCTGCAAATAAGACACTTGCCGCAAAGTACTTTTCTAATATTCGTACTTAAATATTATTAAATATTATTGAATAAGCATAACTCATTCTTAACATTTAAAATTATGAGGCAACTATAAATCGGAATTTAACTTTTGATCATCACAAGTCGAGTCGGTGTAGCTATGTAACTATGCCAACTGATTCTTCAGTTTAGAACTTATGATGATAAAATATGTATTTTTTAACTATATTATATATCTGCCATAGGAATATTCGCAAAAAAACGTGTTCTTCGATGACTTTTTGGTTTACCAAGTTCATAAATGGCTCAAAGCTGAGTTTGAAACGAACCAGTTTGAGCAGCGAAAAATATTATTCTATTAACCAAACCAATTCTGCAAAAACTTACCAAGACAATATCCGAAAAAAAACTATTTCTTTAATGGTATATTAGTATTTGAATTTTTAATTTGTTTAATATAATCGATGGCATTATATTTGTGTTTTTTGGCTAATTAATTATATTTGCTTTATTTTTATTATTATATAAAAATTGAAATATTACGAGTAGGTAGTTGGAAATACACAAAACTACGCAACACACGTCATAAACAAATCGCGCAGGGTTGGAAGCTCGAACGGGTGCAGATGGGGGTTCTCGATGAAACTACGTGCTTGGTCAATCATTTAGTTACTTTGCCTATCAGGCACAAAATCAAATAACAATGTGAGAATTGGAGAGAGAAAAACGAGAATGAATGATGTAGTCGAGTGAGATCGACTACGATATGCTCTGAATTTTTAAATTTTCCTTTAAAAAGACCCAAATGTGAGCAGGCTAACTCCATTCATTATAAGCACAGGCACCGAAGAGTAAGAAAACGATTTTTTTTCAATCCCAAACTGAACCCTAATTGGTTGGTTAGAAATGTATGAAAATACAAATGCAAATTCATACATACAAACATACACGCATTTGTAGGTAACGGGGCTCTGATCCCCAATTGGCTGGCTAGAAATATATGAAAATACATACATACCTGCGTACACGTAATTGCAGATAACGGAGTTCTGCAAAATACACCCAAAAACATATTTACGCTCGCATTGATTATCATGCCATCCCTTTCTCACACATATTTATGCTCACAGAAAATGTTTGCGGCTGCTGGTGGAAATGAGATCAATATGAAAATATATTTTGCGCCCATAACTTGGATGTTTTTATCTCTGATTAAATTCGGTCAGTTGAGCAATATTATGTATATGCTGATTAAGTAGTAAATAGAAGGTATTATCTCTTAAGCTATATGGCTATATCGACTTGTATATTGATCTTGATCAAGAATATATATTCTTAATGGAGTCCTTCTGCCACAAATTACACAAATTTGCCCAAGCTCATTACATCCTTTCTTTATCAATTTGAAATGAATATAGGGTATAGAAAGTGGAATTAGGTGGTAATGGTAACGATCGTCCGCAATTGTGTGTGATAAGCGGCTTTGCGCGGGACAATACACGCACAGCCCCTGCATACATTTCATTAAACAAAAAAGCAGGAAAAAGCAGCAGAAGCTAAGCTCTGCTGCGGTTGTCCGCGGCATTGAGGATACTTATAAGCGCTACACACAGAAAAACAGTACTGCAAAATATTTTTATCTCTATTTCTTTAAAAAAAAATATTGAAGTTCGATAACAGAAAAATGTTGTATATATAAATTACATTAATAAAGATTCAAAAGAGCTTCGGTAGAAAAATTACTATATATATATATATTATAATACGATATGATCAGCCTTAGTTATTCCTTTAATTTGCACCAGGCATATTAAATGAGAAATCTGATTTTTAATTACATAAGAACAAAGAGTAGCGCAGTCGAGCTGATTCGACTAGATTTTTACCGGTTTTTCTCTGTGTGGGTATTCAAAATATAGGCCCTGCCAAGCCGCAAACTGTAAAGCTAATGGTTGGGGGGGAGGGGGAGGTGGTTGGTTGGTTCTTTGACTGTGTGGTTTTGTTTTGCTGGTTTACTGGTTGGCTGGCGGCTCTGCTCAGATTGTGACTCGTTGAAGCGGCAACTTATTAATGAGTTGCGCTGTCAGTCCACGAAATTCATTTATTCAGCAACTGCGTCAAGTGACGATAAGATTTCCATATGTATCATGTCTATGTGGTAAGCCATATTACAATAATGAAGCCTTCACTTTCATTTTCAAAACACTCAAATGATGCGTTGAAATTGAGCTTGTCGTACAACATTAAAGTAAATAGACAGTTTTGAGTTAGTTTTGAAATGGCATATGAATTATTGATCTAATTGTGTTCACATTATGTTTGTTATTGTATCAATTAGCTTCTTGGGATATTAAATATGATATTTGATTTATTCGCGTCACTCTTTCAATAGTTTTTAAAATTCGTATGTTATTTCAACAACTTTCTTTCTTATGCATGATGAATGTTCCTACTAATATTATATCTTATGCCAATCGCTGAAACTCTTTTTATTTTTGTAGATAAATGCATTTGCTATTAATCAATGATCATTTGTGCCACATTAGTTCCTCTGTTAGATAGAGAAATGGAGAGAGGAAGAGAGAACCGTCTCTTTTCTTGATTTGAGATGCGATGAGGAAAGATTTTATGACATGGCAGATGCCAAATGCTAAATGCGAATCGTGCGCCAAAGTTGCTGCTGTTGAGTTGCTGTTGTTGGTGTCAATGGCCCCCAGGAAACACACAGTGCAACGCAGCAACAACAATAAACACAAAATTAATGACAAGAACTTCTATGGCACAGTGGAGTCGTCAGCGCACAACTACGAAATACCCTGTAACACAACGAACAGAACGAATACAAAACATGACAAACAAATAATGTTAATATTTTGGCTAAGCATAGTTTAAGTCACGTTTTTTATATAATTTATATTCGTTATGTTAAATTACAGGGTATACAAATAGCAACAACTGCAGCTGCAACTGCAACTGCAACTGCAACTAGTATTAGCTGCCACACACACATACATTTCTTCCAAAACTAAGCCGCAACAAGCACGCTCCAAGCACCATTAAAGAACAAGAACAGAAACCTGCCAAAGTTGCAGTTGCAACATCTGTGCAGATGTCCATCCGTGTGTGCACGTGTGTGTGTGTGTGTATGTTCCTATAAATAGCAAAGTACTACTATCAAATAGATGGCCATTTATTACATCACTTTTTGGGGCGCAACATAAACAAAACTGCCATTTGTTGTTTGCATGCTGCAAAAGCCAGCCAAACACTTTGATAGATGCCGTGCCCCAAAACAATAATATATATGTGTGTAAATTTAACTAAATACCTAATATATGTATACAAACACATGGCTTAAATCGCATTTAAATGCGTCCAAATTGGTTCGTAACACGTTGAAAATTTATGCACATCCCACACAAAAACACCCCAAGGGCGATCTAAATGGGCTTTTGGGATATAAGTGAACATAAATAACGCAAGTGTTTTGTCTTTTGCATGTACACTCACACACACACACACACACACATTGGTGTATTTATAGAGTTGAAATAGCTTAATGCGATAATCCAAAACTCTGACGAGCCAATTCAATTGCATTGATTTATTGCTGCCAAGAATCCAGCATCATCTCAAGTTTCTCTCTGTGCATATTTTTGGATATGATTCCAATTAGCAATATTGATGCCTCCAGAAGAATTCATAATTTGCAACCTAAATAAACAAAAATTTTAAGAAATTCAAAATCAAATTTAGCATTTTGTATTGAATATTTTATACTCACAATCTATCCGATCCACAATCCATGCAATAAGTATAAGATTCATAAAGAAAACTTATGCTTAATAATAAGAATTACTTTTTAAATTGAAACTTTATTTACATCCGTCTTTTTGCTGAAGGCTATCATAGCCAAGTATAAAAGCCATTCAATTTCCACTTATCTATAACTATATTAAATGCTAGTTTTTCACTAACTGAACCGATTTCACCGATTTATCTCAGAAAAATGGGAAACTATTTTTCTTGAAATTTTCTTATCATTTTCACAGATTAAAGAAAATGAAACGCAGCTTGGCAGCAATCCACAGAGCGACAGATACTCTACTGAATCCGCCCACGCGACGCCAGTCGAGCGGAGCCACCTCAAAGGAAAAAGAAGCCACCAGCAGGAGCAACCACTTGCAGTTGGAAGGCAGTTGGCACATTGCTTCGACGCCTAAGTCCACTAGGCCAGAAGCCAGAAGCCAGCAAGGCAGGTAAACTGAATGAGTGACAGTCTTAATTACGGAGAGATTAGCATGGCCGGACTGGGAGGACGCATCACGTCTCTTGCACAGCAAGTGGTGGGTGTAAGGAAGGGATGAGAATGAGGATGGCTGAGGAGGCTGTCTGGCCAGCGATTGTAGTCAATGTCACGTTTCATTATGATGACGCTGGGAGCTTGGATGATAAAAAGATGCCAGCACAGGTGCAACTGCAGGCACGTCCCCCGGATCCTTGGCTTCTTGGCTGCTTGGCTGCTTGCCTCCCCTCGTCATGCTGGTGGCTCCTCTTTTTGTTTGTTTTCTGTTGCCTTAAATGCCAGTTACTTATTCCTCCCACTGCTGCTTGGACGCTTTTGTTACATTTGATTGTCGCAAACGAAGTGGAAAAGTAAATGTTACACACACACACACACACACAAACAAACACACACACACGTGCAGTCAGAACGGAAATGCACACTAATTACTTACTCCTTGCTAACTGACTGACTGACTGACTGGAGTAAGGAGAGGATGGAGTAAGGAATCCTTTTTTCCCCTTTCATTCTTCTTTATTTCTGTTGCCATTTCGTTTCTTTTTGTTTTTTATTTTTATACCATTTACCCACTACAAATGCGTAAAAAGGATATTTTATGCAGGCAGACGGAAGCATCTCCGTCCCCATAAAGTATATATTTATTTTTGATCAGGATCAGCAGCCGAGTCGGTATAGCCAGTCCGTCTCTATAAAGACGTGGAACTCAGCGAATATATATGTTCTCGTATAGCCCGATGAAGCTTATTTAATATCATCGAAAACTAAATAAAATTTGATTATACATTGACATATTATTGATCAACTGAAGAAAAGTTAATCAATATCAAGTGAGAAACATATGCTATAATTCAGAACATATTGATTGCATTTAATTAAACTATAATATATTTAGCAGCTGGGTTGATGGTATGTCATAGTCGAGCTCAGTCGACTACAGCATTCTTTTATTTTTTTTACAAGTGATAATTGAAAAGGACCTGCAGAAATTATTGGCTTTTATTTTGCGCCCCCGACAAGCCAGCGGTTGATGGGTGTCTGGGTGGTTTTGGGTGGTTCGGCTTAATGGGGTGGGGCAAAAGTCATTCAGCTAAGAAAAAAATACAATAATGCTGCAGCTAAAGATACAGATCCCGCTAATAGCGTTTTAATGGAATTGAGAAAATTAATAACTCAACCCGCTGTATCGCCGTGTGTGTGTGTGTGTACGACAATAACTTGTAAATTAAAAAACAAAAATAAATATCATATTAAAAATACAATATATTCATTTATATGATTCCGCACAAACGGTTGCAAACAAAAATGCCACAACTTTCTCTGGAATGATGAAAATTTAGATAAAATCATTTGGCAACGATGCTAAAAGAAACGTTACTCGACTAAAATTAGCAATTTAGAAAACTGCAGTACCATTCCGTTGACCCTCTTTGAGCCAAGTTTATATATATATATATATATAATATATATGTGGTAGCAAAAAAATTGTAAATTGTATATTTATGTACATATCGCAATCAAGTAGAACGAAGTTTCTTTTTTTTTGTTATTAATTGCACTTTTCGATTTGCATATCAGTCGACGGTATCATAATAACCTTAATGTTTTGGCTGCGCACGCAAAGTTTTGAGCAAAAAACATGTCACAACACCAGAGAAGGCATAAAAACATTAGCTAATTGCTTTGTGATTCTAATTCGCGTTGTACACACAACACACACATGCATAAATGGAGCACCAACACATGCACACACTTAAAATCAAAGCGAGTGTCAAATAGTTTCCAACGGAAACCGAGGACAGGAGCAGCAGTGCAAATCCATTGCCGAATCGTCATTGGATGCATACTGATTGTGGCTGCTTTTGCTGCTGTTGCAGCTGTTTGCGCTTCAAAGGATTTGTGCTGTGCAACTTTTCCGGCAATTCAATTAGTGCGCGTAAAAGTGCATTTTAATTAGTGAACTAAATATATACAACGGTATTCATTTGTTATTATTTTAATGCGAGTGGGATGTGGACTAGAATTGAAAGCAATCTGATGTTCGCTTTTTTTTAATAAAAGTAGGTTTCCCCCAAAAACTGTTTTTATTTGCCATGGTGTAAATTATTGTATTTGGGTTTCATCGAAAGTGGCGAACTGAGTCAGTTATTAATTCTATTCAAACTTGTATTATAAAATGCATGTGTTTATTTAGATGTCGATGTCAATCGTGAATAAAAAGAAACGTTTATTTGCATTTCAAATTGGTGCTTAAAGCGCAACTGCAAGTTATTATTATTTTCAGCACGCAGGCGTGCAATAATTGCGATGCATTTACACTCAAATTTGGAGTGTAAAATAAAAGGTTGCCAGTTGTGTGAAAGTCGATAGTTGTGGTGGTGCCACTATTCACATTTCCTTTACGTAATCGATAATAATTTAAATGTTGATAGGTCATGCTTAGACAAAACGAAAGATCATTTGATACTAACCCGAATGAATCGAAATGTGTGACGTTAGACATTTTATTTAATGTGTGTGATAATTTTAATATTTTTACTTATTACTAATCTATCTCATCTCACAACGATGTATCGATAACTTCAAATTCCTTGGCCAATAATCGATACGCGGGTGCTATTCTACATAATTTCACATCACTAAAATTTTGCAAAGACGCCAAACAACGCAAAAGCAAATGTCGAAAGTTTCACTTTAACTTGCAACAAATATTATTTCCAAAAAATAAAAAACATAAAAACTGTTGTAGCACAAGGGAACCATCGATACTGAACTACTTGTAAGTGTAGAGGTTTTTCCGGTTTGATAAAGAAAACAAAAAAAACGTATCGCGGCAAATTGTGTGTGTGTCAGAAAGGAGGTTGACCCATAAGGTGCGGGAGGGGGGAGGGGGCGCAGGCTCTCTTGGATAGATACCAAGGCCAACGCAAAGAACGTTAACATTTAAGTGAAGATGTACAGCCTCTATTGATAATTACGCTCACAAAATATGCAGGTAAGTGCAACAAATGCTAGCTAGTATATCTAATATATCCAAGTGTGCATTATGAGCGATTGAAAATAAATTGTGTTCGTGTGTTTGCGTTGCAGCAAGCCGACGATCCGCCATCGCTGCCTGTTGGCACCGAGGTGAGCGCCAAATACAAGGGCGCCTTCTGCGAGGCCAAAGTCAGCAAAGTGGTGCGCAACATTAAGGTGAAGGTTGCCTTCAAGCAGGGACTTGGTGGTGTGCTTGTTCAGGATGATGCAGTCAAGGCGGCGCCCGGACAACTGCGTGCCGGTGGAACAGTTGAGGTGCGCCTTCCGGATCGCAAGGAGAGTGTCGAGGCGACCATAATCAAAATTCAGGATTGCTCTCAATACACAGTCGTCTTCGATGATGGCGACATTACGACGCTGCGTCGCACAGCGCTCTGCTTGAAGAGCGGCAGGCATTTCAATGAAAGCGAAACGTTGGATCAATTGCCACTGACGCATCCAGAGCATTTCGGTAATCCGGTGGTTGGGGGACGACGCGGACGACGTCGTGGTCAACTTAACGATGGCAGCTCCGACGATGATGACGAGAGCGACGCCAAGGAGGTGGTCAACGAGAAGGAGGAGCACATTGGCAAAGTCGTTTGCGTCGAGACCGAATCCAAGAAAAAGGATAAGGAGAAATGGTTTCCCGCTCTCGTTGTCGCACCCACCGCCCAGGTCAGCAAGCAGGTGAGTTCAACAAGCTTTTAAATTGATGATTACATCCAAGCAGAGTTATTGGTCGGCCATATTCCTCGCATTATTATGATGAGAATTTATTCAACATTTACTTTTGTAGGCCACTGTGCGCATTCGGGTCAAGGACGAGTATCTGGTGCGCTCCTTTAAGGATGGACGCTACTACACGGTGCCGAAGAAGGAGGCCAACGAGTTTACACGCGAGATAGCCGGCAAACAGGATGGGCCCGCTGTGCAGGCGGCCCTCGAATTTCTCGACAAGAGTATTTTGCCCGCACACTGGGATCGGGACTCACTGTTCGGTCTGGCCAATTTGACGACCGATGATGAGGCGGAAGTCGAAACGGACTCATCAGACGATGAGCCGCACGAGCAGAAGGATCGGTTTGTGGCACAGCTGTACAAGTATATGGATGATCGTGGCACTCCACTGAACAAGGTGCCATCTATCCAAAGTCGCGACGTTGATCTCTATCGCCTGTTTCGGGCGGTGCAGAAGCGTGGCGGCTACAATCGCGTCACCGCTAAGAATCAATGGAAAATGATTGCCATACGACTAGGATTCACGCCGTGCACGTTCAGCATTATGAATCTGGTGAAGCAGGCCTATAAGAAATTCCTGCAGCCGTATGGTGATTTCAATCGCAAGCTCGGCTGCTCCATGCTGATGACATCGCGCAACTCCAGTCGCAGCAAGGGTCGCAGTCTGGTTCGTGCCAATTCGGTGGCATCTCCCAAACCGGCGGAAACCACCAAAATGGAGATGATGAGCAAATTGGCGATGGCCAATCAGGCGCTGGCAGCTCACGTTGCCACCAGCAGCGCAGCATCATCATCTACAACAACAACAGCAGCAGGTGTTAACAGTCGAAATAGCAGCAGCGCCACAGTTGCCACGCACACTCGAGCTGGCTCCCGGGCAATTTCTCAATCAGCCGCTGAGGAATCGGGCAATACCAGCGAGTCCAGTGTTGTTGTGGAGTCGGTGAAGAAACACCGCAAAGCATCCGCCGCAGGCACCAGTGGCAGCAAAGTCAAAAGTCTAGTGATGAAATACGAGGAGAAATCAACATCAGGCACTACCACCAAAACTACTCCCACCACCACAACTATCACTGCAGTAGGGAGAGAAGCAGGAGGAACAGAAGCAGGAGGGGCAGTAGCTGTCCCAACAGTGGCCACCGCCACTACATCCAGCGTGGGCAGCACAGCGGTTTCCATATCGGCAGCAGCAGCAGCTGCATCGACAGCAGCATCAACAGTGAACGCCAAGGATGCAAAGGATGCCGAGGCCGATGTACCATTGGCAAAGATCAAGGCCGCGGGTGTTTCGACGCGCAACAACAGCCTGGACAAGGAGCCCAGCGTCGCTGGCAGCAATGCCTCAAGCAAAGCTGCTTCGGAGACGCACCGCAGTCGCGACGCATCCCCAACAGCAACGGGTAAGTCTGCACGCGATTCCATCTCAATTCCAGCAACAAGTCGTTTGTTGTGTCGATTTTATATACTTGTCCAGCTTCGTCGAACTTCATCTTTATCTCCCAGGCAGACCTAGCCCAACACAAATTCAAAATGAAATCTGTACAGAAAAGTTATCTTAGACACGGCGCAGATTACGTGCTCCTAGACCTGCTCACATCTAAAATGATTTCTCAAAAACTCGAACTCCCACATAGACAAATGTGATATGAGTTATTCCCTCCTTTCCCATATCTATATCGGTATCTGTATCTGATTTCGTATTAAGCTCAAATCGTAGTCTTTTTCATAGTGTGTATTTTTTGTAGATCAAAAATAATGAAAGTTTTTCGGTATTATTGAGATAGCTTCACTTTGACCTTGTGATAGGCATTGGCGAGGACACCACGCAGATTCCAAATATGCTCGAATGCCTCCGGCTGCACATTGTACGCGGAGTCGACGGCCTTGGCCCAAATCTCCATATGCTGATTCTTCTGCTGATCGGCACTGATTGGCAAACGGGCCGTCCACAGCGACCAGCCATAGTGTCTGCCATCGGGCACATTCTCCTGCTCCAGCTTGGCGACGTGCCACGACTTGCCCGCATCGCTTGTCAAGTCGACGCGCTCGATGCGTCGACCGCCGCCACTCCAGGCATAGCCGCGAACCGTAATGCAACCATCCTTTTCCACTTTGACACGCTCGTCGGGCATTGGGGTGCAGATGGCCGAAGTCACTGGCATCGCTTGTATTGCCTGCGCCTTGCTAAAGTCAACTGTATCCCAGTCTGTGCTCGGACTGAAGCCCTTGTAATCGTTCTGCTGCCAGTGCGAATCCGACTCACAGTCACTGACAACGATCCGGGTTAACCACTTGACATTGCGAGCACCCACGGTGCCGGGCACAATCACCCTAATCGGATAGCCATGATCCCGACTCAACGGCTCCTCGTTCATCTCGTAGGCAAGCACCACATCGCCGCGTGGATCCAGTGCCTTGGACAGTGGTATCGATGCCCCATACGGATGTGCTGTCGGATCTAAATCGGCGCCCTCGAATATAACATGCAATCGCTCATCGGGCTCCACACCCTGCGCCCGAAGTACATCGCACAGACGTGCACCAGACCACTTGGCATTGCCCACAGCGCCAGCTCCCCAGGATAAACCTACAAAAAATTAGATAGAAAAATTGAAAGATACACACAGCATTCTTATGATATGATAGATCAGCAGCTCGCTCAATTCAACTATACATTTACAATATATATATATATATATATACAGTTATATATATACAGCTTATCATTTTTATTAGCCACTTGTTTTAGATTTTTACTTTTAAAAGTCTCTTTTGGACACTTTTCGAGTATTTGAATTCCAAAGTTTTAACTTGTACGGCTTGAAGCCTATATTCTCCTTCTTCATATAACATTTGTATAGCTGAATAGATCATTGATAAACGTTTCATAATAGTTTTTCTTCTTCTAGAAGAGCTAATTGGAAGATCTGAATATATATTATTATTTTCTATATATTTTTCATTTGCATTCGCATTTTCAACATTGCCCATAAATGAAAATTCAGATTGTAGTAGGACTCAAAATTAGATGGAATCTATATATATGTACATATATATAACTTTTTACGATATTGTGACTCACCTTTGACGGGTTTAATGCGCGTCATTTCGGAGCGCCGGTTGCCGCCGCACATGATGGCCGCTGTGACCGTATGCTTGGGCAGCTTTTGAATCTCGTCGAGGTTGAGAGTACGATTTGTTTGCCCCTTGCCCGATTCCACGGACAATTCGAGCTCGTATTCATCTGGTTTGATGCTTGGCACTGGCAAATGATTGCGCACATAGAAGAGGTCGTTGGGCGTGTAGAAGTGGTCGGCCAGCATTCCAATTGGTGGCTCCGCATTAAATGGCCTCTTGCTTGCCGGCTTGAGCAGCACGTGACGATTTGGCTCCTGGGCCCAAGGTGAGCCCAGCTCATCGCCAGCATCATCAGTGATCGCACTTATTTTGTTTAAATTGCCAATGCGAAAGCCTTCGAGCAGCTGAAGCACCTCCAACGTATTGTGCTGCTGATAGATGGCCCAAAAGGGATCGATGGCATTACCAGCAGCCATTAGAATCTTATCGCCGCCGGGATGGTTGGGGGCAAATTCGGTGACGTCATAAACGCCCAGACCATATGTGATCCAAATGCCGGTCTCTGGCTTGTCGTGAAGCAGCACATCCTCCACACTATATGTGGGCAGCTCCTCACGCTTTGTCTTGTGCCACAGACGCGCTTTGCTCTCCTCATCAGCATCCACAGCCGCATTCAGCTTGACAGCAGCAAGAGGAGCATGTGCCAATTGGTTTTCGGTCTGCTTGCGCTTTATTTTGTCCAGTTGATGGAATAACCAGTAGCCGGCCGCGATGCCGCCAATGGCAACAGCGCCATAAAGTGGCCAACCTTGCTGTTGCCCCTTGCTGCTGTTATTATTATTATTTTTATTTTGTTCGTCGTCTTTGCTGTTTGTCGCCAGTAGGCGATGCAGACTACCATTATTATTGGGTCGATTATTTAGCGCCAATTGACGGCTGGCTGTGGCCAGGAAACGCAAACGCATGACTTTGATTGTCGCTGACCATTTATTTGATATACCAATATTATTATTAGTATTAGTATAATTATTACGACATTGGCCTCCCAGCTGCTGTCTCACAGTTTGAACTATTGATAAGAATGTGTTAAATTTGATTTAATCTTTGCTCTCTTCTTCTTTCTACCATTTTTTGGAATGGGGCTTGTTTTGCTTGTTTGCTTGCAGATATGCTTCTGTTGCCCCTGCCCCACTCACACACGCACACAGATAAACAGGCATGTTTTCTTTGCTCTTGAGTTCGAACCATCTATCGATAGGTTTTGTCGCGTTATCGACATATGTTCATTGTTTGCTCGATTAATGTTTGATCAGTATCAGCGTTGTTCCAGCAAAAAGAATTAGACCAGGACAAAAGTTGCAAAACTATTTATTTATAATGCGCACAGTATTTAAAATAAGCAAATTATTTGCATTGCAACCAATGTTGGGAGCCAATAAATTAATAAAACACATATTTTCGCATCATTGTGGAATACCCCTTTAAGTAAATATATTTGAATAAGACAGCAATAGTTTGGCAATTATTTTACGTCTATCTCTCTTTAATTGATGTAGCGTCGTCGACGACATTAACAACAACAGCAGCAACAGGAGCAGCAGCAGCAACAAATAGCTCTGCCGGCGGCCCAACGAAAAAGGAGAAACTTCAACAGCGCAAACAAGTGGAAAAAAGCGATGAGAAGCGCGGCAAGCGGAAGAAGGATGAAATAACTGTGGAGAAAATCGACACAGGCGATTTTATCGTTGGCATCGGTGACAAGCTCAAAGTGAATTATCACGAAAAGAAATCGCCCAGCTCCCATGGCAGCACCTACGAGGCAAAGGTCATTGAGATTAATGTGCAGCGCGGCGTGCCGATGTATCTGGTGCACTATACCGGCTGGAATAATCGCTATGATGAATGGGTGCCCCGTGAGCGCATTGCCGAGAATCTAACCAAGGGCTCCAAGCAGAAGCAGCGCACAATTAGCACCAGCAGTGCCAATAGCGGCGGTGCACCCACCCAGGCTCCCAATCCCGGTCAGTTGACATCAAAGGATGCATCTGCCAAGGGGGAACGAGAACAACAACAACAGCAGCCACCACCAAGCGCCGGCACAGGTGCCTCCTCGATGCTGCATTTGGCATCAAAAGCACCAACAACATCAGCAGCCGTAACAACGGGGGTTGGTAAACGTGGACGGGGTCGGAGTGATTCAATGCCACCACGCTCCACAACGCCCTCCTCGGTTGCCTCCAATTCGAGTCGCACCAAATCGCCAGCTGCCTCACAGTCGCAACTGAAGCAACACAAGCGTCCAACGCGAATGTTGCAAGCAGCGAGCAGCAGCAACAGTAGCAACAATCTACGACGTCGCATCTCAGCCTCGGCATTGGCATCGGCTAATGTTTCTGATGCGTCCACGGCCAGCGAAACGGACAGCGATTCCGATGAGCCTGTGCGTCGTCCCAAGCGACTCAGTGTCAAGGAGCAGCAGCTGAACAAGGCAAAGGCCGCAGCAGCGGCGGCGGCAGCAGCAGCAGCTGCCAAAAAGGGGCGCGCCAACAGCGAGCCCAGCGAGGATAGCGACGAGGATGAGAATGAGCAGCAGCCACAACCACAGGCGCAGCCACCACCGTCAAATAAACAACAGACACCAGTTGCGTCTGCTGCTGTTGCTGTGCAGCAATCTAAACCATTGCAGCGATCACGTGCTGGCACCCGTGCAATGAGCAGCGGAGCCGCCGCTGCCGCTGCCGCCGCAGCTGCTGCTGCTGCTGGTAAGGGGCAGGGACGTGACTATGATCTCAGCGAGATACGGTCGGAGCTGAAAGGCTTTCAGCTTCAAGAACGCAAGGACGCTATCAAAAGCGAACCGAGCGACACACAAGTCAAACATGAAGTGACCAAAACCGGCAGCTCGACGGAACAATCCTCTGAAACGGATTCGTACATTGATGAGGATTCCCAATCATCCGATAAGCTTGATGATCACAAGCGAGCAAGCGGAAAATGCAAGCCCAAAATAACAGCAGCAATTCCCGTCGATAGCGCCGGCAACATGACGAATCAAAAGAAGTTGGCCTGCGATCGAAAGGAAGTGTTTAAACTGCGTGTTGGTGCATATGATGCTGTTGGCCACGACGACGATGACGACGAGGACGACGACGACGACGACGATGAGGATCGCAAACCGTTCAAAAAGGAGCCCAAGGAGGAGACGCCCACGAAGCCCTTTCATAAGGGCGCCGATATCAAACCGACAACAACCATAGCACTGATTGCACCGGCGCGTTTCGGCAGCAACAGCGGCAACAACAGCATCAGTAGTCCAAGAGCCAAATGCACATCGGTAATTGTGGAGAAGCCGCTGACCCTTCTCAAGAAGACGGAGAAAACGGAAGGCTCTACCAAGAAACTGGATATTTTAAAGAAGCAACAATCTGTCGGCAGCAGCAGCGCTGTGGATGTTAGCAAGAAGTTTGTAGAGCCGGTGCAGCACAAGGAGATGGCAACATTGAAGGTGGAACTGCCTGCAGCCTGTTCGCCATCATCGTCCAGCTCCTCATCCAGTTCGTTCTGCTCAAGCAGCAATAATTCGACGACGACGACGGTCAGCTTGAGCAGCTCCTCGGCGACGCGTTCGTTGCCGGACATGAGTAAATTGGAAATAAGCAGCGGCACAACAACAACATCAACAGCAGCAGCTGCAGCAACACCAGGTGCAACAGCAGCAGCAATGGCACTAGCTGCTGCTGCCCGGGAAACAAAATATAGTAGCAGCTCCAGCGGCAGTGGCATCACTGGCATCAAGTTGCTCTCGTCGGATGTGTACGAGTTCAAGGATACGGAGCCATTTGAGTTCGAGAAACGAATCTCGCCCATGGCGGCCATCGGAGGTACACCGATTGTGCCACCAACGCAACCACCTGTTGTCAGCAGCATTAGCGCTGGCAGCGCTGGCAGCGCCAGCAGCATCATCACCACCAGCAGCGGCGGCAACAGCAGCAGCAACATTGCCAGCAGCATCAGCAAAAATTTGCCAACAGCAGCAACTGTTGCTGGTCGCAAACAGCCGCTAAAAGCAAGCACGGTTCCTGCGCAAGTTGATCTGCATCAAATGATGGGGAACGAACAGCGCAACTACAACCTGCAAGGTGCAATTGTTGCTGCCATAAGCAGCAAGGCCAAGAAGCGAAGCTCCCCACTGAAAGAGGCCACGTTGCTGTTGGCCAGCTCGGATAAGCACGCCAAGCATCTTAAACTGGATCAGCAACAGTCATCAGCAGCTGCTGCTGAGCAATCCCCACCAACAGCCAACAGTCCCAGTGGCGGCAAGGCAACGCCAACTTTGGCGTCAGCCGGCTCAAAAATAACCCCATCATCAGCAACAGTTGCTGACCTAACGGCAAAGGTGCAGCTAACACCTGGACATTCAACACCCTTTGATGTGTTGCGCAAATCGCCCAGTTTCAATTTAAACATAACCGCTCTGAACGAGGAACTCGCCCAAACTGTGCAGGAGACAACACGCGCTCTAACGGATGCACAGCAGCCGCCCACAACGCCAGCAACACCACCAGCACCAGTTGCAGTCGCAACTGCAGCTGTAATTATGCCACCTGTTGCTGCGGCAGCAACAGCATTAGGTGCCACACCTGTTGGCATAATTACATCTACAGTTTCTACTGCTGTTCCCATTTCACCCAAGTTGAGCACACCGCCCCAAGCTATAGCCGTGGCCAAAACAGGAGCTTCAGCAGCAGCAGGCGCACAACAGCAACATATTGCCGGCAGTCCGTTTATGGAGACGCGCAATGTCTTTGAGTTGAGCACACCAAACGAGTGCAGCGGCTACAGTTCCGGTGAATCGAATAAGGACAACAATCTAGAGAAACTGGAGAATGTGAAGATATTGCTGGCGGGCGCTGCGGGTCCATTTTATCTCGATGCGGTCAAATATGAACAGAAGCCCAGTTCCATAGCGGACAAGGTGCTCAAAGCGATAAGCCAAAAGAAGGAAGAATCGGAACAAAGCAAGACCAAATGCCAAATGGACACAGATAAGGACGAACAGCAGCAGCACCAAGAACAACAGCTGTCCAGCAACATTAAATTGGATCAGAGTAGCCGGAACATAAAGATGGACAAATTGAAGATGCTCAGTGAGCCGCTCAAGATACAAACGGGCGCATCGCTTCTCAGCGATTTGTATCAACGGGCGAGCAGCAGCAACAGTCCGGAGACCAAGTCACTGCTCGACTCCTCGTTGGCGGCAAAGAACAGTGAGCTAAGCGAAACGATACAGAAGCTCGAGTGCGCCATACAGCAGCGTAAGACGCCAGTGGCTGGCCAATCGTTGGCCTCTTCAACAGCTGGCACTCCACCGGTGACGGGTGCCAGTGCGGAATCGTGCGCTGGTTCCACTGTGGGTGTGCCTGTGGGTGCATTGGCTGTGTGCACAAATTTCTCGGATGATGAGTCCATGGATAGCACCGACTCGGAGCAACGGCTGGTCATCGAGGATGTTATCATTGAGGAGCCGAGCACAATTAGCGGTGGTGAGCTGAAGAGTCCCGCTTTCGAGGAGGAGGCATCCAACAGCCTGACAAACAGTTCGCCCGTTCAACTGGAGCCGGATGCGGCTGGCGGCAGTAAACAACTGTCCGGTATTCAAGCGCCCATTGCGCTGAAGCCAATAATGCTGTTGCAGCCAGCGGTCGGTCATTTGCCGTTTGGCATCAATTCCTATACTACCAATCCACAAGTGTCCGCAACACCTTTATCACCGGTACCGGCACCCGCACCAACACCATCTCCAGCCACTCAACAGTTGCAATTGCGATTGCAATCGCCATCACAATCGCAGTCACAATTGCAACAAACAGAATTATCATCACCGATAAGTGGAGCAAGTGAGTCAATCGTTGTGCCCATTGTTGTGCCCGAAATACCCGTTTCTGTGGTGGTCGCCATGCGGCACAGCCCAGTTATTGTCTGCACCAGCGACAGTCCAGCTTCGCCACCGCCCGAGGACAAGATGGCCACCAGATATCCGATGCCGCTCGATCATAACAATTTGATTCACTATAGTCCGCCACGGCTGTCCGATGAGCTGCCGCCCGACGCACTCATGCCATATCTAACATCGCACGCGCGTCCGTTTGTGCTGCAGCCGGCCAAGGAGGTGGCAACGCCGATGACGACACCAGCGCCGGCACCGGCACCGATGCGTGTCTCGCCGGCGGCCAGCAGTCCGCTAATCAGTGATGCTGCCCACAGTGAGGCATCAATTAATTTGCTATGCGAGGAGACAATACCGGGCAGTCCGGCGCCCAACTACACCAGCAAGGATGAACCAGTTGCCTCGAGCAATGTTGCAGGCGCGGCGGCAACGTCGACAGCATCAGCAACAAGTGAAACTGCATCTGGAACTGGAACGGGAACAGTTGTCGTTTTTCCATCCGGTTCGATAGACGCAGCAGACTCACCGCTAACCATTGCAGGCATAGCGCCATTATCACCAGACACTCCAACGATGCAACGTGGAACGCCAGTGTCCAGCCTGCTGGGCAGCCAACAAGCGACGGCTGCTTCGGTGTCGCCCAACAGCTCACCTGACTCGCCAGCCAGTCAGGATGAGAGCAGCGAGGAGGCGGGCAGCAGCAGTCAGCAGTGCGGTGCGACCAAAAAATATACTGAACTCGAAAGTAATGCGTCCGGCGCTGGCTGCAGCTACGCCAGTATCGGCACTAAACGCAAACAGCGCATCAAGCCGACAGACGCTGCCATTTGCCAAATGACTTCCATCACAGACACTGAGCTGCATCTCCTGGGCAAGCGGCGACGCCAGCAATTAAACAGCATGCGCAAAACGACGCCAACAACAGGCAAGAAAAATCATAAATAGTATTCCCTTTTAAGTTAAGTTAGAGCTGCAAGGTAATCCCAATGTTCTTTATTTAAATGTTACTTTTATTTCATTTTACTTTCGTAATTAAATACAGCTGGTTCGGATACCGACGATACTTCCGATAATGTTGTCACATTACAGCGACATAGCACACGACAGCAACTGCTGCCGCAACAACAACAACAACAACAGCAGCAGCAACAACAACTGCAACAACAACAACAACTACAACAACAACAACAACAACAACAGCAACAACAACAACAACAGCCACTGCAACTGCCAACACAATCGATTGCATCAAGTGCATCAGGTGTTCGGCCATGTCCATACAACTTCCTCGTTGAGTTGGGTAAGTCATTAACTGCATTTGTATTTGTGGATGCACTAAGTACTCAACATACTCATTGATTGAATTAATTATACAGATCCCTCGCTCAGCAACGATCAATGCGTGTTAATATTGCGCAAACAAATCCAGGATGTGCGCAAGGCGTACTACACGATCAAAGGCGAACTGGCTGTCATCGATCGGCGGCGCAAGAAGCTGCGACGACGGGAACGGGAGAAGAAGCAGCACTCGCAGGGCCAGCAGCAGAGCAAAGTTTGCACCTAAGCAAAGCAATCCAAATACAATATATACATATGCAGATGTATATACATCTATTCGTATACTTGCATACACATCTATTTGTATGCCTCCAAATAATATATACAATCTGAAAAGTTGTAAATTTCGAACTATTTAACCCTAAACTTAATGTTCGATTTTTTTTTTTCTCTCTGTTGTTTGCAGAGTATTATTAACAATTATGTAGCATTTAATGGCTTAATGCCAACCACATATTGAAGTTGAAAGCCATTTAAAGAAAGAGCTCACAAATACATAACTACAACAAATTTATATGTTCTACCTATATCTATATGTGTACTCTTGATCGCTGTTCGCTTTTCAGAAAAAAACAAAAAAAAAGTTGTACAAAACATCGACATGATTGAAATATTTCTTTAATCAGTAATATTTGTGTACATAATTAACTGTCTATTATTGAAGTTTAATATATTGTAGACAAAGTCAAGATACGAGTTGCAATTTACAAAGTGTATATCTTTAAGTAAACATTTTTTAAATTAGTCACGTTATGACTGCTTATTTGCTAATGAACTTAGCTTTAAGTTTTATTGCAACAAATTTACAAAATGCAACAAGAAATTCACTAAGAGAATTATAAAAAAAAAAAAATTAAGAAAGTAAGCTGATAGTTGCCACTATTTGTTGAAAGCCAGCAGCTGCACCTTAATTGAAAATGAGCATGAGCATTAATTTGGCAAACCCAAAGATTACACCATTATCCGAGAATTTCGAACCACAGCCGATAATTGACGCTCGAACCGCGAGATGCTTCTCGAGATGCTTGCTCGAGTCCATCAGCTGCAAGCGGCCCAACTATGGCAACGTGCTCGACGAAATTAACTCCATGCTTGAGCGGTAAAATATATACATCAAAACACACACACAACTGTAAATCACTCTATATAACTGTGCTTTCTTTTTGCACAGCAAGGATCCCATTTACGCTTTGTTGCTCTTTGCGTCATTCCGCAGGATTCATTAAACCAAAATACGTCCCTTTGGACCGTCAGAAGTTTGAATTCTGTTGCCAACTGATGCACAAACTCATGCCCGCCTGGTGATTTGGTGCACTTGCATCTAAAATGTGTATATAGATGTAGAGGATATGTGGTTATTACCAATGTGCTCCTCTGTTCCTCGGCCTGTCCATAGATATATGTAGACATTGGAGGGTATTCCAATTTTTTTATTGATGAAGATAATTGCGACTCTATACTTAATATATGTGTGTATATTTGGCACACATCCAAATTTGTAGCAATTCTTAAATTTGCTTCTCACATTGGGTAAGCCACAAACTAAATATATTTTTCTGTTCCAAACTCATCCATTCATTTAATTGCTTAGTTCCCTCGCCCAGCAAGGAACAGTGAGTGCATCTATATACTGTCCATGCACATGAAGGAAGTGCGCCAGACCTTCAAAGCTATGAAAGTCGAACCGGGCGCCTCCAAGACAAGAAGAAACACCAGGAGCAGTTGCACATAAAAAATCCAAGTGAAATACAATTGAATTTATAGATTTATGTCGATGCTAATACTAGTTACAAATAATACTATATACAATATAAACAAAATCTATGTGGAATTTGCATGCTATTTGAAAAGACACCTTACAAATAAACAACTTCAAGAAATTTGATTCTCTGAACAAACGTGGTTTTTTTTATGGTTTATTTCTTTTAAGCAGCAAAAATATATCAAGTTTTATACTTTATCTAGTTTTAGGTATTTCACATTGAAATTGAGGAAATGCAGCAAGCAAAATTATGAATTGTAGTTTAGGAAACGGAATAGCCGCCCGCGAGATTAATGTGATGTCCGCTGACAAAGCTGGATTTGCTGCTCAGCAGATAGCCAATGGCATCGACCACCTCGCTTACCTCACAGAATCGATTGAGTGGTATGTGCGCCAGCAGTGGCCCACTCTTGGCCGGATCTGACCAATTTTCACGGCCCATTTTGGTCAGCACAACAGTGGGATTAACCGAATTGACGCGTATTTGGCGTGCGCCCAATTCCAATGTCAACGATCTGGTTAACGAATCGAGAGCCGCTTTCGTGGCACAGTATGCCGAGTGGCCAGCAAAGCTACGGGTTGCTGCGAGCGAGGACACATTTACAATGGAGCTGCCATTGCGCAGCTTTGGCAGCAGCGTCTGCGTCACATTGAAGACAGCCTTAATGTTCACATCAAACTGACTGCATCAAAAAGATAATATGAGTTATATATAAAAATATGTGGAGATTTGGGTTTTTATACGTACGTATCAAAATCCTGTTCGGTTAGCTGATCGAAGGGTTTGATAATGGCAACGCCCGCATTGTTTACCAGTCCATCCAGCTGTGGCACAGTTGCAAGTGCCTCGCGCACGTTATCCCAATTGCTGAGATCAACGAGCAACGGCTTAATATGCAACGCATCCAGGCTGGCCAGATCCTTAAGGTGTGCCTCGTTGCGTACCACCGCGATGACTGTGACGCCGGCGCTGGCCAACTGTTTGACGAGAGCATTGCCAATTCCAGCACCTGCGCCAGTCACCAGTATCACCTTATTGCTTAGATCGCTCCACATTATGTTCTTTCTTTGCTGCTTGTGGAAAATTTCAGTTTGCGACTGCTTCAAAGATAACTGCCTGGCGGACTGTTTTTACAATTTTATTATATATGTTTTTTATTATCAACTGAGCTTTCGTTAAGTTTAAGCTTTCTCTCTCTCTTTATCTGTATCACCCTGTCGTTGCTGAGGGATCGGAGGGGCCTTCAAGGTCATGGAGTAGATAAGCTGCTGAATTGGAGATGCTAAAATTATGCAATTTATTATTGGTTGCTGCGACTTCAAGAAGAACAGAATATAATTTATTCATAATGAAACATACGATTTGCATTTCAATGAATATGCTAACAATGAACAGTTAATAGGCTTTTAGCTCGCTTCAAATAAGACAGCAACATAAGTGTGAAGTTATATATTAGTATTTTCGATTTACGGCAATCATATAAATATAATATAATATATATATTATGACATTTTTAATTGGCTTTTTAATAAGGCTGCCATGGGTAAATTAGTAATTTACAAATATTTCCGTTGAAAATACACAAAAGTATCGATAAATAACTATCGAAAGGATGTTGCCATAGTTTGACATTCTTTGCTCAGCTGACATAAAATTAACATTTTATTAATTTTTGGTAATATGTAGAAATGTTAATAGTGAACTGACAGAAGATAGTCGTAAAAAAATTTTGGAAGTAAGCGGATGCCCGAATTAATAATAATAATAAGCGAAATAAATTCGTTAACATTTGCAATTTGTTTTGTACATTTTGAACTCTGTGGCAACACAGCGAATGCAAAAACAAAATCAAGAGCATTAATTTGACAGACCCGCTCAATTTTAGCTTGAGTTGAAAAGGGCTTGTGTTTGTGTTTTAAGCATCGGTACTGTTCGTTTAAACCGTTAATTTTACAAACTACAAAAACATATGGCCCATCTGAAGACGACTAAACCCGATCCACTGCGGACGAGGCTTGCGACTCTCATAGAAGAATCTCAGTAAGTGCCTGGCGCCCAGCAGATGTGCCAGATGCTGTTTGACACACATTATTATTGCTGAATCATAGCGATGTGTGTCTTTTAAGTTGCAATACACAATCAAATTGAGAAGAAATTTTAGTTTAATATATATTTCCTGATTGTAGATCAAAGCTTACACCGGACAGCATTATCCGAGAATTTCGGGCCACCGCCGATAAACGAAGCCCGAACTGCGAGCTGATTCTATTGCTCGAGTCCATCAGCTGCAAGCGAAACAAATATCGCAAAGTGCTCGACGAAATAACCTCTTTGCTTGAGCGGTAAAATACATACACCAAATACACACATATAACTGTAAATCGCTCTATATAACTGTGTTTTCTTTTTGCACAGCAATGATCCCATGTACGTTTTGATAGTCTTTGCCGAACGCATGACCGGAGAGCATCAGTTGTTGCCATCGGAAACAAGTAACGCCTTTAGTCCATTAGCAGATATGCCACTTAGCAGCATAAATGCTGTCCCCGGCAGCGCCATGTTTTTCGATAATTTGGCGCCAACAACCCCCGTGAGCAGTCTTTCCAGGGATGCGAATATAGATTCATCAGCAGTGGCCCGCTCCACTACGTACGGACGGCGTACGGTTGACCCAGCCGACATACGAGCTGATCTGAGACAGGTAATTAGGTGCATTTGACATCAATAATTTCAACCAACAAATGATTTCAATTAAATTAATTTAGAGAGTATATAGGGTAGACTAAATTTAGACTTTGCAAGGTATTTCAATTATTATAGTTTTAAATCTAAATAGTTATTCGTAATGAGGATAACAACCTGGTTTTATATACAGAGCCATGTCTGTGTGTCCTCTCTGTCTGTCACTGTATCATTTGGGTAAAATCCAATCCAAAGCCATTTTATTGCAAGCTCATCAATGGTTTCTAGTCGTCTGATTTTTGTTTATTTTTATTGAATTCGTGTGTTATTTTGTAGATTAAGCAACGCGTGCTGAATGCAGTTTCAAGCAGAGTGGAGCCAGGATTTGATAAAGCTGTGGAAAACAGCAAGCCTGGCAGTAAATCTGCTTCGACATCCATCAACACCGTTCACAGGACTGGGTCGAATCGCTTATCTCCCGGATATGAAAATATTGATTATTATCACCTTCCAAAGCCCAGAAATGGTTTGTTGTATGAAGAGTATCATCCTACTTTGCTGTTGAAAGTTGAAAGCCATTTAAAGAAAGAGCTCACAAATACATAACTACAACAAATTTATATGTTCTACCTATATCTATATGTGTACTCTTGATCGCTGTTCGCTTTTCAGAAAAAAACAAAAAAAAAAGTTGTACAAAACATCGACATGATTGAAATATTTCTTTAATCAGTAATATTTGTGTACATAATTAACTGTCTATTATTGAAGTTTAATATTTTGTAGACAAAGTCAAGATACGAGTTGCAATTTACAAAGTGTATATCTTTAAGTAAACATTTTTTAAATTAGTCACGTTATGACTGCTTATTTGCTAATGAACTTAGCTTTAAGTTTTATTGCAACAAATTTACAAAATGCAACAAGAAATTCACTAAGAGAATTATAAAAAAAAAAAAATTAAGAAAGTAAGCTGATAGTTGCCACTATTTGTTGAAAGCCAGCAGCTGCACCTTAATTGAAAATGAGCATGAGCATTAATTTGGCAAACCCAAAGATTACACCATTATCCGAGAATTTCGAACCACAGCCGATAATTGACGCTCGAACCGCGAGATGCTTCTCGAGATGCTTGCTCGAGTCCATCAGCTGCAAGCGGCCCAACTATGGCAACGTGCTCGACGAAATTAACTCCATGCTTGAGCGGTAAAATATATACATCAAAACACACACACAACTGTAAATCACTCTATATAACTGTGCTTTCTTTTTGCACAGCAAGGATCCCATTTACGCTTTGTTGCTCTTTGCGTCATTCCGCAGGATTCATTAAACCAAAATACGTCCCTTTGGACCGTCAGAAGTTTGAATTCTGTTGCCAACTGATGCACAAACTCATCCCCGCCTGGTGATTTGGTGCACTTGCATCTAAAATGTGTATATAGATGTAGAGGATATGTGGTTATTACCAATGTGCTCCTCTGTTCCTCGGCCTGTCCATAGATATATGTAGACATTGGAGGGTATTCCAATTTTTTTATTGATGAAGATAATTGCGACTCTATACTTAATATATGTGTGTATATTTGGCACACATCCAAATTTGTAGCAATTCTTAAATTTGCTTCTCACATTGGGTAAGCCACAAACTAAATATATGTTTCTGTTCCAAACTCATCCATTCATTTAATTGCTTAGTTCCCTCGCCCAGCAAGGAACAGTGAGTGCATCTATATACTGTCCATGCACATGAAGGAAGTGCGCCAGACCTTCAAAGCTATGAAAGTCGAACCGGGCGCCTCCAAGACAAGAAGAAACACCAGGAGCAGTTGCACATAAAAAATCCAAGTGAAATACAATTGAATTTATAGATTTATGTCGATGCTAATACTAGTTACAAATAATACTATATACAATATAAACAAAATCTACGTGGAATTTGCATGCTATTTGAAAAGACACCTTACAAATAAACAACTTCAAGAAATTTGATTCTCTGAACAAACGTGGTTTTTTTTATGGTTTATTTCTTTTAAGCAGCAAAAATATATCAAGTTTTATACTTTATCTAGTTTTAGGTATTTCACATTGAAATTGAGGAAATGCAGCAAGCAAAATTATGAATTGTAGTTTAGGAAACGGAATAGCCGCCCGCGAGATTAATGTGATGTCCGCTGACAAAGCTGGATTTGCTGCTCAGCAGATAGCCAATGGCATCGACCACCTCGCTTACCTCACAGAATCGATTGAGTGGTATGTGCGCCAGCAGTGGCCCACTCTTGGCCGGATCTGACCAATTTTCACGGCCCATTTTGGTCAGCACAACAGTGGGATTAACCGAATTGACGCGTATTTGGCGTGCGCCCAATTCCAATGTCAACGATCTGGTTAACGAATCGAGAGCCGCTTTCGTGGCACAGTATGCCGAGTGGCCAGCAAAGCTACGGGTTGCTGCGAGCGAGGACACATTTACAATGGAGCTGCCATTGCGCAGCTTTGGCAGCAGCGTCTGCGTCACATTGAAGACAGCCTTAATGTTCACATCAAACTGACTGCATCAAAAAGATAATATGAGTTATATATAAAAATATGTGGAGATTTGGGTTTTTATACGTACGTATCAAAATCCTGTTCGGTTAGCTGATCGAAGGGTTTGATAATGGCAACGCCCGCATTGTTTACCAGTCCATCCAGCTGTGGCACAGTTGCAAGTGCCTCGCGCACGTTATCCCAATTGCTGAGATCAACGAGCAACGGCTTAATATGCAACGCATCCAGGCTGGCCAGATCCTTAAGGCATTGCCAATTCCAGCACCTGCGCCAGTCACCAGTATCACCTTATTGCTTAGATCGCTCCACATTATGTTCTTTCTTTGCTGCTTGTGGAAAATTTCAGTTTGCGACTGCTTCAAAGATAACTGCCTGGCGGACTGTTTTTACAATTTTATTATATATGTTTTTTATTCTCAACTGAGCTTTCGTTAAGTTTAAGCTTTCTCTCTCTCTTTATCTGTATCACCCTGTCGTTGCTGAGGGATCGGAGGGGCCTTCAAGGTCATGGAGTAGATAAGCTGCTGAATTGGAGATGCTAAAATTATGCAATTTATTATTGGTTGCTGCGACTTCAAGAAGAACAGAATATAATTTATTCATCATGAAACATACGATTTGCATTTCAATGAATATGCTAACAATGAACAGTTAATAGGCTTTTAGCTCGCTTCAAATAAGACAGCAACATAAGTGTGAAGTTATATATTAGTATTTTCGATTTACGGCAATCATATAAATATAATATAATATATATATTATGACATTTTTAATTGGCTTTTTAATAAGGCTGCCATGGGTAAATTAGTAATTTACAAATATTTCCGTTGAAAATACACAAAAGTATCGATAAATAACTATCGAAAGGATGTTGCCATAGTTTGACATTCTTTGCTCAGCTGACATAAAATTAACATTTTATTAATTTTTGGTAATATGTAGAAATGTTAATAGTGAACTGACAGAAGATAGTCGTAAAAAAATTTTGGAAGTAAGCGGATGCCCGAATTAATAATAATAATAAGCGAAATAAATTCGTTAACATTTGCAATTTGTTTTGTACATTTTGAACTCTGTGGCAACACAGCGAATGCAAAAACAAAATCAAGAGCATTAATTTGACAGACCCGCTCAATTTTAGCTTGAGTTGAAAAGGGCTTGTGTTTGTGTTTTAAGCATCGGTACTGTTCGTTTAAACCGTTAATTTTACAAACTACAAAAACATATGGCCCATCTGAAGACGACTAAACCCGATCCACTGCGGACGAGGCTTGCGACTCTCATAGAAGAATCTCAGTAAGTGCCTGGCGCCCAGCAGATGTGCCAGATGCTGTTTGACACACATTATTATTGCTGAATCATAGCGATGTGTGTCTTTTAAGTTGCAATACACAATCAAATTGAGAAGAAATTTTAGTTTAATATATATTTCCTGATTGTAGATCAAAGCTTACACCGGACAGCATTATCCGAGAATTTCGGGCCACCGCCGATAAACGAAGCCCGAACTGCGAGCTGATTCTATTGCTCGAGTCCATCAGCTGCAAGCGAAACAAATATCGCAAAGTGCTCGACGAAATAACCTCTTTGCTTGAGCGGTAAAATACATACACCAAATACACACATATAACTGTAAATCGCTCTATATAACTGTGTTTTCTTTTTGCACAGCAATGATCCCATGTACGTTTTGATAGTCTTTGCCGAACGCATGACCGGAGAGCATCAGTTGTTGCCATCGGAAACAAGTAACGCCTTTAGTCCATTAGCAGATATGCCACTTAGCAGCATAAATGCTGTCCCCGGCAGCGCCATGTTTTTCGATAATTTGGCGCCAACAACCCCCGTGAGCAGTCTTTCCAGGGATGCGAATATAGATTCATCAGCAGTGGCCCGCTCCACTACGTACGGACGGCGTACGGTTGACCCAGCCGACATACGAGCTGATCTGAGACAGGTAATTAGGTGCATTTGACATCAATAATTTCAACCAACAAATGATTTCAATTAAATTAATTTAGAGAGTATATAGGGTAGACTAAATTTAGACTTTGCAAGGTATTTCAATTATTATAGTTTTAAATCTAAATAGTTATTCGTAATGAGGATAACAACCTGGTTTTATATACAGAGCCATGTCTGTGTGTCCTCTCTGTCTGTCACTGTATCATTTGGGTAAAATCCAATCCAAAGCCATTTTATTGCAAGCTCATCAATGGTTTCTAGTCGTCTGATTTTTGTTTATTTTTATTGAATTCGTGTGTTATTTTGTAGATTAAGCAACGCGTGCTGAATGCAGTTTCAAGCAGAGTGGAGCCAGGATTTGATAAAGCTGTGGAAAACAGCAAGCCTGGCAGTAAATCAGCTTCGACATCCATCAACACCGTTCACAGGACTGGGTCGAATCGCTTATCTCCCGGATATGAAAATACTGATTATTATCACCTTCCAAAGCACAGCAATGGTTTGTTGTATGAAGAGTATCATCCTACTTTGCTGTGGGACTTCTGCGAAGACGATCTTGGGAATTTGCTGCCCCAACAGAATCTGGCCGGATTGCCGCTGGATGCTCAAGAGAATTTGATTCTAGAAGATCTACTTTATGTTCTCAATGGTGTGAGTGGCAGCTACATTCGCCCGCTGCCTCGCGATATGCAGTTTGATAGGTATGAAACACGTTTTACCACCCACAAAGAGATGGATACATCTTTGGCGGAAATAGTGCAACAGATACTGCCACTTGCGTCGCACTATATGGGCATCCAAATTGCCATCTCAAAGACTGAGGGTCGCGGGCAGGTCATCCGTGCTCTCAACGCGCAATTAACAGTCATCACTAAAGAATACCATGTAGGTCGAATGCTGCACTTTTGCGTAATGCTATTATCTTTTAATTAACTTTCTTACTCACCTTTTTTACAGAAACTAATTTCGGAAGCTGAAGATGAGCTGCTCGAGAACCAGCTGTCTTTGTCCAAGCTCCAGTATTATCTACAACCCACCATGTGGATTATGCAAACAATCTACGCCTTCTGGGTGGAATTGCAGGCAGTAAGTGTTTGGAATTGCCTTCCTTTATATAGATATAGAAAGGGCGTGTTCTAGTTTCATGTGTATATATATATATATATCGGCGGTCGGTCTGTTTGTGCGAACTTGTCGTCCAGTTTTGTAGCTGACTTTATTCCATTTTACCTTAACAGAAATGTTGCCATGGCGCTGCCGTGCTTTCTCTTCTGGGTGTACACATCAACCGTTTGAAGGGCGACCAGCCTGCTCAGGAAGCGATTATATCGCTGGCACAAAATGCTGCGGCACCGTATATGACAATGCTGCAGGCCTGGATACAGAAGGGAATCATTGTCGACCCGACTTGTGAGTTTCTGGTCGAGGATAACGAGGTCACACACACATACTTGCCCGAGCATTACTCCGACGACTACTGGGAGAGGCGTTACACCGTGCGCGACAAATGCATACCCAATTTTCTGGAGGGGCATTCGAATCAGATACTGCGCACCGGCAAATATCTCAATGTGATCCGGCAGTGTGGCAAGCGTATGATGCCCATACAAAAGATGAACCTCAACTACGATCCCAGAAACGAGCAGCATGTGCGTGTGATCAATGATGCCTACTACTTTGCCGCACGCAAGCTTCTCGATGTGCTAATCACAGAAAATGATCTGATGGGACATCTGCTGTCGGTAAGGCGTTATCTGCTTCTGCAGCAGGGCGATTTTATCATGCAGTTCATGGATGCCTGCGAGGACGAGCTATCCAAGAATGTGGATCAGGTGCTGCCCATCAAACTGGAGAATTTGTTGGGGCTGACGCTGCGCCTGTCGTCGGCACGTGGCGATCCCTACAAGGATAATGTGCACTGCGGCCTGCTCACCTACGATCTGGTCACACAAATGTCCAAAATTATAAAACCGGCGGAAGGTGAGCAAAAACACTTTTGATTGATCGCTCCATAAAATAGCTGAACCTTTATGGACACTTGCAGAGAGGACACACGATCGTCTGGATCTGGTTGGCATGGAGTGCTTCGCCTTCAGCTACGAGGTTAAGTGGCCCGTTTCACTAGTCCTCAATCACATCGCCATATCCAAGTATCAAATGCTATTCCGACAGCTCTTCTACTGCAAGCACGTCGAACGCCAGCTCTGCAAGTGAGTAGCACATAAATAATTCAGTAGAAAATTCCAAAACATTTCCGAATTTTTTATGGATATCCGTATTTGATTTATGTTTGATACCCAAATGTTCATTTAATTTTTTACAGAATTTGGAAGGAGAATTCCTTAACGAAAAAGTTTTCGCGTCAATCCTCCGTACTATATCGTTCAGCATTTACGCTGCGTCAGCGAATGATGAACGCCGTACAGAATCTGGAGTATTACATGATGATCGAGATCATCGAGCCCAATTGGCACATCTTCATTGAGAAGATGAAGAAGGTAGAGAATGTGGATATGGTGCTCAAGCTGCATCACGACTTTCTCGATTTGTGTTTAAAGAGCTGCTTGCTGACCGATAATTCGCATCTGAATCGTGCCATATTTAAGTTATGTAAGATCTGTCTAAAGTTCTGCGATTTTATTCAGGTGAGTCTGCCTGCGAATTGTCCAGCGGCTAAGTCATATTTAAGGCTATCTTTATTCTTATTGTGAGTGCGAGTTCTCATTGTCCTGTATCTGCAAAAATATCATATGTATGTGTCTTGATTCCTTGTTTCTCTCCTCCTGCCATGCTTGCGCCTGCCCAATATATATAATCAAAATGTCTTGAATATCTCGCAATCAATATCGCGCAAGTAGCGGTCGCAACGTTTCTTTCTCGATGCGGAGCTCAAGTCAATGGTCTGTGATAGCAATGATGATAATACGGATCAGTCCGACTCTGAACCAGACACTTCGGATCGGCTACAGGTATACCATAAACACACATGGAGAGCACATACATGGTTGAAGAGCCCCTGTGCAAATTTGTACCAATATTTTTTTTTTAATTTGTACAAATGACATTTCTTTTCCTTTTCATTTTAATTTTTTTTTTTTTTGTCATTTGTAAGTTTTAATTTTATTCCTTCCAAGAGGGGATTATCACTTTTATTTTGTATTTATTCTAATGGGATCATTAGTTTAGCTGATCCTTTGCTTGTTTGCATGTGTGTATTTGTTTTGTCACCACTTAGTGTTCTCGTTTAATCCAATGTCCAACAATTAATTACTTTTGAAATACAATTATTTATTATTATTTATTTATTATTACTGTTATTATATTCTTTGTCCATCTTAAATTTGTATCAATACAACCCAATTATAACCCTCTCTTTATATTTTATAATACAGAACGAGAGCAAAATGGATAAGACGGATACATTTGAGGAGCGCGTAAAACGTTTTGATCTGGAGTTCACTGGGATGCTCATAACGTTCCTTAAGCAAATCAATGATCTGTCCAAGAATAATACCATTGATCTCTTTATGAATCTAGTGCATAGAATTAATTTCAACGGTTTCTACTCTTATCAAATGGAAATTCTGTGTGTGGAGCATGCCATGGGCTAGGTCTACAACTGCAAATGGATATATAAAACTAATACCTGCTATGTAAAAAATTTTGGTTCATTAATTATATTTAAATTGACTGCGGTCGAGTTTTTCATTTTGCTCTATTATGTTCAGAAAATAAATATTTATAACGCTGTATGTATTATCCAATATCATTCCGATCTGTACAGTTGTTCGTTTTTAAGAGAACTGCACAAGATATTAATTCTTTATTATTCTTGTTGTGGCATATCCATTATAAATTTAAAAATAAAATGTTTATTGATTAATTCGAATTGGTTTTGTGGATATAAATAGGGCAGTTCTATTCAACGCCAATGGAACTAAGAAATTATATTCCTTACTACCAAAAGCATTGAATACAAATGGACCTATGCTGGTTGAATGCATCCAGTCATATGCCTGAGGAGAGTTCAGCTGCCAATGGATGAATCAATATTGTTGTTGTGTGCTCACCTTTAACTAGCTGTCCCTAATGTGCCAAATAAGAAGCGTTATACCAACTATTTGGCTACACAGAAACAGCTTGTTGCCGGTTGCATCTCCGATTCTTCTTGTTCGAGTGCAGTTGTAAGTACATTTGAGAAGACAGGCCCATTTCACTATTATGACTTGTTCAAAAATGCACATAATAGTAAAAAGGGACCTTTCATCTCGAATGATAAGTATTATTGCAATTCATGGTTGATGACACACATTGTACACTTTTTATTTGATTTTCAGCTTACACTTTATATATTCGCTATATTGACACAAAATATTGAAAACAAGGTTTAGGATTGATTTCTTATACAGCTATATATTTGTATATTAATAATACCTAAGGTAAGAATAGAGTGTGTTGTTTAAGGAGTTATATTAGATTCTTCCGCTCTCGCTCTCTCTCTTTCTCTGAGAGCATACAATTTATTTGTTTCCGTCATCAATCATGTCAATCAATTGATAATATGCATTCAATCACAGCCTTGTCATGCAGTCTAACATCAGAGCTCTAACTCCAAAGCCAAAAAAAATAAAAAAAACAATTGTTGGCATTGCTTTAAGCATATGTTGAAGTGGTTCTCTGAATGTCAGTTTACCCCTAACTGTTCACCACACTCCTCTCCTCTGCCTTGTCTGTTGTTGGGTGGCTCCTCTCGTTCGAAAATGTGCCAATTTTAATTCGCCATGGATTTTCATCATGTTGCGCAGTTTTTGCTCGGCCACTGGACCGAACTGGCCGCTGAAGGGGTCCCCCAAACGAAGGGACAACAACCAATACCCAAACACAAATTTACACATGCACTCACACAATTATACAAACACACACACACACACACATTTAACACCCACAACAGCCAATTTGCTGGGCATATTCTAGAACGTAGATACGAGGGTTGATTGATCAGTTGCCAATTTTTGTTAATAACTCCACAACTAATTTTCCATCAAATATCTTTTTAACAATATTTGTTGAGCTTTAATTTGGCTAAATCAAGAATATTTTCAGATTTAATAAGAGAGAAAAACTGTACAATTATCAATTTTGCATTCTAAAGAAGAAATGCTGAATTTGAGATTGTAGCTGTTAATTCAAGTTTGAAATTCTTAATTTAAGTATTCTAGAATAAGATTATCTTAAGTCAAGATTCGCAATTTTGATTTTAGAAATATGCGAATGAGATTAGCTAACTCTCAGCTGCAAATATGTTTGTATACTCTTATGTGTGTATGCATATACATATGTATGTATATATGCCTACCATATGCTGTTGTATATGTTATTTAGCTGCCATTAGCAAACGTATCTGTAGCCCCGCCCACGCCTTACCACCCCAGTTGCCCCACATGCAATTGGCAATTTAAGTTCGCATGAATTATCGACAATCAATTATGGTTTCTGGCAATGGCGCTCGTTCTGACACAGACACAGACACAGCCATCGACATGGACATGAACATAGACATGGACACGGACATGGAGATGGACATGGACATCGACATGAACATGGACATGGATGCAGATGCAGATGCGGCCTGGTTGCAAATGCAGTTGCTTGTCTGCATGTGTGTTTGTGTGTGCGAGTGTTTGTGTGTGTGTGTGTGTGTGTGTATGTTAATTAATCAAAAGCCCATCTATCTATCGGTGGTGCATTTACTGACAGACATATGCAAATTAAAAGCATACAAGCAGTTCATTAATGTTCACATGAGAGCCCCAACAGTAACAATAAAGCCAACAACAACGATGAGAACAAGTGCAATCAGCTAACAAACTGATCCATATATGATTTCGATTATATTTAATCGGGCAAATCCTTTTTAGCAACTTTACTTAAATTACTTAGATATTTATGATAATGAGCCTGCACTGGCATTTTTACCAGCATTGTGTTTTCAAGTTTAAATACACTATTAGCCTATAGATTTGTCGTCATTTGCTTAAGCTATTAGTAAATATTTAAAATTTATTAAAGCAATTACAAAAGTCGTTTAGGACCAGAGGAGCCAGCTGCCACTCGCCTCAAAAGAGCAGTAGGAGCAAACAATCTGCTGCATTTGCATATTTGACAGATGTGGCCAAACAAAGATTGCAGCATTTATATAAGTCATACAAATCTTCTAAACAAATAAGTTGTTTTATCATATAAATAAATAAATCCCCTTTGAAAACAAATATAATTTTATTTGAAAGCACATTTAACCTTCTCAATAATAACAAATTCTAGCAAAAAGTTGCTTTACCGATTAACCGGTTAATCGTTTCTGAGTCCTGTTAGCCAATTGCTTTAAAGCTGCATTATATTTTATTACACATTTTAAAAAATGAAATAACATGAAATGATTTGCATATTAAATGTTAACTTGACGCGATACGAAAAGAAATGTTTTTGATTGAAGTGAATAATTAATAGACGGACGAATATGATATTTAGGTATATGGATAAATTGAAATCACTGATAACGCACACTATTAAAAATGTAATTAATATTTTTAAAAATTATTATTGTAAATCTTTTTATTTTTCAATTAGTATGTGCACGCACCAATGGCGTGAGAAATTAGGTGCTAGAATTGGCTAAATTTCCACTTTAATAATTAAATAATTACTGCATATTGTGTGGGGCAATCTATACAGGTTTTGAAAGGATGTGTTGATTTGGAATCGCATGGTCCAACTCTATCAAATTACACAAGAACACCTGATTCTCCATTTGGATTAACAAATCTGAAATCGCTGGCTAAAGCAAATAGTTCCTAGTTGTAATAGACTTTGTAATAGGTACTTTTAGATTTTTTTTGATAATATTCAAAGGACATTTGGATAGTCTTTTAAATGACCGATTTCCAACTTTTACCCGGAACCCATTGAAAACTGAAAAAGGGTACAAAGGGTTTGTGAAATTTATGCAAAAGGCAGAAGGAAGCATCTCTGAACCCCTCAACAGCCGATTCGATACAATCAAAGATAATACTTCTTGACCAGCTAATTTCCTCTTTGATTGACATTCAACAATCTCACATCAAGAAGAATTAAGCACATAAAACAATAATTATTAAACTCGAATTTTTAATGTATATTTATGGCTATTTCACACTCTGGGTACAAATAAAATTAAAAATTGAGTTTTAATCTTATAACGTAACCTATATAACCGATAACGGTAATGTTAACGATAGTAAAAAGTTGTACTAATTGCAGCTCATTGGATTGTGAGTTTGTGATCCCATAAATAAATAAATGGGGGCTTTTTTGAAAGAAAATAAACACACGAAAACTATACAAAATTCATATTATGCATACCTCGCGGTGATCGGTGATGATGAAACAATTGCATTTGATTTGAACCGCGAGTTTCGTTGTTATTATTAAACAATATAATTTTACAAAACAGCGAAAGATCGCGATTCCAATCCAACAATAATTGTTAGATAAACGAAGAGATTCTTCGGAGACAGTCATCTGCTATACGGTTGAATGCGGTGACTTACGGCAGCTAATTTCAGAGGAGTCGTGTTGTGGTTCAGAGTATATCATTTTGATAACACAACCCAAATCCGCTAAAAATTGCAACAGCAATACCAGGTTTATACACTTGAGTACGCTTACAAATACACGCATATACACACACACACACACACACACACATAAACACAAAAACAGCGAGTTTCGTTGTTATAATTAAACAATGTAATTCTACAAAACAACGAAGGGTCACGATTCCAATCGATCAAAAATTGTTATCCGATCCAACTGTCAATAGGTCTATCGATAAACGGAGAGAGTCTTCGGAGACAGTCATCTGATAAACGGTTGAATGCGGTGACTTACGGCAGCTAATCTTAGAGGAGTTGTGTTGTGGTTCAGAGTATATCATTTTGATAACACAACACATGTCCGCTAATATTTGCAGCAGCAATACCAGGTTTATACACTTCAGTACACTTACACATTCACGCATATAGATACACACACACACACACACACTCATAAACACAAAAACCGCGAGGTTCGTTGTTATTATTAAACAATGTAATTCTACAAAACAACGAACGGTCACGATTCCAATCGATCAAAAATTGTTAGCCGATCCAACTGTCAATAGGTCTATCGATAAACGGAGAGAGTCTTCGGAGACAGTCATCTGATATACGGTTGAATGCGGTGACTTACGGCAGCTAATCTTAGAGGAGTTGTGTTGTGGTTCAGAGTATATCATTTTGATAACACAACACATGTCCGCTAATATTTGCAGCAGCAATACCAGGTTTATACACTTCAGTACACTTACACATTCACGCATATAGATACACACACACACACACTCATAAACACAAAAACCGCGAGGTTCGTTGTTATTATTAAACAATGTAATTCTACAAAACAACGAACGGTCACGATTCCAATCGATCAAAAATTGTTAGCCGATACAACTGTCAATAGGTCTATCGATAAACGGAGAGAGTCTTCGGAGACAGTCATCTGATAAACGGTTGAATGCGGTGACTTACGGCAGCTAATCTTAGAGGAGTTGTGTTGTGGTTCAGAGTATATCATTTTGATAACACAACACATGCCCGCTAATATTTGCAGCAGCAATACCAGGTTTATACTCTTCAATACACTTACACATACACGCATATAGATACACACAAACACACACACACATAAACACTTAAACAGCGAGTTTCGTTGTTATTATTAAACAATGTAATTCTACAAAACAACGAAGGGTCACGATTCCAATCGATCAAAAATTGTTAGCCGATCCAACTGTCAATAGGTCTATCGATAAACGGAGAGAGTCTTCGGAGACTGTCATCTGATATACGGTCGAATGCGGTGACTTACGGCAGCTAATCTTAGAGGAGTTGTGTTGTGGTTCAGAGTATATCATTTTGATAACACAACACATGCCCGCTAATATTTGCAGCAGCAATACCAGGTTTATACTCTTCAATACACTTACACATACACGCATATAGATACACACAAACACACACACACATAAACACTTAAACAGCGAGTTTCGTTGTTATTATTAAACAATGTAATTCTACAAAACAACGAAGGGTCACGATTCCAATCGATCAAAAATTGTTAGCCGATCCAACTGTCAATTGGTCTATCGATAAACGGAGAGAGTCTTTGGAGACAGTCATCTGATATACGGTTGAATGCGGTGACTTACGGCAGCTAATCTTAGAGGAGTTGTGTTGTGGTTCAGAGTATATCATTTTGATAACACAACACATGTCCGCTAATATTTGCAGCAGCAATACCAGGTTTATACACTTCAGTACACTTACACATACACGCATATAGATACACACACACACACACACATAAACACAAAAACCGCGAGTTTCGTTGTTATTATTAAACAATGTAATTCTACAAAACAACGAAGGGTCACGATGACAATCGATCAAAAATTGTTAGCCGATGCAACTGTCAATTGGTCTATCGATAAACGGAGAGAGTCTTTGGAGACAGTCATCTGATATACGGTTGAATGCGGTGACTTACGGCAGCTAATTTTAGAGAAGTCGTGTTGTGGTTCAGAGTATATCATTTTGATAACACAACCCGAGTGCGCTAAAAATTGCAACAGCAATACCAGGTCTATACACTTGAGTACGCTTACATATACACGCATATAGATACACACACAAACACACACACATAAACACAAAAACCGCGAGTTTCGTTGTTATTATTAAACAATGTAATTCTACAAAACAACGAACGGTCACGATTCCAATCGATCAAAAATTGTTAGCCGATGCAACTGTCAATTGGTCTATCGATAAACGGAGAGAGTCTTCGGAGACAGTCATCTGATAAACGGTTGAATGCGGTGACTTACGGCAGCTAATCTTAGAGGAGTTGTGTTGTGGTTCAGAGTATATCATTTTGATAACACAACACATGTCCGCTAATATTTGCAGCAGCAATACCAGGTTTATACACTTCAGTACACTTACACATTCACGCATATAGATACACACACACACACACTCATAAACACAAAAACCGCGAGGTTCGTTGTTATTATTAAACAATGTAATTCTACAAAACAACGAAGGGTCACGATTCCAATCGATCAAAAATTGTTAGCCGATCCAACTGTCAATAGGTCTATCGATAAACGGAGAGAGTCTTCGGAGACAGTCATCTGATATACGGTTGAATGCGGTGACTTACGGCAGCTAATCTTAGAGGAGTTGTGTTGTGGTTCAGAGTATATCATTTTGATAACACAACACATGTCCGCTAATATTTGCAGCAGCAATACCAGGTTTATACACTTCAGTACACTTAAACATTCACGCATATAGATACACACACACACACACTCATAAACACAAAAACCGCGAGGTTCGTTGTTATTATTAAACAATGTAATTCTACAAAACAACGAACGGTCACGATTCCAATCGATCAAAAATTGTTAGCCGATCCAACTGTCAATAGGTCTATCGATAAACGGAGAGAGTCTTCGGAGACAGTCATCTGATATACGGTTCAATGCGGTGACTTACGGCAGCTAATCTTAGAGGAGTTGTGTTGTGGTTCAGAGTATATCATTTTGATAACACAACACAGGTCCGCTAATATTTGCAGCAGCAATACCAGGTTTATACACTTCAGTACACTTACACATTCACGCATATAGATACACACACACGCACACACACACACAGAAACACATACTGACAATGAGCTGCAAATAATAATATTGCTGGGCGTAACTCTGAGGCAGCTCCAGAGATGTGAAAGCATGAATATATATTCAATTAGGCGCGCCATACAAAATTGGCCAACAAAGCCCGCCCCCCATCCCACATTCCACATTCCACATCCCATATCCCACATCCACCTTCCCCAACCACTCTGCAACCCATGCTCGCCTGGACAATAGGCGAGACCCTTGGCTGAGTGTGTGCGAGGAAAGCGAAGGGAATCGCACAACAAACAATTCATTTAGCTGGCACACGACTCTGTAGGCGTCAGCAAGTGCGTGCTAGCTATAGATGTAGCTCCGACTGCCACGCCCACATTCCACACTGCCCACACTGCACATGTCTGTCGAAGGTAGCAGTTAATTGAACAATGAAATATCGAATTGCAATAAAAAAAAATGATAAGGATGAATTGAGAAAAACAATTTACAGTTGTGGCTGCTCACCTTGGAGATGGTCCAAGTAAGTTTTACAAATAAAATCATTTTTTATGAATCTAATCCACACATAATATTTAGGCATACTTAATATATCGAACTCAGTTTCAAAAAAAAAAAACCTTTATATTTCTTATGGCAACAGAAAAGAAACGTACTGTTCCATCTTGAAATACTCAAATATAAGCAAATACATTGGATAAACTACGGAATCCGTCCAACATTTCTTAATATATTTCTCAATATTTCTCTCATGAAATACTTTACAAGCATCCTCATGGAACCGTCTAAGCCTAATATCAGAAACACTCAATACTTTTTGTTTTGTTAACTTGGCAAGAATAGCCCCAAATTTGATATGATCTTTATCTATTTTACATGCAAGCTTATCGATGGGTTTCTAATAGTCTGCGAGCCCAAAAAAGCAGTAAGCTGACCAGAAATATATTTACATATATATACAAATATATATATATGTATATATTTAATTTACAGCAAATTTAAGAATGTGACAAGGAATTTTTGCAGTAATTTAGACAATCAAAAAAAATGTTAAACATATTAATAAAATTCGAAAGGGCTTAGAATTAGTTAGTTGAGGTATGTGAAGGAGTGTAGGGCATATACAAATATATATACATATATATATATATATATATACATACATACATACAATATATAGATAGAGACATAATTCATACATAATACATATATGTGTGTTGCGCGCAACAAATGCATTGATTACTTTTAATACATTTATAGATTGTAAGGCGTGACCTACATAACTGTACACACACTCGCAAACAAACACACACACACACATATACAACAAACAATCGCATTAAAATTGGCAAAAGCTATTTTTACACAGGTTGTTAATGTGAGTGGCAGTTGTAAAGGGAGGGGGTGGGGTGTTTGGGCTGAGGGGCTGGCCGTTATCATGCAACATTAAATTAGGTAGCTCCTGCAGCACAGGAGATGACAAAATTAACACACTCACACACACTCACACGCACCCACACACACACAGAGGCACGTGGCATGGTGTTTGACTTCTTTTGACTCAGTTCCAAGTGGCTGCTGTTGTTGCCAGGCTTCCATAAAGTGGAGGCACGTGTCTCAATCAATTGGGTGACGACAACGCCGACAAGCGGCCAAAAGGCAACCGCTTTGGCTAAGTGAACGACAGCAAAGGGGGAAATGCGTCAACGGATGTGGATGCGGAAGCGGATGCAAATGAGGACATGGCGTTCACACCAACCGCATGCCGCATGCCGCATGCCCCAACCGTCCTTCCATAAAAACTATCAACATTCAAATGCAACTGCAACAGCGCAGATGATTCAAACTAATCTAATATCGTTAATATATATAACTAGTAAGAATGCTGCAGTCGAGTGAGCTCGCTTCGATATACCCTACAGAGAGCAATTAAATATATTATTGTTATTATTGCCGAATTTCACTTAAAAGTAAAAACTTAGGCAGCTCATTTATTTATTAATTTACTTTATTTATATTTTATTTGTTTCTCTCCAAATTTGAACTTTCTAATAATTATATATCGACTCAGGTGTTGACTCTGATTAAAAATATATAGTTTATATATTTTACCAATTCGGAGATATATTTCATCCTAAATTTTAAACGAAATTTTAATTCGAAATATTTATTTTATTGCTGTTCATTTAAGCATGTCTTTTCATAACAGCGGCTAATCAAAAGTGAATTAAGTTATTTCCGTATAATGATATTCCTATAAAAAAAGAGTGTACATTCCCCTTTCCCATTTACACCCCCCGCCCACTCAGGCGACAACCCTCAAGCAGGCTAAAATAGATGGAACACATGTACAAATTGATTTCAAATTTTGTGGCATAATTTCACAATTTATTTGATCCTCGTTTGTTTTTGTTCATGTTCGAATTTGAGTTTGAATTTGGAGTTGGAGTTGAAGTTGAAGTTGCTTTTGTTGTTGCTGTTGCTGTTGCTGTTACTGTTACAATGTGGCTGCATTACTATTTTCTGTTTTCTATTTCCATTGTTTTCTTGTTTTTCAATTTTCATATTCTGCATGCCACATTCAGAGCCCAGAGCCCAGAGCCCAGAGCCCAGAGCCCAGTTGCTTGGATGCTCGAATTACAAAGCCCATCGACACATTAGGGAATGTTCTACGAGCAGGCAGCCGAGGGCAGTGTGCAAAGGGGAAGGCCGTGGGCAGGACTAGAGTGGTGGAACGGGTAGAGTCAACCCCCCGGCAAGCAAAGCATTTGATATTTCCAGTTTCACAGTTTTGTGTGTTGCTTTTTTTTGGGCACTGGTTTACGCAGTTGTCCATCAGGCTCTCATGACGCCCCCTCACTCCCTGTCTCTCTCATTCTCTCACTCTCTCTCTCTCTCTCTGTTACTCCCTCGTGAGTGTGCGTGCGTCTGTGTGTGTGTGCAACAACTGTGCGCTTTAGTGCGACACCCCGAGGTGTTGACAGTCACTCGGAATGACGAGCTGCGTCTTTGTCAGTCCCAGCAATTTGTCCCGAATTGAGCATATGCGCATTTTGGATTAGTTCTCAATAGTTATTTTTGTAGACTCGTATTACTCCAAACCCACACCCCCCAAATCCACCTCCCCTGCCCCCAAAAACCACTAATGCATCAGTCTGAAATCCGAACTAAAAGTTAAGATTTTCACTTGTACATCGCGCGAATATTGTGATTTATATTCAAAGCAGACGCAATAAAGTTTAATATATATCGCCTATATATATAATCGTAGATATTGTAAATATATATTCTAGTAGTAGAAAGGGGTAAGTAGGGTATTTTCTCTGGAGTTATTGAGTTATTGGGCATTTTTGCAGGCTTCTATAATTTTTTTTAATTTATATTTTATTAATGCATCACTTATTTTATTATTTCTTATTTTGTTGAAATTATATTTGTTTTCTAATTATTGGCGATTGTGTGCCACATCAACAGTGAACTGTGGAGGTTGCTAGGACTATTAAACACATCCATAGCAGCCCTCGCAGTTCACAAGGATATTGGCATATATTGCAGGTAGAATCTGTATTTCACATTAAATGATTATAAGATTTGCAACTCCAACAACTTTGCAAAGAATTTGATGATTTTTATATATTTAATATAAAGTTGTTTTCATTTCTGTCATTTCTGTAGGGCATTTGAAGGTCGCCTGTGAGCTGATTATTATTTAGATCTCATCAGAGAATCAACTTGAAAATCTGCTAAAACAGTTCTCAATTGGAGTGCACTTGTGTTCTGCGCCGCTGGACAAATGTTGACAGGCAGCGAGAGACACAGCAAATGGACCACCATGTGTGCCACCAGCAGCAGCAGCAGCAGCAGCACCATAACCAGCACCACCACCACGACCAGGAAACAAGCAACAAGAGAGCTGCTTCATCATTTGCAATTATTTAGGCAATAATTACTATTGTGTCTTATGCTTACATTTTGTGCGGCCAGACCAAAGGGTGGGGTGAGTTCGGAGGGTGGTTGGATGGATTGGGTTCGGTTGGGTTGGGTTGGGTTTGCACATACGGCGTGCAACACGCCCAGGCAAACGCCCAGACCATTTGCGTTCTGGTCGCCCTCTTGACTTAATGAGGCCTTTTTGTGCTCTTGATGGATTTTAAATTGTTGTCATCATCTCTATTTGTTGTTGCTGCTGCAACACCCTTCCCCCCGCCAGCCCACTCCACCACCTTTCACTTGTCAGCCAAACTGTGAGCTGCGGCTAATCTGTAAGACTGCATTTTGTGGCAGACTTTTGACGCTCAAAGCGCATTTTGACCAAATTAAATGATTAGCGAAGAGCTTAGAGCGAACTCCAATAGCTACTCATGCATGAAAGAATGCATGCCAAAGTCAGCTGTGCCTCGAGTCTAGTCAAAATAAAGTAAATATTTTTGATCTGTAAACTTTTCTTGTTAAAGCAGTTAATAAAACGTTTTTTTTCTAGGATAAAATATCTTAAATAAAATCTGTTGTTTTTTCTTACATTTCTTTAAGAAAAAAAATAAAAAATCATCTGCAATTAAATATTTAAATTAAGTTAAGCAAAATAGAATAACTTTATGCCGGGCTGATTAAGACATCGATGAATTCTTATTTGATTTGTGTTATGCAACATTTATTTCAAGCTTTGTCGATTTCATTATATAGTTGTCCACATTTGGAGTATTGGGGGAGGGGTGAGTGGGGTTTGGGGTTATTAGCATACGCTTAAGAGTCTTTGTCTCTTCATATCCGAGAGCGCATTAAACATTTAAAGGAACCTGTCGTCATCATCGCCATTTCATTGACTTTACCGCAGTACTACAAACAGCCCCCCCCCCCCACACACACCCCCGTCCACCCGCCAACCCTTCAGAGTCAGTCAAACACAACCCTTAGTTGGTTATTGAGCTTGGGTTTGGTTGGTCCCAGTTTTGTGTTTTCGGCTTTTGGGTTTGGGTTAGGGTTTTGGGATTGGGACTGGGCTGGTTCGCGTGTTTCGCCTATGCCCCTGCTGTCGCCCTTTTTGCAGTTGCAAATTACATTCAAATTATACGATTTTGATAAGAGGAACATTCAAAAGTTTCCAATTTCAAGTTGTGATGTTCTTGCTCTTCTAAAGCAGCTCGACTGCTGCTCATAGTATGCATGAGTGTGTGTGTGTGTGTGTGTGTGTGTGTATGTGTTTTACGACTGCTTGCTGCCAAAAAACTTCTCTAAAGTTGCCACAGCAACAACAACAACAGCAACAGCCAGGGCACAACAGTCAGTGCAAAAAGTTGACATATGTGCGCCTCGAGCACTTTTCCGGAAACAGCAGGGCGACATTTTTTCCCACTTTCTTACTTCTTTTTTGCTTTTTTTTTTTTTTGTATGCTTGTCGCTGAGTTTTGAGTGTATCTTCAGCATCAAGGGACATACACTTGATTTTAGTTGAGAGTCCAGGATAAAGCGTCGCGTTGTTGATGTTGATGTCGCTGTTGTTGTTGTTGTTGCTCTTGTTGCTGGGACTTGTTTGGCGGCATATCTGCTCTGCTGCTTATGCTGTCCGAAGGTCCTTCGGTCCTTGCTTGCTTGCGCAAATTGTATGATTGAAAAATTAATGGGCATGACCGGCGCATGGCGCGCACCGAGAACACCGCTGTGTGCCAAAAGCGGATTGGTGGAGAAGGTGGCGGTGGGATGGGGTAGGAGGTATAAGGATAGTGGTGAGGGGGGGGTCCTTAACTATTTGACTGTGGTTCACAGGTAAAGTTGACTTTCAAACAGCCGCTCCACCTCAGGCCTTCTACGCACAGACTGTGTCCACCATTTTACCCATTTCTCTCAACTACTCTTTCTGCCTCTTTCTCTCTCTCTCCCTCTATCTCTCTCTCTCTGCCAATGTATCTGCCTGTGTGTCTGTCTGTGTATTGTAATAATCTAGCAAAATGCAAAAACGAAAATTGAATTTTTTAAAATGATGCTAATTAAATCGAAAGATTTAAATCATTTAAACGTCGCAACATTCCACTCAGAACTCGAGAGAGAGAAACAGGGAGTAAACAGTTTGGGAGACAGAAAGAGAAAGAGAGAGAGCTAAATAAAGTCATTTGACTATATTTAATTTATTTTCAAGGACCTATTTCTGTTGTTCATAAGTGAATGTTGTAAGTAAACAATGCTTCTTTGCAAAATCAGTTCTTAAAATTTGGGACAACAAATTTTAGATTTTTGCTCTCTTACAGAAAATGTCCTATTGTTCCTTTAGTCAGATATAACGATGAATGAACTAATGAATGGTACATTCAATTTGCGTGACCATGCCAAACTGGTGCTTGTTCAGACCGAGACACACACCCATTGGGAAAGACAGCTTTGGTCGCTCACATCTGGAAATTCATAAATTCAAAGCTAGACAAATAAAACATTTTTCATTTCACAGCAGTCCTCAATTCAATTTAAATTCGTATTCACTCATTCAATAGCTGTATTTGAGCCATGTTATCTCAGAAAACTTAAGATTCGTCATGCAGTTTATTGACGAGAACTCGGAAAGTGTAAAGAATCACCCAACACAGGAAGTAAATGTCCTTTTTGCATGTTAATTTCAAATGAAATATTCATGCAGCGTTTTGGCCTAGTTAGTTAAGGGATTAAATGAGACTTTGGATTCAATGCATTTGCATCAACTTTATGTTTCTAATTTATAATAGATGGGCTCTAATGAGTAATCGTGTCTTAAACGTTGAGAAGGTTTTTTAAGATAGAGTTTTTTATATTGATTTCATTTTATAACAGGTTAATATAGATTCAATAGTGAATCTTTGCTATTTTTTGAGATGATGAAATAGGCGTATGAAATAAGACTAAGAATGAACACGATTCATATGGGTTCGTTGATATATAAAAGTGATGGTTGGTAATATTCTTAGCATATTATTTGTGATATTTGAGTCGATTTACTTTAAGCTTGTTCTGGGCATATTTAATGGTTGCTTAAGGCCTGCTTCAGGTTTCCACATAATATGTGGGCGCAAACACATGTGTGTGAGTGTGTGTGTGTGTGGGTAAAAGCATCTACTGACTAATAGGCTAAATTAGACTACGCCAGTCAGGCAGCCAGGACAGAAATGAAGGTGGAGGAAAGCATTGAAAATGAAACAGTGACAGGAAGGTAAGCAGAGCAAAGCCTCAGTCAAAAAAAAGAATATAAGCAGGTAAAGTATACCAATAATAGGAGAGATAGAGGGAAAAAGAGAGACGATAGAAAGAACAAGGAGAAAAAGCCTTTAAACTCGCTTAACCACAGCATGGAGAATAAAAAGTGTGTTTTGCAATCAAAGTAAAAATGCAGAAGCTCTTAAAAAATACACATACAAAAAAATATAGCTAAAGCAAGATGAAATGAGCAGAAATGAAAGCCAGTGGGTACAGCGTGGGCGATTAAGGGGTGTGGCGGGGGTTTCTCTAGCAAAATGAAGAGAAAGCAAAAAAGAAATAAAAGAAAAACTGACAGCAGCATCAGCTAAATGAGTTGAAGGACAATAAGGCGGGTAAAGCAGAAAATGGCTACGGTGCAAGAGGGGGCTGCGGGTAAAGCTGCGAATATCAAAACGTTGGCAAAATGGTCGCAGTCAGCGCAGAGTGAGGGAGAGAGAGAGCGATGGTTGGGGTTGGGGGGGGGTTTGCGTCGCAGCTGAGGGCTGTCACATTGGGAGCGAGTAGGCAGCAGGCAACCATTTTGTTGTTGTTGTTGTTGTTGTTGTCTACTCTCGCTCGCGTTTCGTCTTCTTCTGCTGCTTCTTCTTACCACTTAAACCATGCGTTGTTGTTGTTGTGTGCACTTTTTTTTAATGTTACTGAACTTTTTTGTTTGTTTTTTTTTTGTACGTCAGCTTTTTGAAATATTTTAAAAGATGCTTTTAGCGGTAAATAATGAGAACTTATAAAGCCACATCAATGAGATACGTTTTGCTTTCTTGCGTATCAACTTTGTTGCGCGTTGACAGGACAGACGGGATAGGAACGAGGGATAGCGGACAGGGGCAGGGACAGGGTGGTGAGTAGTTAGTGGAGCAAGCCTGTGGAGGGAATTGACGAGTTGCTTGCTCTTGGGGCTTGTTGTTTGCCACGAGGCCATCAGGCACTCAGCCAGCTCTTTATCTATGTGTGTGTGTGTGTGTGTGTGTTTTTTTTTTCTCATCTATTTGAGTCAGCCACACAGCAACAAATTGAACTGAGTCATGTGAAGAAAGAAAAGACAGATTAAAGATACCCTCTGAAAATACATAGATAGTAATCATGCTCAGGTATTAAAAGAGCTTGCGGTGCCAAGAAAACTGTAAATTGCAGATATTCCTTATATAAATGCGAGCAAGCAGTTTGAATTAGTCTGAACCACAAGCTCGGAAAAGAGCGAGGAAAAATAAAGATCTATTTGAGCGAGTAGCTTGAAACTTTCATCACATAGATGCTGGAATTAAATATAAAAAATTGATCAATTGTCATTGTCAATATTCTTAAAGGATAATCAATGAACTCGAGATAAAAAATGTCTCTGACATAATCTAGCTCAACTGAATAATACCTTTTAGCAATTTGTAGTGTGCACAGGGTATTACAAGAAAAACAACAACTGCAATTTCAACGAACAAAATCCATTAACAATTTCATACAAAAACATTCGAGTCGATTTTAGTAGCTCTTAACTTTTCTATGTTTTCCCCATTTGTATACAAATGGAGGATATTTCAATTTTGCCATGATTTATACAGCATACATAAGGGAATTATATATACTTATATCCACATCATATTAAATTAATTTGTTGACTTTTCCAAGCACTTCGAGAGAAGCGATAATTTAAACTAAATCTTTTTTTATGTTAAAGTTATGTGTAATTGGAGTTGCGAGAGTATTAAATCTTTGGAATGCTTACAAGTATCAGTTTATTCTATTTTTTTCAATTTTTTATTTGTTTTTTGTTAGCTAGTTTTTTGGGAATGATGAGCTAAAGATGTCCACAAGCAGCGACCAGCCAACTAGCTAACCAAGAAGCAAACTCTGTGCAGTCCTTGTTGTTGCTGGTTTTTTTTTTTGTTGTACATTTGTTGGTCAGCATTTTGCGGTTTTGGCTTTGTTGGTTGAATAGTTTGAGGGAGAGGCCTTAATTAATGTTATGATCATCATCAGCGGCAACAACAACAACAACAACAACAAACGGAGCATCAACCTTCAACCCGCTTGATGTATTTGTTGGTTTTTTGGGAATATTGCATTTTGTGGTGCACACAGCGTATGTGTAATATATATGCACATGGATATATATAGCTATATATATATATATATACGAAACGGAACGGAACCGAATAGAAGATAGCAAAGGGGTTAGGTAACGACTGGAATGAGTAACGATTTGGCAATGGCTGCCATTTTGCTTTGGCTTTAGGTTGTTTTTGTTGTTCGAAATTGGACAAAATGCGAAACTGAAAACTGTAACTTGGGTGTGCGTGTGTGTGTGTGTGTGTATATATATATGTGAGTATGTGCGTGTGCAGATACAATTTGTAATGATACACAAATTAGTTTTCGAAATGGATGCTTAATAGCCCAGCTGGTTGTTTGCCGACTCCAACTCTAGCTACACACACACACACCAACACCAAGCTATGTAGATGTGGGTGTGCACTTTGACAAGCAATTCCAACATATACGTGTGTGTGTGTGCATCCGTGTCTGTGTGTGTGTGTGTGTGTGTGTATAAAACAGGTTATTGCTGGCTTTTGATGTCGCTCTGAAACATGTGGATTAAGCAACGGGATTGGTATTGCGATTGTGTGTGTCTCCCCCTTTCCTCTCATTTTGAGTATGTGTGTGTTGAAATGCACTTAAAAGCGGCTTTAAGCGCATTGCAATGGTATTGCAATGAATTTATGCAGAGAAGTATGCTACAAAAAAATTATTGCTGCCTCGGCAATCCGAATGGGCGTGTTTAAGGCTATGGAAATATGTTAAAGGACATTTAATTTTTTTAAAAAATAGAAAAAACAAACAGTTTATCGAATATTTAAATAATAAAAAAATTAAGAAGTATTAAAAATGTTCAAAACAAGAAAGCTTGTGGACAAAATCAACAAAAAATGCGAAATTATGTTTACAATAAAGCAACTTAAATCTTACTCAAAAGTTTTGTGTTTGTGTGTTTATTGAACATACACTCGGAAAAAAAAACAGACGTTGGGGCTTGAATCACAAAAAGACTACAATTAGTAATATTTCTGAAATTTATAAATTGTAAATTCTATATTTTGGAAAATTACAACCATTAACTAAGGAAATTTACTTTCTGAATGACATTGGCGCCAAAAGTATGGCGATTTACTCATATAATAAGATTAAGCTTATTAGTGTTTTTAATCCTCCAATTAGCTGAACAAGTTTAATGTATTATATTATAAATTACAGCAACTTGTGTATAAAAAAAATAAAATAAAACAGACAAAGCTAAATCATCCTTCCAACTGCAAACTGCAAAAGATTTTCAATAACCGAATGTAATTAATCAATTCAATTAATTTATTTAATATCTGCCATATAATTATAATAAAATTATATAACTGTATGTAAGGAAATAAATGAATATATTTAAAAAATTAACAGAGACTTTTTAAAGCATTTTATTGCATTTTCAAATGGGTTTCTTTAAAGAATATGGAGTAATACACAGACAATTTAAGAGGTAAAACCTACAAACTGACCACCAGCACGGAGACTAATGGTTCCGCAGCTGCTTTAAAGTCTTAAGGGCCAAATGCACACATACTCCACATAACAACAGAATAAGTATTTATGTATATGAAGCAAAAAGCTAAAATCGTTTCGAGCGGGGCAATGCGTTAAGATTAGAAAATAGAAATGAAATTGAAACACAGCAATGAAACACAAACAAGTGATTAAAGAAAAACGAGCTAAATGTGTAGAGAAAAAGGATCAACAATAGCTGAGGCAGCTGGAAGAGCAGCATCAAAGCAAATGCTGGACAGACGCGCCCACCCCGAAATTATCGAGAATGGGAACGAGGAAAATAAAACGAAAACGAGGACGAGGACGAGGACGAGGACAAACAACTAAACGGCACGAAACGAGCGAGGATAACGATGGCGACGAGCCAAAGTCAGTTTGGAACAGCTTTTTTTGGAGGCTTCCAGTTCAAAAGTATTGTTTTAAGGATTATAGCGGCGCGCAACTGCAGCGCCCAACGCCGCCCCATAAAACAAACTAGCAAAGAAATGTGGCAACAGCGCCGAAGTCGACGACGACGTCGACGTTAACATCGACGTCGTCATCATCGTTGGTATCAGCGACGGCAGCAGAGATAGCAGTGCCTGCCACATTTAACGAACACTAATTCATTGCGCTGGCAGCGCAACAACAACAGCAACTCCATTTTTGATGCTGCTTGGCTCTGATTGGCCAGCACATTTGGTAGATTGCGCGCGCGCACGCCAGAGCGAGACAAACATACTGTGCACTGTGTACCGTGCGCGTCAGTGTTGGTGTGCGCGCCATTGCTGCCATTGCTGTCGCTTCAGCATTATTTGCATTCTCGGAGCACAACTAGAAGCATGCACAACAAACACCAGCGACAAATTTTGCTCCTGATGCGGCCACTCGATGCGTGAATATTTCGAGATATCAGCTCCTATGCGGATTTTTTCTGTTGCTATGTGCGAGTGCGGGTGTGTATGTGAGTGTGTGTGTGTGTGTGTGAATGTGTGTTCTAACCATTCAGAATGACAGCTATGCGAAGTGTTGCATCATATTTAAATGGGAATTGCTGCTGAATGCTATTTCATTATTTACAGCTTTAAATGCTGCTTGCTGCTCTCTTTCTCTCTTGCTCTCTCTTCGTTTCTCTCTCTCTGAGATCACTACGACTCAATGTCAAATCAGAAGACAGAAGTGTGTCAAACTGTGGCAACGCTTGTCTTGTCAATGTTTTTATGTTATGCAAAAAAAAAAAAAAAAGAGACACCAAAGGAAAAATGCGAATACAACTAATTTGCACACTTTCACTGCTCAAGAAAGTTTCAAGTGCATTTCTTAATCAACATTAAGAACAGCGGCAAATTAGCAGCTGCTGCTGCTGCTGTGGCCACCAACTGCCAAGGCAGCTCGCCAAATGGATTGGAATTCCCTAAAGCGTTGCCACGTTTCACGCAAAAGGTCTGCCGCTCGCTCTGGCAAGGAAGTGTGTCAGACATGTTGGCGGCTTGAGTTGGAGCAGGCGAAGAAGAAAAGTTTTCTGTGTGCCCCGTCTAATAGAATAAATGTTGTTTCATTTTTCTCCTATTCGGAAATTAAGGCGCAAGCGAGCGAGAGCGAGAGAGAGAGAGCGAGCAGAGCAACAACAAAATGTACAAAGCGAGCCTTATTGGATCAAGAGAAGCATGGCATACATATGGAACTGCTTGCTGGACTACACAACACACACACACTCGCAAATACACACACTGAATGTCGTGTCGCATCAGGCGCTGCCGCAGCCGCTGACGTCGACGTTTACGTTGAGCGGCAACTAACGAAATTAACCAAAGCAAGTTAAAGCGAGACAGCAAGACAGCAGCAGCTGTCTGCTGCGCTTGTGCGCGAGTGAGAGAGACTGAATTATTTCACTTTCACAATAGGGGCCCTCGTGCCGTCGCATTCAGCACAGCCTTGCCAGACTCGTCCATCTCCTTTGGGTGCACACACTCACACACACACACAGGCGCACACATGCACACAAACACAAGTTTCATTATTTTTCAAAATTATTAGTTCGACTAACGATTCGTGGTCTCGCACACTCACACACTCATACACACATACACGCACAGGAACACACACACTAGCGCACACACACACACACATGCACCGACAGCGCACTGCTAACCACCAATCGTTCGCGCGCAGCCCGCAACCCCCAAAAATAACAGCATCACAAGCTACAACTAAGCTGGAATGCAGCAGCGCTGCTTTGAGCAACGTCAGCGTCGTCGCTGACGTCTCTGTCGCCGTCACCGTCGCAGTCTCTGTCGCTGGCGCTGTTGTCGTGAGCACATGATCCTTAATTTCGTTATAATTTTGTATGTTGCCTGAAATTGTATATCATTTTAAGTTTGATCGGCCGCGAATACGTACCGTCGTGCGTGCGTCAGCAACAACAACAACAAATAAAAAAATAACAAAAGCAATAACAACAACATTGGCACAAAGAACGGCTTGAGCATATGCGAAAAACAAAGCGGACAAACGCACAATAGTTGCCCGATTTCCTGTGCATTAACATTATTTATTTATATACATATAAATATAATTTAATGTATGCGCTCAGTTTTTGTTGCATTTTTTGTTTATGTTAGCTGACAAAATATTTAGTATTTGCCGTCGCCGTCGTTGTCCTTGTGTCGGCTGCCGTCGCAGTCGCAGCCTTGTTTTTTTCTTGTTGTTGTTTCTTTGCACTGCCAACACTGGGCAAGAAACCGACGAGACCCACAGTCGCTGCAACGGCTTTAGACATAACGGTAACACACACGTGACACGTCGCAATTGTGCAATTCAATAAACAACAATAACAACGACAACAACAACAACAACAAACATAGAAAACAGCAACTCTGATTTGATATATATAAATATATTTTTTGAATGTGCTTTCGTGTTAAGATTTGCAAACAAAAATTCACAATACGAATTTTTTTTCAAGTGCACCGCAAAAAGCCGTCGCCATTTTACCAACAAAAAAAAAAGAGCGTGCGAATTTCACGGCAACAACAACAACAACAACAAGAAATGCATATAAATAGTGTGTAGTGCAAAACAAAGAAAAAGAGATTAGCTTTTGCCAAAGCTCGCGAAAGAGAGACAAGCTTCGGGCAAAGAAACCAAATCCAATAAATCGAATACCGAAATTCCAGCAAATCGTACCAAATCACAGATCGAATGCCACAAAAACCAAAATAAACTGAGAAAAAAACTGCAAATACGAATCGCCAAAAAAGGAGACAAGAGAGAAACATTAACAGTTAAAGCAGTTGGCAAAGTAAATAGTGGATTTTAAGCTCGTCTTCTCGATTGCCAACGAAAGCAATTTATAAAGCGTGAAACCTGCAACACAAACTACTATCCACAACCCCCCCATCCCCAACCTAACCCCACCCCTCTGAGGAACTTTCGTTTACGGCCACGGAGCGCGTTCGCCGCGTTACAGCCTCCAGTTGGATTATTCAATAGATTTCTTCAAAACGTATATCGATACGCAGCGTTTTTACGCCGGCCACAAATTGGATTTCAAACATCAAAGTTGTGCCGGCGGCCCTGGTTCCGGTGGTGGCGGCGCTGCTGGAGTGGTAGGAGTCGTCGGCAACACCAACAACAACAACAATAACAGCAGCAACAACAGTAATAACAACAACGTCGCGAACACAAACAGTCAACAGCAACACCTGCAGCAGCAACAACAGCAGCAGCAGCAGCAGCAACACACACAGCAACAGCAACACGCCCAACAGCAGCAGCAAGCGTTGCCAGTGAACGGCAGCAACAACAACAGCAGCAATAACAGCCACGCCCACAGTCACGCACACGCCCTAGCACACGCACATCAGTTGCACACTGTGCTGCCGCTGCAACAGCAACAGCAGCAGCACCAACAGCAACAGTTGCCAGCGGGCGCAGCGCCACTGCAGCAACAACAGTTGCCGCAACAACAGCAGCAGCAACTGCTTAACAGCAACAACAACAGCAACAGCAACATTGTAGGCGTCGTTACGCCCACCCTGCTAATAGGCAACGGTCCGGGGTCCGAGGGGCATACGGTTTCAGGCGGCACAACGGTTGCTGCATCAGCGGCAACAGCCGCCGCCGCTGCCGCTGCTGCTGCTGCAGCCGCCTCTGCGTCGGCTTCGTCCGTTTCGGTGGCAACAAGCGCATCGCTGCCCCACGTGGCATCGCACAGCTTGGGGCTCAGTCCGCAGTCGAGTGCGGATTCGCAGCAGTTCAACATCTTTCCGGCCATCTTCAGCCGGCAGCTGAACTTCTCAGCGGCCGGCGCTTGCGGGCAGGCGGGCAAACTGAGCATGGACGAGCTGCGTCCGAATCTGGTGGGTGGTCTGTTGGGGCTGCAGCAGGCTGGGCTGCTCGAGGATCATGCGAATAGCATGCAGCATGGCGGCGTTCCCCAGGACACCAAGTTCATGTCGTTCCAGGATAATCGCCTAATGGGGATCAGCGGCTCGCATGAGAATCGGCTGCTCAGCTTGGCCTCGTCCGTCCAGGACACTCGCTCCCCGATCACCACACTAGACAAGTCATCATCTTCCTCGCTCAACCATCAGCGCAAATGCAGCAGCACACCCGAGGATTTTAGCGCCCTCTACTCCGGGCTGCCCACGCCGGGAATGGACTCATCCTCGCACCATCACACTCCGGCCCACACACCCCCCTCGCGTCTCTCCGATCACACCATTTCCGGTAAGCCACACTCCGTTCCAACTAGCTTATCTTTCCTACACAACAGCTACCCCAAAAAAAGAATCCCAATCTCAAATTTATTGTTTGTCTGTTGTCCGCCGATCTTGATTTGAGATTGTAGATCAATATTTGAGATTACTTTAAGATATTTCTTTCTTAAATGCTTTAAACAAAATATAAAATTTAATAGATGGCAATCGTATTTGCCTAAAATAATAAATTGATTATAATCATTTAAAATTAAAAAAAAAATTTAAAAAAAAAAAAATAATCAAAAAAATTAACACTATTTTCGATTTGTGCAACAATATAAAAATTAATTTTTGATTATTTGTAGAAATTTGAGTTTTTCGATTGCGCAATTCAATTTTTAGGCAGAAAGAAAACGTCTAAAAAAATAGAGGGGGACGAAAAAAAGAGAGAGAGAGTTGCCAATATGCACAGTCATGTACACACACACACACACACATACATAGACAATCAGAGAGTGGAACATTAGCTGTGTATTAGTCTTTTGTGGATGTTTAGGGATCGGAATACAGCTCTTAACCCATCCATCCATTGTCGAGTGGGAACCTTTTAACGCCTTTCACTTACCTTTTTTCCATTCATTGTTACCATCATTTGGGCACGCGCCAAAGCCAAGGATTATCGCCTCCTGCCTCCTGCATTCTGCATTCTGCCTTCTGGCACCTTTTCGTCAGACCTCGATTTGGTGTCCTTTGCCATTTGCGGACATTTCAATCGGCTTAGCACAATTGTTGTGACTGTCGAGAGAATCTCCTCAACAAGAACACCAAAGGCATTCAAATTACAGGAATCAGCTGTTAAGCAGCAGCCAAACCGATCCATCCACCAATTCATTCCATTCAACTATTCACTTATCCAAGCACAGCTGAATGGCCATCAAAAGATGAAATACTCCATTCAAAATAGGAGATTTATTTTGCAAAGATCTTTTGGCTTGACCAGAATGTAAGTCAGATAGTTAAGATAGTTATCCTTGATCTGGAATATATATATATATTTCCATTGGCATATATATTTCGTTCCTTAGAAAATTTACAAATTTAATTGACTTGGTTATCAAACTTGTTTCAAATAATTGAGATTTATGGAAGAGGCGCAGCCAGCAATAACGTGTCCAATAATTGACCTTGCTGGCCAGGCCAAGTAACAAGGTCAAGAGAGTGCCAGAGAGAGAGAGAGAGAGACAGAAATATAAATAGTTGAAGCGAAAGGAATGAGAATTACTTTGCATAAACAAATGGCACCTTATTTAGAGCGGGCGGATTGGGGAGAACCTTGTATTTAATTCAATTAGTGCGAACGGCCCCAAAAATGAATAAATAGTTTAAATGTTGTTAACGAGCTAAGCGCGCCAATTAAGCGCCAAGCAGCAGCAGCAGAGGCACAACCAGAGCTGGAGAAATTTGGACTCGGTGTCAGGTGGTGTTTTTGGGGCCAGAGCATCCTGTCGAAACCCAGCCCCGCCCCTTTGACTTTCACATCTCCAGCGATGTCCCTACTTTTGTGGCCACTTTTGCGAGTTGCGCTTTGACCTTTGCCCCGTAATTTGCCGCCTTTTGACACGCGACGCGCCGCCAGGTGACAGGTGGCTGGTGGCATCCCAAGCCCCAGGACCCAGAACCCAGGACCCGGTACAAAATGCCAGCTCGATTAATGTGGCAGAGAATTTGCATAAATTATCCCATATTGCATATTCATGTGACGATGACGACGACAACGACGACGACGTGACCCAAAGTCTGGACACGAGACGTTGCCACAAAAGCGACGGCAACAGCGGCGACAGCGGCGCCAGCATCAGCGTCTTGTGGCCGCAGTGCGGTTAACCATTGTTGTTGTTGTTGTACGCTTTTTGGGGCATAATTATGCAACATTTGTAAGTCAACGCAACAAGCGAGCCTGCAACATGCTGCCAAATGTACGTTGCATAGTCCAAAAACACACACATTTTGAGTCACCTACTTTTTTCCGAATACAACAATGAAATCGATTATAAAAGGCAAGCGAACAAAAATAATTTCCATAGTTTCCTATGTGTTTCTATGAGGATCTAGTTTGGGATTGGGTAGACTTATGAATCTGGAAAACATAGACAAGACTTTTTGCTAAGCATGTCATTTTTTTGCACGTAGTAAAAATCAATGTAAAAGAAAATGATTTACAAATTAAATAAATTGATTATAAAAAAACGTCATAAAAATGTTGCTCATTTTGAAATTGGCCAAATTAAGAATCGGTTTGGGAATCAATACTTTTAATTTAAGCAGACAATTTTGCTGATGACTTAAAGCATATTTAAAGCGAATCAATTGAATATTTATGTAATTGTGAATGAATATGATTATTTTTCTTGTAGCTGAAGGAGCATTCAAGAAGCTGAAGCCGGAACCCAACAGCGGGTTGTCAACGGTTTCCGCCGGCATCACATCGCCCGGAAGTGGACTTTCCTCGCTGAGTCAGCACGCCGGCCACACCCCAACCACAGCATCCTGCCCAACGCCAGCCCGACGAAGACATCGAACCACATTCACACAGGTCAGTTGCCCCCTCCCCACAGCCAACCAGTCAGCCCCTATCACACCTATCCCTACTAGAACCTCTCTGTCTCTATCTCTCTCTCTCTCTCTCTCTCACTCTCTATACCCCTTTGTACCTGTCCTTGTCTCTCTCTCGCCCCCTCTCTCTGTCTTGGCTTAGTCGCCCGACCTGAGTGTCTGTCTGTGGCGCCACTGCGGCTGCTGCTGCTGCTGCACGTAGTGAGAAATTTTAATTAGATTTCGTGAAGGTTACGCTTGCGATTAAAACTTTGGCATTTACCAAGTAAACGGCAAGCCAATGACGCCAACAACAACCACGACAACAACAAGTGGCTGGTTAAGTGTAAACTACTCTACTCACACACACACACACACACACACACACACAAAGTACAAGCCTTTAAATTGTCATATTAAATCATGCACATAAAATCAATTTCTCAACTCTGTGCGAGCAGGTGGGATGCATTAATTGCATAACTATTTAAATTGTGTGTTAACTTCAATAACTACAATAATAAAGACTAAATAGTATTTATTCACTTGTATTCTTTTTTTTTTTTTTTGTTCTTTCTTAACGTAGATAACTTGCCATAATTTGATTGTTCAAGTCAAAAGTTAAAAGTTTTGTGTCACACAAAAAGCCTTTCAGGAAATTCGATTTATTGAATTATTTTTGACTACCTTTGACTATTGTCCAGCCAGGATTAAATATTAAAATATGAAAAAAATAAAAAAATATATATATATATATATTTAAAGTAATCTTTAATCTGCTGACTTCTTGATTTTTTTTTTGGAGCGCAAGAAAACTTAATTTGCTGCTTTCAAAGTTAATATCGGTTGAGCAATATTATTCTGTGTTTGCTGGCGCGCCTTATGTGAATATATTTAGGCAGCGGGGGTGTTTGGGTCATTTTCCAACACTGCATTCGAGTCGTTCTAATGGAAATTTGGTGTTGTCAACTCTCAAAGTTGGGGCACGCCTCAAAGTAGGCAACACAATTTGCGTTCGTACACTGAAAGTGAGCAATGAGAATAGAAAATGTTGTGCCAATGCCAATAAAATAAAACTCCTTTTCACACCCAATCCCCCCCCCCTCTCCCTAACCATTTTCACTATACCCAAGCTGTAAGCTGTATAAAAAAAAACAAGTGACAAAGTATTAAGTATAAAAAAGAGATTGAGACTGAGTAAGTTTGACAGTGTGTGTGTGTGTGTGTGTGTGTGTGTGTGTGAGTGAGTGTTTGAGTGCAACTTATTTAACAACAAATTAGCCTAATTAAAATCCGCTTAATTTCAGGAACAATTAGCGGAACTAGAAGCTGCATTCGCCAAATCGCATTATCCGGATATTTACTGTCGCGAGGAATTGGCGCGCACGACGAAGCTGAACGAGGCGAGGATTCAAGTGAGTATAACAACTACTCAGCATTAATCTAACTCTAACCGGGGATCCACGCACACCCAGATCGTGGGCAAGCACTAAGAAGGAGTGTAGCTGGTGGGGAGGGGGATGCTGAGAACTGTTTAAATTCTCAATTTATTTCAACAGTTGTTTCTGCACCGGCTTTGGGCAGACGCATCCACAAGCCACAACTGTGGATTTTGCTGATGCAATGCGAGCATTGATACGATTTAGAGCCTTCGCCTTCATATGGCCACCAATTCTACACACACACACACAGCCCCCTTCTTCTTCCCTGTGGCGGCACGCCCTATCCGCTGATCATCTCGGTTAGACGATTAGTGTGCGATTATTCCAATTGAATGCTTCGCATTTGGGTGTCGCTCTAAAGTGCTCTCTCCGGGCGACATGGCATCAAAGCCAGCCAATGCACACAAATGCCTTAAATCCTCCACCTCCACCTCCACGTTCACCTCCTCACCCACCCCTCCCACAACTGTTCCCCCTGCACGTCTGTGCTGCGACTCTGTTGCGCTTTCAAGTGCGCCGCGGTAATAATTAATTTATAGTTTTTATCATGACTGCGAAACATGTGAGTGCAGCAGGGGGTGGTGAGGTCCCTGTGGTCAGGGGTGAATTTTACCAACCACCGCCCCTACACACACCCCCAACCCCCCTTCTCGCAGCACTCACTGAAGCGGTCGTAGATGGTGTTTTTGAAAGCGCCTTTCATCATATTTTCCATTTGGAGTGTAAAGTGAAAAGTTACATGGCACAAATCACAAATTTTACTTGAGCGATTTTTGGTGAATATATATATATATATATACAGTGCTTAAGAAAGCGTTTTTTTTAGGCTGAGAAAATATGACCCACATCATTTTCACTCGACACAAAATAAATACTGAATACACAATATCTGAAATTTTGTTACTTCTCTTAAGTTGAAGCCACTTTGAGCTTTCGAAGCACATTTAAGCTAATCTAATTAGGCAAATGCTGTGTCTTGCAAAGCATATTAAAGCTTTTAAGCTGCATCAGCATATTAGCAACAATGAGGAATGCTTGCTCATTTTAACTAACTGCAAACTTTGTTCAACAGTTATATTTTGAAGTCTGGTTTATCTAATCCTGTGTTCAGTTTTATGATTCACTAAAAAAAAAGCACAAAAAAAATCAATTTCTTCTCAGTTGAGGTAAAAAGTGCTTTTTGAGATTATAAGTTATTATTCAAAGTTAAGAACAATATTTTCCATTACTATTTTATCGTACTACCAGCAACCAGCAATATGACAAATTTATTTGCCAGCCGCTTGATCTGATAATATTGTGAGCTGAATGGGCAACTGATTGATATACTTACAATCGGATTGAGCATCTAAAAACTGCACTCGCATCGCAATCACAATCAGGATATTTGTTAGGCGATCAAATGACAGGCAAATGCCGGGCTATTAGCACAGCACAAACCATATTTTTCTACAAATGTTCAAATATTTACACATGCACCCTTCGGAGTGCACAAGCCGCTAGCCTCTAGCCTCTCCCCTCTCATGCAGCGACCGCAACCCTCTAATAACAAGGCACACACACACACACACTCACACACACATGGAGAGAATGAGACAGGTTTGAGTCCTGTTTGTAATTTGACGAGTGCGTTCGGCGTTTGCTTACAACTTGACTCTGCCACTCACTTAATAACTCAACAAGCAGCCACTGCAACAACTGCAACACCAACAACAACAACAGCACAAACATGACATGTCTACAACATAATTTTGGTTGTTGTGTCGCGTATATATTTTATTGCAAATTTAATGCCTGCTTTGAGGCGCATCTCTTTGGGTAGGATGAACGGTGGTGGATGACGCGGGGAGTTAAGGTGGGCGTTGCTAGCCACATCTGCTTGGAAAATTCATCAAGCAGTGATTTTGTCAAAGTACCAAATTTGTCACATTTATTCCAAAACTACTCGAATGACATTCGAATGCCCTAATAGCGAATGGCGAATGGTGAATGTGAGTAGCGAATGCTTCAAGCCATATTTAAGCATAATTTCCACCAATTACTTTCATTCCGTTTATTAAGATATTATAAATATAAAAAAATAGCTTTGATTTCTCACTGCACTTGTAACTTGTTCGACACAAACTAATTTCAAAGTATATTCAGTCAATCGCGAAAAAAAAAATTAGCTAACATAGCTTCGATTCTTCACTGCAATTATAAATTGTTCGACACAAACTAATTTCAAAGTATATTCAGTCAATCGGGAAAAAAAAAATTAGCTAACATAGCTTCGATTCCTTACTGCACTTATAAATTGTTCGACACATACTAATTTCAAAGTATATTCAGTCAATCGCGAAAAAAAAAATTAGCTAACATAGCTTCGATTCCTTACTGCACTTATAAATTGTTCGACACAAACTAATTTCAAAGTGCGGGATCTGCGCCTTTTAACTGCGGCCGCGATCGGCTGTAAAAGCTTTCACTCAAGCTGGCGGTTCTCACGAGAGCCTTTGAGCTCTCGGCTCAATGCTCGGCTTGAGTATGCGTATTGAGTGTCGAGCTTTGTATCTAAGAGAATCAAAGAGTATTCTTTTCTTCTTTGATGCGTATTGAGTGTCCAGCTTTGTATCTAAGAGAATCAAAGAGTATTCTTTTCTTCTTTGATGCGTATTGAGTGTCCAGCTTTGTATCTAAGAGAATCAAAGAGTATTAATTTCTTCTTTGATGAGTATTGAGTGTCCAGCTTTGTATCTAAGATAATCAAAGAGTATTCATTTCTTCTTTGATTCTCTTTGTGGATGACTTAAGCGATTAACTTTCTTACTCTGCTCATAAATCTTCTCTTTGGGGCCTTCTCTTGAGTGCATTGACAAATCGAACTTTTCATTGATTTCGTATGGTGCTCGCTGCTGCTCTCACTTTTTTTCTTCTTAATATTGATTAATTATTGAATAATTTTATATTCTATGAATTCATTTTCAAGATTATAAGGCCCCGAAGGATATGTGTCCGATGGGGCTATCAGTGATAACTTCTCACGTTGAAACTATGGAAACTCGGTTCAAACTTAAGCAGAGCCAGGTAGCGATAAGTAGAAGGACTCTGAAATGTCGATTATATGGCAACTCTAAATAAATATATATAATATATATATATAATTATATATAGAATTTAGAATCATGTACTATTCCAATTTGTACTTAGCGAATGCATCAGTTTATCAGATTACTATATAATAACATAGCTGCCAGCATAGTAATTTTCGAAATAGATAATTCAAGTCCGGGTATGAAATCTTTGAGGTAACCAAGACAGCCGTTTTTTCAGCTCTAGAAAGTTTTGACTCATGTCATCCATAGCTAATTTCAGCAATACTTTTGAAATCAATCTATTTACCACACAAGTTACTTTAAAAGCTGTTCAAAATTAATCATGGATTCTATAAGAAATGGAAAACGTTTAAAACTACAATTTGAAAAATGTAGCTGTGATATAACATTCCTAAATAAATAATATCTAGATGACTGATTGGCATACAGGGACAGCCCATTCGTAGATTAAGTTACTTTTTTCAGTGAAATTCAGTGTTTGTAGCCATGCAGGTTAAATCTTTGTTTGTTATCCAATAAGGATCCGATTTGATAGTAGCTATTTACAACTCGAATCAGGTACAATTGCAGTCGGTTGAAAAGTGAGTGAATTAAGAGTGACGACGACTTAAATTTACTCAAATTAAATAAAATTTACGATTTTGCAATCACATAAAAATGGAGACTGGAAAAGAAAGCTTTAGAATAATAAAATAATCATTAATTTAAACAGTTTTGATAAAGTGTTTGGAATCTTCTTTTATCTTGTACAATCCATTCTATAAAAACTCCCTAAAATATAGAATCCTATAAGAAAATATATTGGCGAAACGATTTTTCCAGATGTATAGCAAAATAATTTAAGCTGGATAAAAAAAAGTAGTATAAGAAAATGATATATATTACAACATTGTGTATATATATTATATACCATTTAAAATTGGAAAATCGAGTATTTGGCATTTTTGTGTTAAAATGCTTAGCTATTTATGGTCTGTGTCTGCATCTGTGAAACATAATAGTAACCAGATTAGTTTAGTTTAGCTGCTTATTTGTAGGTCAACGCACCACAAACATTTAGCCAAATGCTAAGCAACAACAACAACTAAAACAACACCAAAGGACCAAAAGTACAACAAAAACAATTAGGCTAAATACCCAAAACGGGGCTGAATTGAAAAAACCAAAGCACAAAAACAGTGCAATAAACGTGATGCGGGTCAAAATTTGATTAAATGTTGAAAGTAAATTAAATTTGAATACGTTTAATTTTCATATTTCCGTCGCGGCAGCAACAACTGTAAAAGTATTTCTGGGTGTGTGTGTGTGTGGGTGAGTGTGTGTTGTTAGCACATTTTGAATGCATGGTTATTTGTAGTATTAATTTATCTAATTAGTTAGGCTGCCTGATTATTTAGATTGACCACATTAGCCGCAGCAGCGAGAAGCAATAAAAACAAATTGTTCTAATATTATTTAAACAAATTGTGCAACATTTTAAACAGATAACTATTTAATGGTTCAAGCACCCAAAAGAAATAGCGAAAACTTATAAATCGAATGAATTAGTATTTTTAAAATTGTTTAAAAACACCACAAAAAAAAAGATAATAACTAAATCGATTTTTTAGCATTTAAATACAAATGCCAAATTAAAATACATTCGACATATATAATGAAATGTATATTTTGATTTATATTCAAAATTTGTAAGAGCTTTGTACTTTCGTTCAGATGAAGTAAAGCTGTCTAAAGATATATACCACATCTATAGCATTATATATATATATATATATATAAATATATATTTGGATATATAAATGTTTATATTGTAGGGCATCTCGAAGCGCTCGTATTTTAAATTGTTTTTACATTTTTTCTTTTTTGTATGTGCATCTATTTGTAGGTGTGTGTGTGTGTACGCCATCAAATGGATCCTTAATTGAGTTACTCCGCCCACACACACACACACACACACACACCCACACACACAGATACAGAGCAATATGCACTGACTGTATAGACAAACTGAGAGATATACAGTCAGACCAGGGACAACGTTTCAACAATTTCAACCCTCCAACAAACATCTCATAGCTGATGGTTAAGAGTATTTTTAACACACACACACACACACACATACACATACAGACACATAAACGTGCTGTATTCTGGGCTGACATTTTTATGCTGGCAGCCAACCAAATGAAACCGAACGAGCCATCAGTGGGCTCAGAAAACAACCCCCAAAGCAGAGAGGGGCAGGGGCCAAAGAGCCTGACTGCCTGCCTGACTGCCTGCCTGACTGCCTGCCTGACTGCCTGCCAGACTGCCAGACAGCCTGCCTGACTGCTAGGACTTGTATTTTTCATTAAAACCAACACACACAAACACACCTACACAGAGAGTTGCACACACATAGCCATGGACAAAGATAATAATAATGATAAAATAAATACAAGAAAAATGCCAAAGACGTCCAAGAAACGACGACGGCGATGAGAATGAGGATGAGGATGAAGATGTCTGACTGCCTTTGGCCCCAGTAAAAGGAAAGCAACCCACCACTGGCAACACTCCACCATTCCACTCACACCAACCGATCCACCCACACAAACTACCCCCTGGCCCACCCACATCCTCACCCCCTGTGGACTTGTCTGGGCCGCCATTACAGGGCGCTCGCTGCCTTGTAAGTAACTCAAAGCAAGCTGAGCAGCTTTCAAAATGTCGGAAATTTTTACACAACCCCCAACCTCGAACCCATCGAAAACCCAGGCAGGCCACCAGGCCACCCCCGTCCCCGCTGCATGTTGTCTATGCTTGGCGCTGGCTTTCATCTTGGCAATTTCTTTTTGCCAACAAGACGCAGGACCCAAGCAGCCCGCAACCAGCTGCCAGCAGCCAGCAGCCTGCACTCCGGCATCCAAGTCGCAATCGTGAGGACCATCTTTAATAATGTCTAAGCAGCACACACACACACACACACACACACACACACACCACTCACGTCGACGTTTCGCTTACAAACAGCGTCGTCAACTTATTTTCAATTTCAATTTTGTAGATTTTTTCACTCATAAGACGACGGCGAAAACGTCGACAGACGAAAACGCCCCCAGTATGGGGCAAGCAGTATGAAGCTCGGCAAAGGGGGGAAGGGTGCTTTGCGCTGAATTTTTCCCATTTGCCATTGCCGTTTTCTCATCATCCGCTTTTCTCCTCCATTTTCTCCACTCCTCTGTGAACTGTATTTTACCCTCGCAAGAGTTTTTCAAAGTGAAATTTTTTTTCGTTGTTTTTTTTATTTAAATTTTTTTTTTTTTTTTTTTGGGTGAGGAACGTTTGGCTAATTCAAACAACTTAAAGGTCCGGCAACGCTTTAATTGTTGTACATTTTTTCACAGTTCCTACACTTTTCTTGTTGTTGCAGGTGTGGTTTCAGAATCGACGAGCCAAATACCGCAAGCAGGAGAAGCAGCTGCAAAAAGCATTGGCACCATCTGTGATCCCGTCGTGCAACGGCATGATGCGGAACATTCAAGGCTATAGCGTGTCCCGTGGCTATCAGCCCTATCCACACCACAACACCATGAACCGCTATCCACAGGTAAATTAAGCTTAACACACAACTCACATTTAGATGGCGAATAACTTGCTTCCTTTTGCACTCCAGGATCTCTTCCAAATGGGCGCCTCCTCATATCCTGGCATGACGCAGCCATTCTCAATGGCGCACAGCACGAATATGGGCTCCGTTGGCGTGCGTCAAGATTCGATGGGTAAGTTCACAAAAATATCTATCACTCACTATTTCAAGTATATTCAGCTAAAATTAGCTAAAATAGCTTCGATTTCTCACTGCACTTAGAACTTGTTCGACACAAACTAATTTCAAAGTATATTCAGTCAATCGCGAAAAAAAAAATTAGCTAAAATAGCTTAGATTCCTCACCGTACTTATAAATTGTTCGACACAAACTAATTTCAAAGTGCGGGATCTGCGCCTTTTAACTGCGGCCGCGATCGGCTGTAAAAGCTTTCACTCAAGCTGGCGGTTCTCACGAGAGCCTTTGAGCTCTCGGCTCAATGCTCGGCTTGAGTATGCGTATTGAGTGTCCAGCTTTGTATCTAAGATAATCAAAGAGTATTAATTTCTTCTTTGATGAGTATTGAGTGTCCAGCTTTGTATCTAAGATAATCAAAGAGTATTCATTTCTTCTTTGATTCTCTTTGTGGATGACTTAAGCGATTAACTTTCTTACTCTGCTCATAAATCTTCTCTTTGGGGTCTTCTCTTGAGAGCATTGACAAATAGTTCTTTTCATTGATTTCGTATGGTGCTCGCTGCTGCTGTCACTTTTTTTCTTCTTAATATTGATTAATTATTGAATAATTTTATATTCTATGAATTCGTTTTCAAGATTATAAGGCCCCGAAGGATATGTGTCCGACCCATAAGGTGTATATATTCTTGATCATCATCACTAGCCGAATTGGCTCAAATTTGTGCAGAGTATTTTTAAAGAAACTTTAAGAAACTTGGTATATATATTCGCCGTAAAGTTATTTTCAGCTATACCTGAACTTATAACCCAATTCATGTAGGACTTAGGGGCTATCAGTGATAACTTCTCACGTTGAAACTATGGAAACTCGGTTCAAAGCAGAGCCAGGTAGCGATAGGTAGAAGGAATCTGAAATGTCGATTATAGGCAACTCTAAATACTAATAAATATAAATCTAAGCAACTTTTTGTTAATGCGAATTTGAGTATCCCCTCTACTACTATATACAAACTCTGTAGTTACTCCAGTTACGGGCACAGCCGGGGAATGTTAGGTGTAAACATCCGTTGGATTGTTATGATTATCAGCTGAATTCGTGAAGCTAAATGGCGCCGTCTGGACTTCTGCCACTGTCTCATCAAATTTGTCAACTGAAGCCATAAACAAGTGTACCGAGACATAAACAATAATTGCACATGGGAACTGCGCACATTTGTGTATTTGAAAATAATAATGATATTATTTTTATATATATGTATGCACATACAATAGCCATAATAATGTATATAATAGTAAAAACAGAAAGATGCCTTAGTATAGAGCCAAATAACCGGATATTATCAGGCGAAGAAAAAATATGAAGACAGTTGGAGAATGGGAAATTGTTGTGCAAAAGGCGACGACGAATGAAAATTCAGCAAATGAATTTCCGGCCAAGACGAAAAGCAAGTCAAGACAAGTTCCTCAAGTCCTTCGGCTCGTGTCTCTCATGTCCAGTAACATTAGGACATCCTGTGTGTCCTGTGTATAGATTTTTGTTTATGTAGTGAATTTCCGCAGCACGGAAATCTTTAATGATTTTGAAAACATACATATGCATAAGAATAACAACAAAAAATGCTGATTCAATCTACACTTGTGCTAATCTACCGTTTCCCTCTTTGTCTCTCTCTCTCTCTCTCTCTCTCTCTTTGGAACCTTTAATTTTTGCAGGCATGTCACCGGAGGATGAATGGTATAACAAAAGTTTATCCGCATTGCGCATGAATAGCTCGCATCATCCGAACTTATCGGCACCGATGCTGCAATACCAAACATAATCAAAAACCTTTGACGACTTCTTTTAAAAGATCACAATTCAATGTGGCACCTTTGGAGTGCGATCTTTTAGGAGCGAGTGCGTCAAATGGGCAGCAGCTACACATAAAGTATATACTACACATAGTACTATATACTTATATATATATATGCATATAGTACACATATATATATACATATACCTAGTTAGGCATAGCTATAAATCTCTATATGTATGTATCTTAGAACTATTCCTCATGTATGTCAACTATCAATTGCCTGTATGGATGTGTGTGTCAGCGTATCTGTGTGTGTGTGTGTGTGTGTGTGTGCCTGTATGTGTGTAAGCTATTGTATGTCAACTACTCTGATTTACGTGTGTGTCACTTATATATTTATATATATATATATATATATATAAACATGTACTTTTAAGACTTGTTAATATTTTTCTGTGTAATAATTTTTTTTTTTTTTTTGTCAAAACCAAAATCTTTAATTAATACAAAGTCGTACTTAAGCGTATTGTAATAGTCAACTAGTCATAGCAACTAAGCGAATTGTGTATTGAGATTTTAACGTGACATTATACAAACGAAAACCAAAGGCAAAACTAATAAGAATTGTATGATATGCACAAGCACACATACCCTATGTATACTACACAATATTACAAAAAAAAAAAACAAAAAACAAAAAAAAACACAAATCAAAAAACAAAAAAGGGTTTATGAGAAATCGCCTAGTATAAGACAGAGATTGTTAATAACGAATAGATGTAGAGCTCTACATACACCAATCAATCGCCACTACCACTAATTCATTCAGCTACAGTCTCCAGAAAGTAAGATAATTTCAGTTGATCTTGAATTTTGACACGCCACTCGTTTCTCGGCAATAGTCGCTCGCTACAGCTTCATAAATAATATTCATATGCTACTAGTTTAAGCTACTCGCTACTCGTTACTTCATTAGACGAGTGTTATCGTCGTTATCATCACATCGAGGAAGCTAGCGAGAACGAGAGTGACACCAACCAATCAATTTAACAATCCAACAACCCAACAATTCAACAATTCAACAACCGCAGCAATAACAATGGCTATCTGAAAACATCATTCGAAACTATTTAAACTTGTGTAACTAATTATAAGTGGATTTTTTTTAGCTAAGCAATGCATAAGCGAGAGTTAAATTTAATAATTAATTATAAATAAAAACCAACACTAAAACGAAATTTAAATTTAAATAAATGAAAGCATAAAAACCAAAATGACCGCAACAAAATACAAACATAAAATATAACAACAACAAAAAATATGAAAAAATTACATAAACTATATATATTTAAATACGCAAAACCAAAAACATGTTTAACAAATTATGCCAAAAAAAAAAAACAGCAAAATGAAGAATAAATAAAACTAATAAAAAACAGAACAAATTTTTCTCATTACAGGTATTATCTAAATACTTTTTTTATTGTAAATATAAATCTCAGCTTAATCAGGCTGCAGTGCTTTTCAGATTAATTGTTGTATGGGTTTTTATTTATCCAATTATTTATTTATCTCCAAATTATTCAACAGTTTTTTTTTTATACTATCTTCCCTCAAAAATAACACATGATGTTTATGAAATCTGAGTAGTGCAGACTTCAGCAAATTATACCCCAAAGAGATTGATTGCACTGTATTTCTTGTGTACGTAAGTAAAAAAAATTTGATTTGTTTATCTTTGGCTATCGTTTTGAATTGTATATATGATGTGCCATATGAGAGCTCGCCTATTTATTGATGACATAATCAATAAAAGGGGATACTAAGGTGAGTCACTTAAACAAAAATCTCACATTTGCTTTCAGCTGTACATATATATATTTGTGATTGACTCCAATAATAATAAACTGGCAAATGTGGAAAAATTGTAAGTTTGTTTATAGCTTTATTTATAATAAATATTTATATTTTATGTATACGTTTAGAAATGATGAAATGTTATTGATATTATGGTATCAACTATCAAATAACACCGTACTTCGAACTGAAATTAAATCAGCTTTTTTCTACTTACAGACTATTAACGCATTTTCATTCATATAGTAAACAAAGCCTGCAGGTTTTTTCGATTTATATGGCTAATATAGATGTAGAAATGCATCATAGATGTATTTATATTATTTGCCCCAACTCATCGTGTATTTCCTTAGGAAGGTATGTAAATGCAGACGTGCACATTTAATCGTTGGCAATCGATATGCTCGTTAAGACAACCTGCAAAAAATAGAACAAAAAATAGGAAATCCAGGATTTGCCTGATATGCCCATCCCCGAAATACCGAACAAAGTAAAAGAAAAATCAATTTGCGGCTCTGTTGCTCTCTGTCTCTGTCACTGAGACTGTACCTGTCTCCACCCTCTCTCAATGCGAGAGACGCCCCGCCCACAATGTCTGTCTGTCTGTCTGTTTGTTTGTTTGTTTGTTATGGTGTCTATCAATCTAGATGGGTAAGTCGGGGGGGCAGGCAACGGTCGAGGAGTGGCACGCAGCACACAAAGTAGGGCAGACATTTGATCCAGTTGGGTATTTGACGGGCGCAGATATTTCGCGTCATTGCATCAGAGAGGGGAATACAAATATTGCTGGTCAGATGGTAGCTGGTACCCGTAAACTCCCGTCCCAGGTGCTCCATAATGTGATGCAACCCGTTGCCACTGTGTAGCGTATCGCCCGGCACTATGCTCTTCCAGCGAAAGCGTTGTAATTGAACATATCGGAGGCGTTGAGAGAGACCCGCTTCCAGCCACAGATGTGCATATTTGGGGGCAACAGCTCCTCCCAGCTCTGTCAGCCCCATTGAATGATTTAGCATTAGGCTAATGATGCAACCCATGTTGGAATTTATATATTACGTTCAAAACGAGTTGTGGAAACCTTTATGCAATTACAGAACAGATTGAAGTTCGAATCGCTCCCTACAATGAAAAGTCTCTTAAATAGCAGCTCCAAAAATTTAAGGCCTACTCTTAGGCACCCGTCTCCTGTTCGGAACGAGTTAAGCAATACTATAAACTACTTCCACTTGGGCTGAGATCTCACCGAATCCTGAATTTCATTTATCATTTGTTCAGTCTTATTATGGCCCCTAGAAAAAAGATTTCGACTTTAATTCGAATTGTTTATCGAAAGAATGCGAGTGGCACATTTCGTTATAATTTATTGTAGTTTTGTATTTTTAATGAAAATGCGCATAAATCCATTAATTATATTATTATTTATTTTATTAATGTTTTCGACGGGTTGTTCGCGTGTTGTATACACTCGATAGTATGTGTGTTTTTGTTTGTGTGTTTGTGTAAGTGTTTGTATTTTTATATAATTTTATATGAAACAAAGATAAAAAAAATAATAATATAAAATTTCTAAAAAAAAAAAATGTATTCATAATTTATCATATATTTATATAAGAAAATTGTACCATAATAAACACCCGTCATGCTCTGTGGAGTGTGTGTTATTGTTCTGTGTGTATGTGTTGTTGTTGTAGACAAGCGTTACCCAAACGAACATACATACATTAATATATTTATGCTAGATTACAGCAAGAAAAAAAAGTTGTTGGATTTGTGAGTTTTAGGTGTAACACTTGATAATCATACAGTATTCTTATTTCGTTTTCTTTGTATTTATATTAATATTAATATTATATTTATTAAATACATGTTTTGTAGTAGTAACTTTTTCTCTACTGCAGTTTCATGTCTGTTCTTGTTTTGTCGTTGTTTTTGTTTTGTCTTGTTATGTTTGCAATGGAGGATCTGCTGCTTCTTAGCAGTCTTCAAGCCAAACCATTTGTGTATCTGTCTGTCTGTCTGTCTGTCTGTCTGTCTGTCTGTCCGTCTGTCTGTCTGTCTATCTTTCCTGTCCGTCTATGTGAAAAAAATTAAGACATTCCTCTAAACTAGGAACACCTTAATTCCATACTACAGTTCGAAGCAATGTCTTAATTTGCAAACATCTATATATATAGATGTATATATATATATATATACATCTATATATATAGATGTATATATATATATATATATATATATATTAAAAGGAAACGAAAAAAGAATCTAGTCGATAAAGGCTCAGACTGCTCTCAGGCCTATATGATATCGTGCGATTGTGATGTTCTGCGCCTTTTAGCTGCTGCCGCGATTGGCTGTAAAAGCTTTCACTCAAGCTTGCGGATCACACGAAAACTTTTGAGCTCTCGGCTCAATGCTCGGCTTGAGTATGCGTATTGAGTGTCGAGCTTTGTATCTAAGAGAATCAAAGAGTATTAATTTCTTCTTTGATGAGTATTGAGTGTCCAGCTTTGTATCTAAGATAATCAAAGAGTATTCATTTCTTCTTTGATTCTCTTTGTGGATGACTTAAGCGATTAACTTTCTTACTCTGCTCATAAATCTTCTCTTTGGGGTCTTCTCTTGAGAGCATTGACAAATAGTTCTTTTCAATGATTTCGTATGGTGCTCGCTGCTGCTCTCACTTTTTTTCTTCTTAATATTGATTAATTATTGAATAATTTTATACTCTATGAATTCGTTTTCAAGATTATAAGGCCCCGAAGGATATGTGTCCGACCCATAAGGTGTATATATTCTTGATCATCACCACTAGCCGAATTGGCTCAAATTTGTGCAGAGTATTTTTAAAGCTGTCCTTAAGAAACTTGGTATATATATTCGCCGTAAAGTTATTTTCAGCTATACCTGAACTTATAACCCAATTCCTGTAGGACTTAGGGGCTATCAGTGATAACTTCTCACGTTGAAACTATGGAAACTCGGTTCAAACTTAAGCAGAGCCAGGTAGCGATAGGTAGAAGGAATCTGAAATGTCGATTATAGGCAACTCTAAATACTAATAAATATAAATCTAAGCAACTTTTTGTTAATGCGAATTTGAGTATCCCCTCTACTACTATATACAAACTCTGTAGTTACTCCAGTTACGGGCACAGCCGGGGAATGTTAGGTGTAAACATCCGTTGGATTGTTATGATTATCAGCTGAATTCGTGAAGCTAAATGGCGCCGTCTGGACTTATGCCACTGTCTCATCAAATTTGTCAACTGAAGCCATAAACAAGTGTACCGAGACATAAACAATAATTGCACATGGGAACTGCGCACATTTGTGTATTTGAAAATAATAATGATATTATTGTTATATATATGTATTCACATACAATAGCCATAATAATGTATATAATAGTAAAAACAGAAAGATGCCTTAGTATAGAGTCAAATAATTCGCGCAGATAATTCGCGTCTATAGCATCAGAGAGGGGAATACAAATATTGCTGGTCAGATGGTAGCTGGTACCCGTAAACTCCCGTCCCAGGTGCTCCACAATGTGATGCAACCCGTTGCCACTGTGTAGCGTATCGCCCGGCACTATGCTCTTCCAGCGAAAGCGTTGTAATTGAACATATCGGAGGCGTTGAGAGAGACCCGCTTCCAGCCACAGATGTGCATATTTGGGGGCAACAGCTCCTCCCAGCTCTGTCAGCCCCATTGAATGATTTAGCATTAGGCTAATGATGCAACCCATGTTGGAATTTATATATTACGTTCAAAACGAGTTGTGGAAACCTTTATGCAATTACAGAACAGATTGAAGTTCGAATCGCTCCCTACAATGAAAAGTCTCTTAAATAGCAGCTCCAAAAATTTAAGGCCTACTCTTAGGCACCCGTCTCCTGTTCGGAACGAGTTAAGCAATACTATAAACTACTTCCACTTGGGCTGAGATCTCACCGAATCCTGAATTTCATTTATCATTTGTTCAGTCTTATTATGGCCCCTAGAAAAAAGATTTCGACTTTAATTCGAATTGTTTATCGAAAGAATGCGAGTGGCACATTTCGTTATAATTTATTGTAGTTTTGTATTTTTAATGAAAATGCGCATAAATCCATTAATTATATTATTATTTATTTTATTAATGTTTTCGACGGGTTGTTCGCGTGTTGTATACACTCGATAGTATGTGTGTTTTTGTTTGTGTGTTTGTGTAAGTGTTTGTATTTTTATATAATTTTATATGAAACAAAGATAAAAAAATAATAATATAAAATTTCTAAAAAAAAAAATGTATTCATAATTTATCATATATTTATATAAGAAAATTGTACCATAATAAACACCCGTCATGCTCTGTGGAGTGTGTGTTATTGTTCTGTGTGTATGTGTTGTTGTGATTGTTGTTGTTGTAGACAAGCGTTACCCAAACGAACATACATACATTAATATATTTATGCTAGATTACAGCTAGAAAAAAAAGTTGTTGGATTTGTGAGTTTTAGGTGTAACACTTGATAATCATACAGTATTCTTATTTCGTTTTCTTTGTATTTATATTAATATTAATATTATATTTATTAAATACATGTTTTGTAGTAGTAACTTTTTCTCTACTGCAGTTTCATGTCTGTTCTTGTTTTGTCGTTGTTTTTGTTTTGTCTTGTTATGTTTGCAATGGAGGATCTGCTGCTTCTTAGCAGTCTTCAAGCCAAACCATTTGCGTATCTGTCTGTCTGTCTGTCTGTCTGTCTGTCTGTCTGTCTGTCTGTCTGTCTGTCTGTCTGTCCGTCTGTCTGTCTATCTTTCCTGTCCGTCTATGTGAAAAAAATTAAGACATTCCTCTAAACTAGGAACACCTTAATTCCATACTACAGTTCGAAGCAATGTCTTAATTTGCAAACATCTATATATCTAGATGTATATATATATATATATATATATATATTAAAAGGAAACGAAAAAAGAATCTAGTCGATAAAGGCTCAGACTGCTCTCAGGCCTATATGATATCGTGCGATTGTGATGTTCTGCGCCTTTTCACTCAAGCTTGCGGATCACACGAAAACTTTTAAGCTCTCGGCTCAATGCTCGGCTTGAGTAAGCGTATTGAGTGTCGAGCTTTGTATCTAAGAGAATCAAAGAGTATTAATTTCTTCTTTGATGAGTATTGAGTGTCCAGCTTTGTATCTAATAGAATCAAAGAGTATTCTTTTCTTCTTTGATGCGTATTGAGTGTCCAGCTTTGTATCTAAGAGAATCAAAGAGTATTCATTTCTTCTTTGATGAGTATTGAGTGTCCAGCTTTGTATCTAAGATAATCAAAGAGTATTCATTTCTTCTTTGATTCTCTTTGTGGATGACTTAAGCGATTAACTTTCTTACTCTGCTCATAAATCTTCTCTTTGGGGTCTTCTCTTGAGAGCATTGACAAATTGTTCTTTTCATTGATTTCGTATGGTGCTCGCTGCTGCTCTCACTTTTTTTCTTCTTAATATTGATTAATTATTGAATAATTTTATATTCTATGAATTCGTTTTCAAGATTATAAGGCCCCGAAGGATATGTGTCCGACCCATAAGGTGTATATATTCTTGATCATCATCACTAGCCGAATTGGCTCAAATTTGTGCAGAGTATTTTTAAAGCTGTCCTTAAGAAACTTGGTATATATATTCGCCGTAAAGTTATTTTCAGCTATACCTGAACTTATAACCCAATTCATGTAGGACTTAGGGGCTATCAGTGATAACTTCTCACGTTGAAACTATGGAAACTCGGTTCAAAGCAGAGCCAGGTAGCGATAGGTAGAAGGAATCTGAAATGTCGATTATAGGCAACTCTAAATACTAATAAATATAAATCTAAGCAACTTTTTGTTAATGCGAATTTGAGTATGCCCTCTACTACTATATACAAACTCTGTAGTTACTCCAGTTACGGGCACAGACGGGGAATGTTAGGTGTAAACATCCGTTGGATTGTTATGATTATCAGCTGAATTCGTGAAGCTAAATGGCGCCGTCTGGACTTATGCCACTGTCTCATCAAATTTGTCAACTGAAGCCATAAACAAGTGTACCGAGACATAAACAATAATTGCACATGGGAACTGCGCACTTTTTTGTATTTGAAAATAATAATGATATTATTTTTATATATATGTATGCACATACAATAGCCATAATAATGTATATAATAGTAAAAACAGAAAGATGCCTTAGTATAGAGCCAAATAATTCGCGCAGATAATTCGCGTCATAGCATCAGAGAGGTGAATACACATATTGCTGGTCAGATGGTAGCTGGTACCCGTAAACTCCCGTCCCAGGTGCTCCACAATGTGATGCAACCCGTTGCGACTGTGTAGCGTATCGCCCAGCACTATGCTCTTCCAGCGAAAGCGTTGTAATTGAACATATCGGAGGCGTTAAGAGAGAGACCCGCTTCCAGCCACAGATGTGCATATTTGGGGGCAACAGCTCCTCCCAGCTCTGTCAGCCCCATTGAATGATTTAGCATTAGGCTAATGATGCAACCCATGGTGGAATTTATATATTACGTTCAAAACGAGTTGTGGAAACCTTTATGCAATTACAGAACAGATTGAAGTTCGAATCGCTCCCTACAATGAAAGGTCTCTTAAATAGCAGCTCCAAAAATTGAAGGCCTACTCTTAGGCACCCGTCTCCTGTTCGGAACGAGTTAAGCAATACTATAAACTACTTCCACTTAAGCTGAGATCTCACCGAATCCTGAATTTCATTTATCATTTGTTCAGTCTTATTATGGCCCCTAGAAAAAAGATTTCGACTTTAATTCGAATTGTTTATCGAAAGAATGCGAGTGGCACATTTCGTTATAATTTATTGTAATTTTGTATTTTTAATGAAAATGCGCATAAATCCATTAATTATATTATTATTTATTTTATTAATGTTTTCGACGGGTTGTTCGCTTGTTGTATACACTCGATAGTATGTGTGTTTTTGTTTGTGTGTTTGTGTAAGTGTTTGTATTTTTATATAATTTTATATGAAACAAAGATAAAAAAAATAATAATATAAAATTTCTAAAAAAAAAATGTATTCATAATTTATCATATATTTATATAAGAAAATTGTACCATAATAAACACCCGTCATGCTCTGTGGAGTGTGTGTTATTGTTCTGTGTGTATGTGTTGTTGTGATTGTTGTTGTTGTAGACAAGCGTTACCCAAACGAACATACATACATTAATATATTTATGCTAGATTACAGCAAGAAAAAAAAGTTGTTGGATTTGTGAGTTTTAGGTGTAACACTTGATAATCATACAGTATTCTTATTTCGTTTTCTTTGTATTTATATTAATATTAATATTATATTTATTAAATACATGTTTTGTAGTAGTAACTTTTTCTCTACTGCAGTTTCATGTCTGTTCTTGTTTTGTCGTTGTTTTTGTTTTGTCTTGTTATGTTTGCAATGGAGGATCTGCTGCTTCTTAGCAGTCTTCAAGCCAAACCATTTGTGTATCTGTCTGTCTGTCTGTCCGTCTGTATGTCTGTCTATCTTTCCTGTCCGTCTATGTGAAAAAAATTAAGACATTCCTCTAAACTAGGAACACCTTAATTCCATACTACAGTTCGAAGCAATGTCTTAATTTGCAAACATCTATATATATAGATATATAGATATATATATATATATTAAAAGGAAACGAAAAAAGAATCTAGTCGATAAAGGCTCAGACTGCTCTCAGGCCTATATGATATCGTGCGATTGTGATGTTCTAGAAAAAAAAACTGTTTATCATCTAGAATTCATCATTGTTAAATGCACCCCAAATCAACTTATGAAGACGCGAAATGTTACAAATATGGTTGAATGCATATTTCAGATGCAGGAACCGTAAGTAATGATTATTTGTAATTATTGGATAATGGATAATCTTCGCGTATCCAAACAGATTTTCATTTCTTGTTTTTTGTGTTTATAAGTTATAATGATAATATATTGATTTTTACGACAACAACTTAGCCCATTTATCTAGACACCAAAAATCGAATTAAAACAAGTAAGAATTCTGTAGTCGAGTGAGCTACATGTATACGTATACGTATACAGATAATGCTAGATAACGTGGCTCAGCAGAATACACACAAAAAACATTTATACGCTCGAGTCGATTTTAATGTCATCTCTTTCTCACACATGCGCTCGCATGAGTTGGATGCATACAGAAAATGCTTGCGGCTGCTGATAGATATGAGATCAATGTCGGCAGCAGCAGCAGCGAAGACATAATCTTTTAAGCATTTACAGATTGAATTTGTGGCCCTGCGAGGCGTATCATAAATATCTTATTGTAAGTCGAATATATATATTCTCACTATGTTAATTGCAATTGCAGTTGCAACTTGGGTGTTTCTTGTCTGCTCTTAAATTTGGGTTGAGTTGATTCTGATCCTGATAGATATTATATATATTTTATGGGGTCGGAGATGCTTTCTTCTGCCTGTTACAAAAACATTTCCACCCTTTTTACACATTTTGAATGGGTTCAGGGTATACACATATAATTCTTGTATTTCTACGAACTTATATGTGAATTATGAAAATGATTTGCATTTTTCTAAAATAAGCTCTTTTCCATATATATGTCAGCAATAAGGACGCGTAAAACTCAACAATAATCATTAAACTGTGTGTGTGTGTGTGTGTGTATGTGTGTGTATGTGTGTGTATGTGTGTGTATGTGTGTGTATGTGTGTGTATGTGTGTATGTGTGTGTGTGTGTGTGTGTGTATGTGTGTGTATGTGTGTGTATGTGTGTGTATGTGTGTGTATGTGTGTGTATGTGTGTGTATGTGTGTGTGTGTATGTGTGTGTATGTGTGTGTATGTGTGTGTATGTGTGTGTATGTGTGTGTATGTGTGTGTATGTGTGTGTATGTGTGTGTATGTGTGTGTATGTGTGTGTATGTGTGTGTATGTGTGTGTATGTGTGTGTGTGTATGTGTGTGTATGTGTGTGTATGTGTGTGTGTGTGTGTGTATGTGTATGTGTATGTGTGTGTATGTGTGTGTATGTGTGTGTATGTGTGTGTATGTGTGTATGTGTGTGTATGTGTGTGTATGTGTGTGTGTATGTGTGTGTGTATGTGTGTGTATGTGTGTGTATGTGTGTGTGTATGTGTGTGTGTATGTGTGTGTATGTGTGTGTATGTGTGTGTATGTGTGTGTATGTGTGTGTATGTGTGTGTGTATGTGTGTGTGTATGTGTGTGTGTATGTGTGTGTGTATGTGTGTGTATGTGTGTGTGTATGTGTGTGTATGTGTGTGTATGTGTGTGTATGTGTGTGTATGTGTGTGTATGTGTGTGTATGTGTGTGTATGTGTGTGTATGTGTGTGTATGTGTGTGTATGTGTGTGTATGTGTGTGTATGTGTGTGTATGTGTGTGTATGTGTGTGTATGTGTGTGTTATCCTTTAAATCCTTAAAGTAAACTTTAAGAATAGAATTCTTGGGTAACTAAAAAAAAATATTCTATAAAAATGTAGACACACACACACCACAACCTTTGGGTTGTTGTAAATAAATGTAGATAAATGTGAGATATATCGCCTGTGACCAGACCAGCTTAGCATTCCACGGGGCTAGCAGGGCGCACCTTTCACTTAGCAAGGACCTAGTCGCTGGCAGGTAGCGCCACTTTTTTGGCTGGCGGCATTTCGGGAGCGTCGGTCTGGTTAAATGGAAGAAACACAAGTGTTACCAAAAGATTCGCAACGAATAAATTGTCTGCGCTTGATGTGTGTTAACCTACCATTTGGGAATGGTCACGCTTAGCCGCGCCGGAAATTGATTTCAACGAAACGGGCGACATTTCGATGTCAGCATCGTTGTTGTTCGTCGATGATGATTTGGCTGGTGCGCTGCTGCTCGTAGTGCTACTAATGCCCGAGGAGCCCGAATTGGCACTGACAGCTGTTTGCGATGTGTTGTTGCTGTTGGCCAGATCGCTGCTGGAGCTGGTTGCCGTATCTGACTCATCCACAATGGTAATGGTTGGCAACTTGCTAATCGCCGTTGATTTGTTACCAGATGGTGCTGCAGCCCCATTGGCCTTCCCAGCAGAAGCAACAGAAGCGATTGGAGCAGGTGCTGTTGCAGCAGTAGAACTCTCGCTTGTCTTCGGCGCAGTGGTGGTTGCTGCGGCATTAATCTGTTCTGTCTTCTTCTTTTTGTTGCTGGCATTCGAAGATGATGATGATGAAGATGATGGTGATGTTGATAATGACGATGCAGCTGTTGTGGCTGGCTCCTCCTTCTTGGACAACTCTTGGCTGCTGAGTTCGCTAGCATCGTTGTTGGCTGTCGATTTGTTGTCCACAACGGCAGCGGCGTCCACTGCAACCACATTAGCACTGGCACCAGCCACAGCAGTGGCAGCAGAAGCAGCAGCGGCAGCAGTAGCAGCAGGAGCAGCAGGAGCAGCAGTTGCCGTTGCAGTTGCAGGTCCAGCCACTGCAGTTGGAGCATCGCTGCTCTTCTCGACGTTCGCCTCTTCCGCCTTGGTGGACGCATTCGCTTCGTACTCCTTTATAATCTGATCAAGATTGTAGCGTCGGCGATTGTTTAGATAAAAAGTGCGTACATGCGCCTCCGTCTTGGTGCCAATCACTTTGGCTATCATCTGAAACGACAACAGTGAATTAGAATTAAAATATAAGTCTGGGTCAGATTAAGTGCCCTACGCACCGGAAAGTTTTTGCCCCAGTCGCGCAACGCGAGCCGCGCCATTTGAATCTCATCTGTTGTCCAACGGGCCGAAATGCGTTGTTGAGCAGTGACTGGTTCAGTGTTGGTGGTCGCAGCAGCAGTGGCAGCACCGCCGTTGCCTGCTTCTCCTCCTGCTCCCTCATCGGGATTAATATCGCTGCATTCCTTATCCAGCTGATCCATCGTTTGCCTATTCTTCTGTATCTGCAATTGGGTCGAGCGGAGTCAGTAAGTCGAATGTCTCGGAGATGTGTGCGAGAGTCTTCGTGATATTATATGCGAATTGTATGTGTATGTATGGTAAAAACAACCATTATAAAACTATAAAACACATGCAATCCAAGCCTGGTTAACAATTTAACAGTTTCCGAATTCTAATTTAAATCATCGAATCTATCGAATCGAATCGATCTTAAGAAAAACAATTACTTTAAACCTCAAACTTATTATTAAAGCACAACTAAGCTAAGAGAAAACAACACATAACACACCATAGCACTTATTACTGAACCAATAAGAGTCATACGACTTGAACTAGGCTTGGGGTAGGGATTTTAGCTTGTGAAATTTGAAGTCTCTCATTTATTAATGGAGAAAGTAGCAAGGAAACAAAGTAAAAGATGATGGGTATGGGTTATGTCTTACAGGAGCATTTCTTACTTCGGCCATAAGTGATGCTACTTTACGATCGCCGTCGGCTATATATTGTAATGGATTTTTGGAGCTGGCCAAGGCGGTGAGATCATCGTGGTTGATATACATGCCGCGTGGCGATTTGCGCTTGGAGCGATCAGCTGCCGCAGCAGCAGCGGCGCTGGTGTGTGTTGAACGTTTTGTTAGTACAATGGTGTCCGGGCCGGAGATGGGACGCCGATTGCCGGTACGTCTGTGCCAAAGCAGCGAATGAAAGCGATGCAAGAGGGAACGAAACGGAAACCCGGGACGGGTCATACAAGTGTGTGTAGGTGTGATATGTGTGTGATGCATGTGTGTGATGCATGTGTGTGTATTTAATTTGTAGTTTCGCATATTGTTGGTCAACAGGTAATGCAACATTTTTGTATTATTTGTTGTTGTTTTGTCAGTTTTTTGTACGAGTTCAAGGAGAGAAAAAAGGGGAGAGAGAGAGAGAGAAAAACTTAGTTAGCATTAGCTTTCAGATTGTAACAACATATTTAGCTCATTTTGTAGTAAATTTTTTTGTTCTTTTTTTGTTTTATATATTTAACATATATTGGAATATGGGAATATATACCTCCAATGCGTGTGACAACTTTTACACATGCGCCCCAATGGCGAATCGAACAACATGTAGCAGACAACATTGCAATTCTTGCAGAAACCGCCCACAACAACGCGTCGATTGTTGCCGCCATTATTGTTGTTGTTGCCATTCTCGTTGCCACCAACATTATCATTCTCAATATCATCATTATCATATTGCAGATTAAAGCCGGGCAATGCATATCCAAGCATTTCATCGGTCAACGAGTTCGAATAAATGCACAGCTTCCTATCCAGATTGTTGCTGTAGCTGCCAACGCCGCCGTTATTATTGTTGCTGCTGTTTGTGCTACTTCCAAAGCTTCCAGAAGTTCCAGAACTGGGACTGGAGCTATTGTTATGGGTATTTTTGTTGTTGGTCGTCGAATTGTTGTTGTTCGTCCTCTGCCCAACCGGAATAATTGTTTTCGTCATTATTGTTGTTGTTGTGGGTTTTGTTGGGGATCATAATGGATAAGTTTGTATAATATGCCAACGCAGTCGAAAATAGCAGCATCAGCGCGAATATATATATATATATATATGTATATATATTTTTAATTTTTTTTGTTGTTTTGTTTTGTGGTTTGTACGGTACGTTATGTATCAAATTCGGTGTATAAATTTACGCCAGTTTCGGACAGTTATTTTACGACATAAAAGTGTCGTTTCATGTGTGATTTTTATTTGGATTTTGTGCGATATTAAATGCAAAGAGAAGAGAAAAAAGTTGTTGGTTGTTTGCTTTAGTACACTTGGTAACAATTAAGAGTTAGTTGTAGTTGTAGCTGTAATTGTAGTTGTTGTTGCTGTTGCTATTGTAGTTGTTGTTGCTGTTGCTATTGTAGTTGTTTCTGCTGCTGATGATCCCGCACACTAACATGTCATACCCCACCCCACCCCACCCCACTCTGTCGTCACCCAAAACGCTAGCATCAAACAAAATGTAATTCTCTACTTGTGCTTCTTCTTCATCTTGTGGTTGACGTGTTTATCTTGACTTTTTTTTTGTGTTTTGTTTTACTTATCAAACTCGCTTTGCTGCATTTTCGACCGCCAAACGCATAAGTTATGCATTGGTATTTGTGGAATGTGTTTGAGTGAATGTATATAAATATGTATATATGTAAATATATATATATTTTAAATATATATAATATATGTATCTGTTTGTGTGTGTTGTACGTTTTCAAATTTCAAAAAGGATATATTTTCGCTGGTTTTTTGACTACTGATCCAAATGTTCTACACTGAAATAAACTCAAAATATCGCACTTTTAAACACATTCATACATATATATATGCATACATACATGCATAAACATATGTACACACATACATACATATACTAGATTAAAATGCAAAATTTTCTCTCTCTTTCTTTTTTTTTCTCTCTCTCTCTCTCTCTGTGTTGCTCTCTCTCTCTCTCACACTGTATCTTAAAATATATCTTAAAAAAAAATAATTTCACATTAGATCCAATAAAACTAGAAAAGTTGGCTTGAGTTTAGCTAGGAAAAGTAACGAGTACTATTTGCACAACGATGACGACGCAACGAATTAGCGGAAAGGCCAATTGCATCGTGTTTGTTTTTTCCTTTTGCCAATAAGCAAAGAGTAACGAATCGAGAAGAAAATTAAAATAGAAAACTAAAAAGATGGGGATTTATATTGGGGAGTGGTAAATATTAGAAATATGTTAAATAGCGAACTAAACAAAGTTGGAAAACAAACCGAAAATAATAATACTAAGACTAAACATATCCAACATGAACGCCACATATGGTGTAAGTGTATATTATACAGATTATCAATAAGTAGTTAAGAGTTAATGCAGTTATCCAAGTGCTTGGGAAATTTTAGGAAGTATGATAGGAGTAGTGTGTATGAGTGGGTGAGCGTGCGAGTGTGTGAGTACACAATTCAACATAAGTTCTTAAAGATTGTATTTGTATCAGGCTGAACGCTTGTGTGTGACTAATTACTGAACTATTGCTGTTTCTTCTTTGGCTTGATTTTATCCCTATAGCTTATGAATATATATATAGATATATGCAAACTTTGGTTTTCTTCTTTGTTTAATCTTCTGGAAATTTATTAGCATTATATGTGTGATTCTCATCAGCATTATTATGAATAATATCATTATCATCATTATCAACGTATATAAATTGTTATTTGTTTGAGCTATATACTTTTCTATATGTAGCATAACTATTATTGTACTTATGTATCATTTTGGATATGCTTTGTTTCGTTTAAATTAAGTATTTGATTTGTATATAAATTACTAGATTGTATTTACTATATAATAATTTAGCAAATTACTCATATTAAGTAAAAAAATAAATAAATATATATATATTTATATACCATGTACTGTATAAATAAAAAGTCTATTTGCCTTACATCTAAAGTTCCGCTGATTGATTGCTATTTTTGCTCACATTTCATTCATTATAGTCAAAACATAAAATCAATATTTAAAATAAAATACTACTTTCTAAGCACAGACAAAAAAGTGAATATCCCAAATTATACAATCTTGATGTGTGGGTAAAGCTTAAAAATTCTAGACAATGATTTGGTTTTGGCTACGGATTTTGATATATGCATTTATGAAATGTATGTTTGCTTGGTGTGGTGTTGTGTGTTGTGTGATATGTGTGTCGTGTGGGGTGCTTATATGCTTTAAGTTCTTATGAGATGTATGCAGGCACGGTGATTATCTGAAAGAATAACGAATCAGATTTATACATCTACATATATAACGATCATATGAGCTTGAGCCCCGACACTACATTACACAACAAATGATGTTGTATATCCCAAGAGAATATATTACAGAAAAAAAAATTTAAGCTTGAAGACATCGTGAGACATATTGGAAATCTTTTCATATCTTAATAAATATATTAAGATTCTATGTACACCCTAAAATATTTACATTTCTAAAATGATTTTGGCTCAGCTAAGACAATTAGAGTTTCTTATTTAAACGCAAACAGAACCGTTCAATAAAAATCTATACCTATTGATTTATTTCCCCAAAAAGTACTGAAGAACTGTTTCTAAACTAAATACTTTTAAGTATAATTGAACAACATGTGAATGTTGTCATTTGGTGTCATTCGAACAGAATTATTAATTTATCAAATGGTTTATGATGTTTATTGAATGGGTTATACCTATAAGTTTTCCCCACAGTTTGTCAGGACTTATTAATCACTAATCAATTCGCTCGTCAGAGCAAACTATTATAAATCTGGAATATTTGTATATTCTTGGTCCGCTTAGTCATTTCCCAAATTCGTTTTTAATAAAATTAAATGTTTGCACAAGTGGTAGTCAGAAGTCATGTACAAAATGCAACACTGCGTCTCATGCCCAAAAACCTTACCTATAAAATCTGTGCTCTTGTTTTGATCGGATTTACTAAAAATAGAAACGCTTGATAAGCAATAACAGCATTGCATTTTAATGTAGTATTGTTCGATAAATCGATAATTGTGAGTCTCTTTAAGTTACTTCTAAGTCATATCAGAAAAAAAAAAATTTATTATAAAAAATCTATTTAGGTATGAAACAGTTTTCGCTACAACTGATCTCGAATTAACATAGTTACAATACTCCGCTCAAAATAATATTAACAAGCTGCCTAATTATAATTGGCAGTTGATATACTTGGCAATATAATCCCCTAAGCGTTCGCGTCCTTTTGAGTGTGAGCTTGTGGATGTGTGTTTGTCATTGCGTGTGCGTTTACGTTTACGTTTTTTTGAGTGTAGGAGTGTGTTTGGTTGTGTGAATGTGTAGGATGTTGATGGTTGGATGAGTGAGGGAGAAGGGGAGCAATGTATTACTTATGAATATATGGGATATGAGATAGACCTGATGATGATATATGGATGGAGTGCAGTGCATGGCTGTGTGTGCAGTGCCATCGCATATGCACAATTATTTCGGAATATAGGCTTAATGGGTATGATGAGGTTTCGATGAGGAGTGGAGTCTTGCTTTGTCGTTTGTTTGTTGAGCTCTTAATTTTAACTGATAATTACCTTGTCATCATTATCAGATTCATCATTGCTGCCCACTTCGCTGCCATTCTCGGAGCCCTCTTTAACTGCAGGCTTTACCGTTTTCTCCTGGCGCTCTATAGCGCTGTGGCGATGACGTGTTTTCTTCCACGAATAATAGTATTTAACCAAACTGGATATTGATTTGTCTGGCAGCTATAAATGAGCCAGGTACAAATTGTAAGATTAGAGGCACGCTTCAACTTGTTTAATCATCTTATAATAATAGCTTACCATCTGGCGTATGCGATGGAAACTTTTGCCATGAAACTGAAAGGCCTGATCAAAGAGCACTTTATCCTCGGTAGTCCACTCATCGGGAAATGGTGTAAAATTGGCCAAATCCATGACCGCACGCTCCAGATCGTGTTTGTGCCAGAAGAGCATTCCTAACGCCTGTTCGCCGTTATAGCCATACTTTTCCTTGGCCACCGAAATGTATTCTTCCACTAAAGTTAAAACTTGCAATTATTATTCAACGACCAATAATCTTCCAGACTGCACCTACATTTTAAGTCGGGTATCTCCTTGGTGGGCGACCAGACCAACAGTGCGCGTTCGTTGAGGTGCTCCAGACGACGATCCGGTTCGGCCACCAGCGGCGGACACACCGCCTGATAATCGCGTCCAACGCGTATTTTCTCTGGTCAAAGCAAACAGAAATGCAAAAGCTGATACACTATGCATATGTGATGGATGAGTATGTTATGGGCTTACCTTCGTATTCCGACTGCTTAGCTTTGGATTTGCCATTTCGTTTTGTTGCTGCGTTGAGATCAATAGGTGATAAACATAGAGTTGTAAGTGATATTGCCAGAACAAAAGATTTATGTATTTTAATCTTTAGATATTTACAGTTATCATCGTCGGAGCTCTCCGGTGTACCGCCAATCGGTACGGTTGCTGTCGCCTTTTCATTGGATGCGGCATTTGCGGAAGTGCTGCCACCACCACCACCGCTGCCGCCTCCTATGCCGCTGCCAGCGCCGCTTGTGTGCGTATTGGGACTGGGTCCACGTGAGCGGCGGCCATTACGCACAACGTCGCCGGTGTTGCGCTCAGCCAAAACCATTTTGTCGCGCATGAGCTGCGAGCGTTTATTTTGCTTTTCCATCGTGCAGATGTTACTTGCTACCGTTGGCGTGTCAAGGAATTAAGCGGCCAAGCCGAAGGAGTAACTGCAAAGCGCAACGAGAAAAATTTTATCCAAATAATTTTTTCTTGTACAGCGACAATGAAATATGAGCAATTTGCCGTCAATTCGAATTACACACACTGATTTCTAAAGCAAAAATGTTTATATTAAATAGAAAAAATGCAGCATTCGCAGCGCATCAGCAGAGTAAGCAAGCACTTTGTCGTTAACGACCGTAGTCGTAGTGTGTGCTGTCAAACAGTTATACATTTGTATTTGTGCGTATTTGTGTGTGTGTGCCTAGCCTGTCTTTATATGTGTATGTGCGTGTATACTCTCATGTAAGCACGACTATGTACGTGTGAGCTGGCGGGAGTGTGTGCGTGTTTGTTGGCCAAAGCAGCTGAGATGCATATAGCAAAATGCACATTTGAAACACGTAAAAATCACATTTAAATTACATCCAGCTTACCTTAAATGTAGCCCGTGGCTGTTCCGTTGCACAGCAAGCAACAACAAAAAAAAAACAAAAAAAAAGAAGACGCGCGTCTCACAAAAGAAATACGCAGAGTACGCTGCTGCTTTCGCTTATGTATTTACACAATTAAATGCCAATTTACAAGTCGCAGCACTTCCAGATGACCGCCAATGCATTCATTTGTTGGCAGCGATTTTTGTTAGTTGAGTTTTAGATTTGAAAACGCAGGACGCAATCTCGTCTAACGGCGACGGGGTTGTTGCGCGCAGGTAACTAAAACCTAAACTGAACGCGAAAAAAAAACTCGAGTATGACAATTCTGCATTGGCCGTTCACAGCACACTTGGCCAGTACGACCGTAGCATAGCTTTGTCTTTTGTTGGTCGGTAAATTGTTGGTGTGGCTTCAGTGCTGCATGCAACTGCTTTATCCGTACAGTGCCAGCAAATATCAGAGCGTTTTATTTAAACACTGTTTAATAATTAACACCAACGTTGTTTCCTATATATAATAAAATCGCAGGAGTCGAAATTAATTTAAACTGTGTCTGTAACACGCAAGGTTGAAAAGGAAGTTATCGGAATTCTTGAGGAGGTGCTTCGATAACATTTAAGATTGATGATGCCATACAATATTTTGTATGTACAATTTTAGTACTTTCCTTGCCACCCCATCTGCATAAAAACCCCATTTTAAGTACGTATTCATTAACTGGGTGCACTTACATTTCTTTGATTTTCTGTTCACGTATTTTCTTTGCGAATAGGTAATAAATTCAGCTGTTATCACAAAAAAAAAAGTCTATTATATTGGAATGAAGCAGTGTGGCAACGCTTTTAGGCGTGCTCGATTATAACAACGAGCGAATCGGATTGCTCTGCTCGACATTAACCAGTTTTCCGCTAGGTGGCGATACGGCGGGCGCAAAGTAAAGTCTCCGAATTGCGAGTGGTCGAATTTTTTCTATACGTGAAATAACCAAGTGCAAATATCAAACGCAACGCAATGGCAGCAAGATTTATACAGAAAATTGTAAGAAAACAAAGGATATTAGCATAACAATATTAACTACGACTTGCCAGTTATTACAAGCAAACATTGAGCTGCGCTTGTGCGCCCCTCTCCCTCATCCTATTGATTACGTGCGGCCTTATGGGGGACAAACCTAATAATATTGGAAAAAAACTAACACTATGATTTTATTTTCAATAAAAAAAACCCTGCAACAATCAACACCTACTACTACCGACAAAACCAACCAACGTGCTGCCAACACATTACGCAAAAAAAAAAAAACAAAAACAAAAATTTGCAGCTCAAGCAATTGGGTTTTCAGGCTGCGCGTGATGCGGCCCCAGAGTCAACGGCCTTGGCCAGAACAACGCTTAAAGCCAAGGTTCGTGTAGCCTCATCTTCAAATTAAAAGTGAACAACTGCCCTCCCAGAGGAGCAACAGCGCATCTATAAGATCGTATCGCAAATAAATGTAGAACCGCAAGTTCCTTTTACATAACACACAAGTGCGCGCGGAAGGGGGCGCCACTGCGATGATCGGTGATGGGAAAGGGGCTTTCCTTGTTCGGAGATTTTTTTTCCCAACAACTTTTTTAATTATCATTTGGTGATGAGCCCTCAAAAATTACTTCCTTTCTATTTATTTATTTGCTTTATTTTTTGCACGGGTTGCATAAAAAAGTTCTGGCAACTCTTGTGTGTCTTGGCTTGCCAGATGCGCGCTCTAACCTCAACAACGGGAAAACACGCACGGAACAATCAGTTGCAGCTATGTAGCCCCCGTCGCTGCCGCCTCCTTCGTTCTACATGCAATATGATGTCGCTTATGTAACCAATCAGACATCTGGCATTTTGATAACTGTTAAATATGTATATGTCTCGTGACTGTGTAGTGTAGTTGTTGTATGTGTGTGTGTTGTCAGCTTTTGATTTAATTGTTAGTTAACTGGTTGCATTTTTTTTTTTTTTTTGTTGAAGGTCAACACAACGCCAGCGGCTAGCCGTGGCTATGCGTCCAGCGGCAAGAAGGTAACGCTGATACCCGGCGATGGCATTGGCCCAGAGATCTCTGCTGCAGTCCAAAAGATTTTTACTGCCGCCAGTGTGCCCATCGAGTGGGAAGCTGTCGATGTGACGCCAGTCCGTGTAAGTAATTTCCGCCATATATTATATGTTTTTAAATCAATGCACAAATACTCCGTTTTCGAGAGTTGCCAGCCAGCCAACAGTCAATATCAAAGAAACTTGTTATCGAAACTAAGTTCATCGGTAAGAAAGTTATGCAGATCGAAATGCCATAGAAATTCAAACGGTTTTACACATATATATTCTAACATAACAGTTAACCCAATAGAATTTGATGTATGACAAAACAATAGTGGCAACACCATGCATATATGTACATAAAAATTAAATTGAAATTTCAATGAATTGGTACACAGGGACCCGATGGCAGATTTGGCATTCCCCAGGCTGCCATCGATTCGGTCAACACCAACAAGATCGGCTTGAAGGGTCCCCTGATGACGCCCGTGGGCAAGGGCCATCGTTCGTTGAACTTGGCTCTGCGCAAGGAGTTCAATCTGTATGCCAATGTGCGTCCCTGCCGCAGTCTGGAGGGCTACAAGACATTGTACGATAATGTCGATGTTGTTACCATCCGCGAGAACACCGAGGGTGAATATTCTGGCATCGAGCACGAGATCGTCGATGGTGTCGTGCAGAGCATCAAGCTAATCACCGAGGATGCCTCCAAGCGTGTGGCCGATTATGCCTTTCAATATGCAAAGAACAACAACCGCAAGAAGGTGACTGTGGTGCACAAGGCGAACATTATGTAAGCATTCGACTCCCACTTCTACTTGATTCGTCTCTAACAATCCTATCCTCTTTCTGGCAGGCGCATGTCTGACGGCCTGTTTCTGCGTTGTGTGCGCGACATGGCGCAGAAGTTCCCCGAAATTCAGTTCGAGGAGCGTTACTTGGACACGGTGTGCCTTAACATGGTGCAGAACCCAGCCAAATACGATGTCCTGGTAAGTGTTGGATCACAGAGATTTTTGCTCGTGCTCCTTCTGTGTGTTGAACTACACGCCACATCATCTCTAATTTATTTTAGGTTATGCCCAATCTGTATGGTGATATTTTGTCTGATATGTGTGCCGGTCTGGTTGGCGGCCTTGGCCTGACGCCATCAGGCAATATGGGCCTGAACGGTGCTCTGTTTGAGTCTGTGCACGGCACAGCGCCAGATATTGCTGGCAAGGATCTGGCCAATCCCACGGCGCTGCTGCTGTCCGCTGTGATGATGCTGCGCCACATGGAGCTCAATTCTCATGCCGATAAGATTGAACGTGCCGCCTTTGAGACCATCAAGGAGGGCAAGTATCTAACTGGCGATCTCGGTGGACGTGCCAAGTGCTCAGAGTTTACGAATGAGATTTGCGCCAAGCTTTAAACTGCCTTCTGTTGCCAAGCATATTACAAACTTGTTGAGAGTGTTAAAAAAAAGAAACAAAAACTACAAGAAATTCAGTTTGGCTGTATTTAAAAGCAACATCAAAACACTCGCTCCTCAAACCAAATAGCAAACGCAAACAACAACTACTGCAACAATTTAAACAACCACACAACAAAAAATCAACACTCACAAAACTAAGCCGACAGTTTCTAATATTTTTTGTTTTAATTAGTTAATTATTATTTTCGAAAACAAAAAAAAGAGAGTTAGGTACCCAAAGTATTTTTATGTTCGAATACGTCAATTATTATTAAATCAATTTATTGAATTGAATTATCAGCTAATTCCCAAAATTTCGCATGTTTCAAATTTTGTTAGCTCAAAAAGAATTGACTTGGCCATTAGCGTAAAGTCAAGTATTTATTTGTCGCCATTCAAAAATATAAAATTAACTAATAAACCATAAATAATTATTATTGTTTGATTATTATTATACACTGATAGCATATTCATACATATATGCCAACAAAAGTAATTGTAATTAATTATTATTTATTAATTGTGCTTAGACATTTATCCTTTTTTCATTATCCTTGTGCGTCTTGTGTTCTGTTAAAGATGTGTAGCAAAATCCATTGTACAAAATAAAGAGCAACACAAAATATGTATACACACTCTCACATATACACATTCATGTATACACACACACACACACACACACATACACACACAACAATTATTAGATTCAAAGTCAAGCCGAAAGTTGAGTGCAAAAGTGAAATGCCGGTTAAAATAATTATATAATATTAATTATTATAATTGAAATACAAAAACATTTTCAAATAAATTATATTCAATTGTTATCGATAATTAAGCGTACCGTAATTGCAGCAAGCGAATGTCATGCAATTTATGGAAAATTCAATAAAAGAAATGTAAAGTTAACTAGAGTTGGCAAACTTTAATAAATATATTTATGAGAACTTGAGATCCGAGGAGGACGAAGAAAAAAGTTTCCATAGCTATTGGGTAAGTGCAGCAGCGGTTCAGCAATCACCAAAAGATTGGTCGCTTTTATTGTCCAGCGCATTATATATGCTATATTCATTACCAATCAATCGGACAAAGCACAATCGCTGCAACTTGGTGTTGGCATAGTCCAGGTGCAGACTTTGAATGTCTCCAAATCGGCCCGATCTCGGTGAATCCGCTGCTGCTTACGGAATGGCGATTTTTGTCTTGATCGGTGGATCGAACACATTCCTAATTAGTACATGCAGACAATGTAAGTGGCCTGTTTCAGTAACATATCTACATCTTCCCATATATATATTTATATCCTTCTTTTTTTTTTGCTTTATATTTTCAAAATATTCAAAAGATGAATATCTCTAAAGATGGCCAATCCAATTTGGGAATATATAAAAATGTAAGGCATACGTTTAGGCCGAACAATCCACAGATATAGCTCATAATAGTAATCTCTATGACAAATAACTCTAACTCAGTCGAGTCTTTGCAAATCCTTGAAGGACATGGTGCAATTTATCGGATTCTATTAGTGGATTATAGTCATTCATTGCAAGCCGATCGTAAAATCGTTATCCTTATTTTGCTGAAGCTGCAAGAATTGGAAGATTGGAATGTCTTTTGGCCAGTTGATAGTCCACGCGTTACAGGACCACCAAGGATATGACCGAGCTATGAACCTTTTCTATTCTAAGAAACACCGTTTAACTAAAGCTGTTATAGAATAGAAATATCGCTGCAAAATAAAGGGAAAAAACAACTGAAACGCCGCTTATTATGCAAGAACATCATTTTTTTTATTTTTATTTATTTATTATTACAACTATTAAAAAAAAATTCCATTTAATAGACACTTAAGTTAATATTTTCACACTGATTTGATTAATTTGATTAAATAATTTCTTTAGTTAGCTTGTCAATAGTCTCTACACATAAATATATTTGTTAAGTTCTCATGTGATTATATATGTATTATATATGTATTTATATCATATATATTTTAGTAGTGAATATTTTGAATATTAGTATGTATTTTGTTTCAATTTCTTTACTCATCCCTTTGCGTCGCTTTTCGTAGCACTTCCACTTAATTCTAATAACATCTATATATTAATTTGTTGAAACTACATTTATAATGTAAAAAATGGCAATTCAAAAAAAAAATTATATATATATTTATATATATGTAAATGTATTGTTACTTTTGGTGCACTTAATGCATTTTCTTATAGACTACAAAAGAAACGCTGTAAAGAAGAGATAAGAATATCCATGGTTGCCAGCTCACGAGAATTAGAGACTTCTTAATATAATTGGATTATTATATATATTTATATATATTCGTATATAGTTTTATATATTATTATAAATATGCTTGTTTATAAAAAAAAAAAATTGAACTTGCCAACTACGAATGTTGTAGAGCTATTTTTTCGGTTTATAGTCTTACTTTTGGGGCTTTTGAAACTTCACCTAATCCGTCTCCTCATCCGCGTTGCCCACGTCGATGGCCAAAGCAGCGGCCAGGAGATCATTGGAGGGCACAGCGGCGACTGAAAGAGACTAATCATCCACATCATAATCGGCACTCATTGTACTCATATTGAAGAGCAAGTCGCGCTCCTGCATGTAAGCCTTGACGGCTTGGATGACATCGCTGGCCTGCAGTGTCGTCCGGGCGCCACCGTCGATCTCGCAGATAACGTCGTTCCTCTCCTGCATAATGTTGACCAGGTTACCGGTGGTCAACTGCAACTGGTGCCCGTTTACGTTGAGCTGCAGCACTTCCAGTTGCAGCTGATACAGATCGTTTGGCGACAGGCCATCTGCCGCTTCGACATCCTCAACCATATCAATATCATCGAGACGCCGATTGAAATCACCGACATCATTATCAGTCACCTGATGGGACAACGGCGACATGCTCTCAGTTAATTCAATCACCTCCTCCTGGTCCACCTCCTGGTCCAGTTCCTGGTCCAGCTCATGGTCCAGTTCCTGGTCCAGCTCATGGTCCAGTTCCTGGTCCAGCTCCTGGTCCAGCTTCTGCTCCACCTCCTGGTCAAGCTCTTGGTCCAAGTCCTGGTCCACCTCCTGGTCCAGCTCCTGCTCCAGCTCCTGCTCCAGCTCGTGATCCTCCTGCTCATCTAGCAATCTCATCCCTCTCAGCGGCACGGGCACCAAATGATTTTCGTTATCCAAATAAAGTGAATCATTATATATCGGCGTAAAGTTGTTGTTACTGCCCATCGAGCAGAGCATGAAGGTGTTGAAGCCACCTACGGTGCGTGTCATCACGGCGCAGATGTTCGCAGATGTAATGCTGTCCTCCAGCTCAGCGTCATTGTTTCCCAAATCGTTATTCACATCGTCATCGTCATCGTTATCGTCTTCGCCATCATTCTCATCTCTAACCCCTTCATTATTATCTCTAACCCCTTCATTATCTTCTCTAATCCCTTCATTATCGTCGCACTGCGTATTTAACATCTGCTCCATTTGTATCTCCATAAGCAGAGCGGCTTCCCTCTCACGTTCCTTCTCCTCCTGTTGCTGCTCCTTTTGCTGTTGCTGCTCCATCTGCTGTTGCTGTTCCCACTGTTGCTGCTGTTCCCTCTGCTGCAGCTGCTTCTTCTTTTGCTTCTTCTGTTTCTTCAGCTGCTTCTTCAGCTGCTTCTTCTTCTTATTTTGCTGTATCTTCTCCTGATCTTTCTTCCCTTTTTTATTCTTTTCCGGCTCTTTCTTCTCTTGCCCCCTCGACTTCGGTTCCGGCTGCGGCTCCGGAACACTAGGGGGATCGTTGCTTGCAAGTCCTTCTGTTGACTCTTGCCCTGCATCCCCGTTGCTTTCGTTAGCAAGAACCTCTTGGTATTGACGCAGCAGCTCCAGTTCATCTTTTGTCAATTTTACCAAGCGTATTTTAGGGCGAATGCGACGATTCAAGGGGCACAGTGTCGGATCCTGCTGCGACTGCGACAGCTGCTGTTGCTGCGATTGCTGCTGCCCCCTGTCCATTTCATTATCGGGAGAGCTTGGACCTGGATGTTCATTCAGTGGCTCTTCCTTCTTCTTGCCTTTCTCTTTCTGCTCTTCCTCCTCATCAACCTCCTCCTTCACCTTCACCTCCTCCTGCTCCTCCTCATCCTTCACCTTCACTACCCCCTCCTCAACCTTTAGCTTCACCTCATCCTCCTCCTTTTTATCAACTTGATCATCATCCTGTTCCTGCCTATTTCTATTATAGCAACGAGCACTTGTTCCTTCTCCTACTCCACCACAACTACCACTGCTACTATTACCACCACTACTACTACTGCTGCTGGTGCTGCTGCTGTTGCTGCTGCTGCTGCTGGTGCTGCTGCTGGTGCTGCTGCTGGTGCTGCTGCTGGTGCTGTTTCTACTTGTTGTGTTGAAACGCTGACAGGCGAGACGCAACTATTGCCATGTTCACTGCAACTGGAAGGGTCACGCACTGGCGATGGCCTGTAGAGTGTGGGCAGCAATATGTTCTCCAAAATGACGGCACGCGTATTTGAGCAGCCCGCCAATGCTTGAAAGGAAAACTGCAGTTCCTGTTCTTCCTCACCGCCAACATCGCCAATATTCGAAGGGAACAAGTTAATGTTGCTGTCGCTGCTGATGTTGCTGTAAAGGCGGCTCCTGTTGCTGTGGTTGCTCTGGTTGCTCAGAGGAGGCGATATATCGCTGCGATCGTTCGCTGTCTCCATCAGCCGCGTCATCGTGGCGAGCACCTTCTTCTTCGCCTTCTCCTCCTCTGGCAGAGGCATATCTTCTGCTGCTGCAGCAAAAGCTATTGCAGAAGCTGCTGCAGATAGCTGCTCCGGCTGCTTTGGCAGCCACTGCTTATATTCATGGCCCGGCTCTGGTTCCTGCTGTGGTTCCGACTCTGGCTCTGGCTCCGGTTCCCATTCAAACTGACTTTCAGTGGCGGAGGTGTAGACGGAGGCGGCTGTTAGCACCGGCTTGGCAACGGTCTGGGTGTTGGTTGTTGCAGCTGGCTTCCGATTCGATGCTTTTGCTGTCATCTCGACCGGTTCGATGAAGACAACACTTTCCGCCGAACTGGTATCGCTGTCGATGAGAATGACTTCAGTTTTCTGCTGCTCTTTACTGCTCCAATTGCCGTTCACTTTGGCGAACTCCTGATGCACCACATCGCGTCGATCCTTCTTTGGTATGTTGCGTATACGCTTCTTATGGCTGGCCGCTGCCATCTCTGTAAACATTGACGCTGCTGACGGATATATATTACCCCCACCATACACCAGCTGCTGCTGCTGCTGCTGGTGCTGCTGCTGCATCTGCTTCCAGTTTTCGATCGAAGTCTTGCCCGGATGCTGCTGATGCTCGACCCATTCGGACAGCAGGCTCTGCCTCAGCTTGAACGAATCATCGTCGTCTTCTAGTTCCGATTCGGTTAATTCGGTTGGCTTCAACCTCATAAATACGGGAAGTGAGCAGCTGCGTCGCTGTCTCTTCGCTGGCGGTGCCTTATAGGATAGACCCATCAATTCAGAATTCTCGGAGCCGTTGCTGGGGCGACGCTCGAACTTGGCGAAGGACTTGCAGCGTAGCTGGTTTACCGGTGGAATTTGCTGCTCCTCCAACTGCTCATCTGCAATCCAGTCGTCTGCTACAGCTTCACTTTCAGAGGCGGGAAAAGTATGTACATCTGCCGCTATTATCACAGGCTGCACGTCTGTTTCACTTTCAGAGTCCGGGACTAAATCAAAACAATGTTCTTCATAATTAGCTTCCTGCTCTGTTTCTGTCTCATATTGCGGTTTCCTTCGAGAAGCTCGTCTGGGACGACGCTTCGTCAACTTTTTCCTCCTCAACATGACCCCCAGCTTGTCCTTTCCACGCTTGGACGGAGTGCTACTGTCGCAGTATGGGTATTGCTTCTGCATTGCGGTCATTGGGAAACGTATGTTGTATGCAGCGCCGCGTTCCTGGCTTCTCGATGATGGGATGTTTGTGTTGGTGTTGGGATTGGGATTGCGATTGCGATTGGGACTATGCTGGAATTCCAGTTTACGCTTTGCGACGCGCGGCAATGGTTGACCTCTGGCCAGAGGTGTTGCAGCGTCCTGTTCTGGCTGCTCCGGCATAGTCGCATCACATCGCGTTTTATTCAAGGGGCGACTCGACTCGCAATTTTGGCAAAATGATTTCTGATTGATATTGATTTCCGTCGGCGTAGTTTCTGTAGTGGAAGCGTTGGGATGTAAGCGATTAAAGACTTCAAACAAATGATGAGCCGCGGACTCCAGTGTTTTCTGTGATTCATTGGTTAACACGGCCTCCACCAAAATGGACACATGCGGAGTGTAGGAGCGATACAAATTGGTCACCTGATTCTCACCTTTCTCCTTGTTCACTTCCTCTTTGGCTTTTGTTGAAGTCGATGGCCGTTCCGACGTTCCGGCCGATGTTCCGCCCGATGGTCCGGCCGATGGTCCGGCCGATGGTCCGGCCGATGCATGAGCCATCTCGGCTGGCGGTGTGCGATGCAGATCAAGAAATGAGGCACTCATATTCCCAGTGCGATGCGCCAGACCCACCAACTGCAAATGCATGTTCCTATGCTGGATCAGCTCACTCACGCTCGGCGAACGAAAGTCACAGGTTTGACACGAGTAAAATGCTATTGGGCCTAGCTCTTCGTTATTGCGGACAGTGGGTTTCAGGGGCATGATGCGTATCGACGTGTCCTGTAAATTATATATAATTTAATCAATAGGTAAATAATGCTGGCTAAGAAAGGAAAAGATGTGTAATTCCCACTATAATTCTCTGTGTCGATACACACAAAGACATCAACCGGAATCGGATCATATTTATAATGGCAGATGGAGGATCAGAATTTAGAAAATCATTGTTAACAGAAGTTGGTATTATTTTGATAACAAAATCGAAATTAGCTAAATTTGATCAAAAATCTGCAGCACTTATATATTCTCGGAGGCGGGCGCTTGATGCAGATCATTACTGTATATATATATATATACAACTTTTCTTTATGGGATCGCAGTTGCTTCATTCCATCAGAATTGGAGATGGGATGCAAATGAGATACATGTTATCAACATATATAAGTCTTCTTAACAGGTTTTCCATATATACATATACATATATATATATGTATATATATATTTATATTGATAGATTGACTGAGTGTCTTTAGAGGACCAATAATGTGTGGTCACCTTGGCCTTATCAGTTGCACTCTGCTCGCTGCCGGTAGCATTGGCATCGGCATTGTCGATATTCGAGACTCGGGCCTGTATCAAGGTTCCCGGTGGCTTTTCGGCGGCGGCGGCGGTTGCTTCGTCCAATGCCTGTAATTCCGCATTGAGAGTTTCTGCCGATTTGAGATCCGCTAAAAACAAGGACAGCTGTCTCCTTTCCAGGTTTTTATTTTCTGAAAAATAAATAACTATATTATTATTATTACTATTAAATATTATTATTTACAATTAGTAACGTAGGATGTTATCCAGATAATTATAGATAGATCCAAAAAACTAGTGTAATTTCTACTCCACTCTAAGCCCATCTAGTAACCATTACATTTTTGAATCGAGTTTGCTTTGCCACATTTGGAAAACACACAACAGGAGCTCAGTTTGAACAAATAAAAATATTTGAAATTTTCTCTAATTTTGTACGGGCGGAAAAAAAGGAAAAAAAATGGATTTTGTTAAAATCTATGCCGCTAAGGCAGCAATTATCTTCGGTATCGTCGCAGCGGCTGCAATTTTATATTATTTGGCACAACCCTGGCTCACCGGCGAGGTTAAGGATGTGGGATTTACACACTCTACACTAGTGGAAACTTACCAGAATAATGATGGACGATTCGATTTCTATAATGGATTTGGAGTTGGCTTTCTAATGGGACTAGTATCAGTCCTATTGATCTCTTTTCTACATTGTGTCACCATGTGGTTATAAAAATTAAAATATGTTTTAATAAATTAATAAAGTAATACTCACTGCTGGCCAGTCCGATGAAATCCAATCGGCGAGGACAGTCAAAGGGGTAAATCATCTTTGCTGAATTAACCACCTCGCTGAAAGTTTCATAGGGACAATAGAAGCCAAATGTGGAAAAAATGAAACGCGGAATACTTACAAGCTTTTCTCACTAAAAAACACGACGACGGCAAACCGCGGGGTTGACGAGGTAATAAAGCATTTATCCTCGGTTTTGGAAACCCTGCCCGGCCACCATAGCTCCAATGAATTCAATTTAACCCATACCGGATCACCGGGCCGATATTTGGTCGCCACCACCTCAGCGTTACGTATGCGACGCATTTTCGGATCAATGGTGCTGCCTTGTTTCCCTCTTGTGTTTGATTAATGTTGTTTGTTGGCCTTTTGACCTCTTCCTTTCCTCCTGTTATGCGCGCAGAAACAACTGTAAGCATTATCAAGAAATGTTATTAACATTGGCAAGCGCTGTTCAAATGTTAATTAGCTGTGAATAAAATAATTTAAGCGCCTTAGAACTATACTAAATTGTACCTTAACATTTATATATATGTATAGACATTCAGTTGGGCAGGCCCCTGGAAAGCTCCCTTAAGCATTGTGCACTTATAATTAAATCGAATGGCAACCCAGGATTTGCTTCTGTTATCCATAGATGTGCGGGATGGATCCGAGTTCCAACAGTATTCGATGACAACCACCTAGCAAAAATTGTGTCCTTTATCGGAAATCGATTTGTATCGATTATTGCAATACAATTCAGTTAGCTTAATCTACGAGTTCTTTTATAATATATTTACAGTGATTTTGTCCTTCGGCTTGGATATTCTGTTTGCCATGTTAAGCTGACTTCGGCGACGCTGTTGGGTCCTGTTGCAATTGGATGGGGGGCTGTGCCCGAGTTGGGTCTGCACTTTTGTGGCTGCTGCCGTTGTTGGAATAGCTGCGGCTGGCAGAGGCATATCTTCTGCTGCTGCAGCAAAAGCTATTGCAGAAGCTGCTGCAGATAGCTGCTCCGGCTGCTTTGGCAGCCACTGCTTATATTCATGGCCCGGCTCTGGTTCCTGCTGTGGTTCCGACTCTGGCTCTGGCTCCGGTTCCCATTCAAACTGACTTTCAGTGGCGGAGGTGTAGACGGAGGCGGCTGTTAGCACCGGCTTGGCAACGGTCTGGGTGTTGGTTGTTGCAGCTGGCTTCCGATTCGATGCTTTTGCTGTCATCTCGACCGGTTCGATGAAGACAACACTTTCCGCCGAACTGGTATCGCTGTCGATGAGAATGACTTCAGTTTTCTGCTGCTCTTTACTGCTCCAATTGCCGTTCACTTTGGCGAACTCCTGATGCACCACATCGCGTCGATCCTTCTTTGGTATGTTGCGTATACGCTTCTTATGGCTGGCCGCTGCCATCTCTGTAAACATTGACGCTGCTGACGGATATATATTACCCCCACCATACACCAGCTGCTGCTGCTGCTGCTGCTGGTGCTGCTGCTGCATCTGCTTCCAGTTTTCGATCGAAGTCTTGCCCGGATGCTGCTGATGCTCGACCCATTCGGACAGCAGGCTCTGCCTCAGCTTGAACGAATCATCGTCGTCTTCTAGTTCCGATTCGGTTAATTCGGTTGGCTTCAACCTCATAAATACGGGAAGTGAGCAGCTGCGTCGCTGTCTCTTCGCTGGCGGTGCCTTATAGGATAGACCCATCAATTCAGAATTCTCGGAGCCGTTGCTGGGGCGACGCTCGAACTTGGCGAAGGACTTGCAGCGTAGCTGGTTTACCGGTGGAATTTGCTGCTCCTCCAACTGCTCATCTGCAATCCAGTCGTCTGCTACAGCTTCACTTTCAGAGGCGGGAAAAGTATGTACATCTGCCGCTATTATCACAGGCTGCACGTCTGTTTCACTTTCAGAGTCCGGGACTAAATCAAAACAATGTTCTTCATAATTAGCTTCCTGCTCTGTTTCTGTCTCATATTGCGGTTTCCTTCGAGAAGCTCGTCTGGGACGACGCTTCGTCAACTTTTTCCTCCTCAACATGACCCCCAGCTTGTCCTTTCCACGCTTGGACGGAGTGCTACTGTCGCAGTATGGGTATTGCTTTTGCATTGCGGTCATTGGGAAACGTATGTTGTATGCAGCGCCGCGTTCCTGGCTTCTCGATGATGGGATGTTTGTGTTGGTGTTGGGATTGGGATTGCGATTGCGATTGGGACTATGCTGGAATTCCAGTTTACGCTTTGCGACGCGCGGCAATGGTTGACCTCTGGCCAGAGGTGTTGCAGCGTCCTGTTCTGGCTGCTCCGGCATAGTCGCATCACATCGCGTTTTATTCAAGGGGCGACTCGACTCGCAATTTTGGCAAAATGATTTCTGATTGATATTGATTTCCGTCGGCGTAGTTTCTGTAGTGGAAGCGTTGGGATGTAAGCGATTAAAGACTTCAAACAAATGATGAGCCGCGGACTCCAGTGTTTTCTGTGATTCATTGGTTAACACGGCCTCCACCAAAATGGACACATGCGGAGTGTAGGAGCGATACAAATTGGTCACCTGATTCTCACCTTTCTCCTTGTTCACTTCCTCTTTGGCTTTTGTTGAAGTCGATGGCCGTTCCGACGTTCCGGCCGATGTTCCGCCCGATGGTCCGGCCGATGGTCCGGCCGATGGTCCGGCCGATGGTCCGGCCGATGGTCCGGCCGATGGTCCGGCCGATGCATGAGCCATCTCGGCTGGCGGTGTGCGATGCAGATCAAGAAATGAGGCACTCATATTCCCAGTGCGATGCGCCAGACCCACCAACTGCAAATGCATGTTCCTATGCTGGATCAGCTCACTCACGCTCGGCGAACGAAAGTCACAGGTTTGACACGAGTAAAATGCTATTGGGCCTAGCTCTTCGTTATTGCGGACAGTGGGTTTCTGGGGCATGATGCGTATCGACGTGTCCTGTAAATTATATATAATTTAATCAATAGGTAAATAATGCTGGCTAAGAAAGGAAAAGATGTGTAATTCCCACTATAATTCTCTGTGTCGATACACACAAAGACATCAACCGGAATCGGATCATATTTATAATGGCAGATGGAGGATCAGAATTTAGAAAATCATTGTTAACAGAAGTTGGTATTATTTTGATAACAAAATCGAAATTAGCTAAATTTGATCAAAAATCTGCAGCACTTATATATTCTCGGAGGCGGGCGCTTGATGCAGATCATTACTGTATATATATATATATAAAACTTTTCTTTATGGGATCGCAGTTGCTTCATTCCATCAGAATTGGAGATGGGATGCAAATGAGATACATGTTATCAACATATATAAGTCTTCTTAACAGGTTTTCCATATATACATATACATATATATATATGTATATATATATTTATATTGATAGATTGACTGAGTGTCTTTAGAGGACCAATAATGTGTGGTCACCTTGGCCTTATCAGTTGCACTCTGCTCGCTGCCGGTAGCATTGGCATCGGCATTGTCGATATTCGAGACTCGGGCCTGTATCAAGGTTCCCGGTGGCTTTTCGGCGGCGGCGGCGGTTGCTTCGTCCAATGCCTGTAATTCCGCATTGAGAGTTTCTGCCGATTTGAGATCCGCTAAAAACAAGGACAGCTGTCTCCTTTCCAGGTTTTTATTTTCTGAAAAATAAATAATTATATTATTATTATTACTATTAAATATTATTATTTACAATTAGTAACGTAGGATGTTATCCAGATAATTATAGATAGATCCAAAAAACTATTGTCATTTCTACTCCACTCTAAGCCCATCTAGTAACCATTACATTTTTGATTCGAGTTTGCTTTGCCACATTTGGAAAACACACAACAGGAGCTCAGTTTGAACAAATAAAAATATTTGAAATTTTCTCTAATTTTGTACGGGCGGAAAAAAAGGAAAAAAAATGGATTTTGTTAAAATCTATGCCGCTAAGGCAGCAATTATCTTCGGTATCGTCGCAGCGGCTGCAATTTTATATTATTTGGCACAACCCTGGCTCACCGGCGAGGTTAAGGATGTGGGATTTACACACTCTACACTAGTGGAAACTTACCAGAATAATGATGGACGATTCGATTTCTATAATGGATTTGGAGTTGGCTTTCTAATGGGACTAGTATCAGTCCTATTGATCTCTTTTCTACATTGTGTCACCATGTGGTTATAAAAATTAAAATATGTTTTAATAAATTAATAAAGTAATACTCACTGCTGGCCAGTCCGATGAAATCCAATCGGCGAGGACAGTCAAAGGGGTAAATCATCTTTGCTGAATTAACCACCTCGCTGAAAGTTTCATAGGGACAATAGAAGCCAAATGTGGAAAAAATGAAACGCGGAATACTTACAAGCTTTTCTCACTAAAAAACACGACGACGGCAAACCGCGGGGTTGACGAGGTAATAAAGCATTTATCCTCGGTTTTGGAAACCCTGCCCGGCCACCATAGCTCCAATGAATTCAATTTAACCCATACCGGATCACCGGGCCGATATTTGGTCGCCACCACCTCAGCGTTACGTATGCGACGCATTTTCGGATCAATGGTGCTGCCTTGTTTCCCTCTTGTGTTTGATTAATGTTGTTTGTTGGCCCTTTGACCTCTTCCCTTCCTCCTGTTATGCGCGCAGAAACTGTAAGCATTATCAAGAAATGTTATTAACATTGGCAAGCGCTGTTCAAATGTTAATTAGCTGTGAATAAAATAATTTAAGCGCCTTAGAACTATACTAAATTGTACCTTAACATTTATATATATGTATAGACATTCAGTTGGGCAGGCCCCTGGAAAGCTCCCTTAAGCATTGTGCACTTATAATTAAATCGAATGGCAACCCAGGATTTGCTTCTGTTATCCATAGATGTGCGGGATGGATCCGAGTTCCAACAGTATTCGATGACAACCACCTAGCAAAAATTGTGTCCTTTATCGGAAATCGATTTGTATCGATTATTGCAATACAATTCAGTTAGCTTAATCTACGAGTTCTTTTATAATATATTTACAGTGATTTTGTCCTTCAGCTTGGATATTCTGTTTGCCATGTTAAGCTGACTTCGGCGACGCTGTTGGGTCCTGTTGCAATTGGATGGGGGGCTGTGCCCGAGTTGGGTCTGCACTTTTGTGGCTGCTGCCGTTGTTGGAATAGCTGCGGCTGGCAGAGGCATATCTTCTGCTGCTGCAGCAAAAGCTATTGCAGAAGCTGCTGCAGATAGCTGCTCCGGCTGCTTTGGCAGCCACTGCTTATATTCATGGCCCGGCTCTGGTTCCTGCTGTGGTTCCGACTCTGGCTCTGGCTCCGGTTCCCATTCAAACTGACTTTCAGTGGCGGAGGTGTAGACGGAGGCGGCTGTTAGCACCGGCTTGGCAACGGTCTGGGTGTTGGTTGTTGCAGCTGGCTTCCGATTCGATGCTTTTGCTGTCATCTCGACCGGTTCGATGAAGACAACACTTTCCGCCGAACTGGTATCGCTGTCGATGAGAATGACTTCAGTTTTCTGCTGCTCTTTACTGCTCCAATTGCCGTTCACTTTGGCGAACTCCTGATGCACCACATCGCGTCGATCCTTCTTTGGTATGTTGCGTATACGCTTCTCATGGCTGGCCGCTGCCATCTCTGTAAACATTGACGCTGCTGACGGGTATATATTACCCCCACCATACACCAGCTGCTGCTGCTGCTGCTGATGCTGCTGGTGCTGCTGCTGCATCTGCTTCCAGTTTTCGATCGAAGTCTTGCCCGGATGCTGCTGATGCTCGACCCATTCGGACAGCAGGCTCTGCCTCAGCTTGAACGAATCATCGTCGTCTTCTAGTTCCGATTCGGTTAATTCGGTTGGCTTCAACCTCATAAATACGGGAAGTGAGCAGCTGCGTCGCTGTCTCTTCGCTGGCGGTGCCTTATAGGATAGACCCATCAATTCAGAATTCTCGGAGCCGTTGCTGGGGCGACGCTCGAACTTGGCGAAGGACTTGCAGCGTAGCTGGTTTACCGGTGGAATTTGCTGCTCCTCCAACTGCTCATCTGCAATCCAGTCGTCTGCTACAGCTTCACTTTCAGAGGCGGGAAAAGTATGTACATCTGCCGCTATTATCACAGGCTGCACGTCTGTTTCACTTTCAGAGTCCGGGACTAAATCAAAACAATGTTCTTCATAATTAGCTTCCTGCTCTGTTTCTGTCTCATATTGCGGTTTCCTTCGAGAAGCTCGTCTGGGACGACGCTTCGTCAACTTTTTCCTCCTCAACATGACCCCCAGCTTGTCCTTTCCACGCTTGGACGGAGTGCTACTGTCGCAGTATGGGTATTGCTTCTGCATTGCGGTCATTGGGAAACGTATGTTGTATGCAGCGCCGCGTTCCTGGCTTCTCGATGATGGGATGTTTGTGTTGGTGTTGGGATTGGGATTGCGATTGCGATTGGGACTATGCTGGAATTCCAGTTTACGCTTTGCGACGCGCGGCAATGGTTGACCTCTGGCCAGAGGTGTTGCAGCGTCTTGTTCTGGCTGCTCCGGCATAGTCGCATCGCATCGCGTTTTATTCAAGGGGCGACTCGACTCGCAATTTTGGCAAAATGATTTCTGATTGATATTGATTTCCGTCGGCGTAGTTTCTGTAGTGGAAGCGTTGGGATGTAAGCGATTAAAGACTTCAAACAAATGATGAGCCGCGGACTCCAGTGTTTTCTGTGATTCATTGGTTAACACGGCCTCCACCAAAATGGACACATGCGGAGTGTAGGAGCGATACAAATTGGTCACCTGATTCTCACCTTTCTCCTTGTTCACTTCCTCTTTGGCTTTTGTTGAAGTCGATGGCCGTTCCGACGTTCCGGCCGATGTTCCGCCCGATGGTCCGGCCGATGGTCCGGCCGATGGTCCGGCCGATGCATGAGCCATCTCGGCTGGCGGTGTGCGATGCAGATCAAGAAATGAGGCACTCATATTCCCAGTGCGATGCGCCAGACCCACCAACTGCAAATGCATGTTCCTATGCTGGATCAGCTCACTCACGCTCGGCGAACGAAAGTCACAGGTTTGACACGAGTAAAATGCTATTGGGCCTAGCTCTTCGTTATTGCGGACAGTGGGTTTCTGGGGCATGATGCGTATCGACGTGTCCTGTAAATTATATATAATTTAATCAATAGGTAAATAATGCTGGCTAAGAAAGGAAAAGATGGGTAATTCCCACTATAATTCTCTGTGTCGATACACACAAAGACATCAACCGGAATCGGATCATATTTATAATGGCAGATGGAGGATCAGAATATAGAAAATCATTGTTAACAGAAGTTGGTATTATTTTGATAACAAAATCGAAATTAGCTAAATTTGATCAAAAATCTGCAGCACTTATATATTCTCGGAGGCGGGCGCTTGATGCAGATCATTACTGTATATATATATATATACAACTTTTCTTTATGGGATCGCAGTTGCTTCATTCCATCAGAATTGGAGATGGGATGCAAATGAGATACATGTTATCAACATATATAAGTCTTCTTAACAGGGTTTCCATATATACATATACATATATATATATGTATATATATATTTATATTGATAGATTGACTGAGTGTCTTTAGAGGACCAATAATGTGTGGTCACCTTGGCCTTATCAGTTGCACTCTGCTCGCTGCCGGTAGCATTGGCATCGGCATTGTCGATATTCGAGACTCGGGCCTGTATCAAGGTTCCCGGTGGCTTTTCGGCGGCGGCGGCGGTTGCTTCGTCCAATGCCTGTAATTCCGCATTGAGAGTTTCTGCCGATTTGAGATCCGCTAAAAACAAGGACAGCTGTCTCCTTTCCAGGTTTTTATTTTCTGAAAAATAAATAATTATATTATTATTATTACTATTAAATATTATTATTTACAATTAGTAACGTAGGATGTTATCCAGATAATTATAGATAGATCCAAAAAACTATTGTCATTTCTACTCCACTCTAAGCCCATCTAGTAACCATTACATTTTTGATTCGAGTTTGCTTTGCCACATTTGGAAAACACACAACAGGAGCTCAGTTTGAACAAATAAAAATATTTGAAATTTTCTCTAATATTGTACGGGCGGAAAAAAAGGAAAAAAAAATGGATTTTGTTAAAATCTATGCCGCTAAGGCAGCAATTATCTTCGGTATCGTCGCAGCGGCTGCAATTTTATATTATTTGGCACAACCCTGGCTCACCGGCGAGGTTAAGGATGTGGGATTTACACACTCTACACTAGTGGAAACTTACCAGAATAATGATGGACGATTCGATTTCTATAATGGATTTGGAGTTGGCTTTCTAATGGGACTAGTATCAGTCCTATTGTTCTCTTTTCTACATTGTGTCACCATGTGGTTATAAAAATTAAAATATGTTTTAATAAATTAATAAAGTAATACTCACTGCTGGCCAGTCCGATGAAATCCAATCGGCGAGGACAGTCAAAGGGGTAAATCATCTTTGCTGAATTAACCACCTCGCTGAAAGTTTCATAGGGACAATAGAAGCCAAATGTGGAAAAAATGAAACGCGGAATACTTACAAGCTTTTCTCACTAAAAACACGACGACGGCAAACCGCGGGGTTGACGAGGTAATAAAGCATTTATCCTCGGTTTTGGAAACCCTGCCCGGCCACCATAGCTCCAATGAATTCAATTTAACCCATACCGGATCACCGGGCCGATATTTGGTCGCCACCACCTCAGCGTTACGTATGCGACGCATTTTCGGATCAATGGTGCTGCCTTGTTTCCCTCTTGTGTTTGATTAATGTTGTTTGTTGGCCCTTTGACCTCTTCCCTTCCTCCTGTTATGCGCGCAGAAACAACTGTAAGCATTATCAAGAAATGTTATTAACATTGGCAAGCGCTGTTCAAATGTTAATTAGCTGTGAATAAAATAATTTAAGCGCCTTAGAACTATACTAAATTGTACCTTAACATTTATATATATGTATAGACATTCAGTTGGGCAGGCCCCTGGAAAGCTCCCTTAAGCATTGTGCACTTATAATTAAATCGAATGGCAACCCAGGATTTGCTTCTGTTATCCATAGATGTGCGGGATGGATCCGAGTTCCAACAGTATTCGATGACAACCACCTAGCAAAAATTGTGTCCTTTATCGGAAATCGATTTGTATCGATTATTGCAATACAATTCAGTTAGCTTAATCTACGAGTTCTTTTATAATATATTTACAGTTTTCAACTCTTGATTAAGTACACAAAAGTATATCTTCTTTTGGTCTGTTATTTTCTCAATTAGACACAGAAATCGGACGGACATTCATATATTCATCTATTTTGATTTTAAGTAATTGCGAATGTTCACTTTATTTATAAATAGATCATCCCAAAACCTGTTTAAAAACACAATTTCTGTATACTTTTGCTTTTTTCTCGCTGTAATTTATTTGCATTTATTAATGAGTTGAGCAGGTATTTATTCGTCATTACAATAATTCAATATATTATATATTTATATATATTTATCTAAATATATGTAAAGTGGTGTATATAGAAATATAGATTTATCGATATTGTAAGCGCATCAAATTCAATTAGTTCAATATGGAAAACTGGGCTAAAGTTAGTATAATCGACTCATGTAGACAACATCGAATGAAGGAAAAAATCAGATTCGCAAAAATAGACTTATATTGTTATATATTTAGTTGGCTATCGTTTCACGCATATCATTCATCATTTATCGTTATGGCATCCGCGTATATAGTCTGCGAATATAATTGTACTTAAGTTTAAATCTAATTCACAGCTTTAGCTGCCGCAATTACATACAAATATACATCGAACATCTAACATCGAAAAAACATCAATGATTGTAAAGAATAACAAAAAGAAAAACACTTCACGTAAATGTATCTCTGAATAAATGTTAATAAAACTTACAAATATGTAGTTTTGTAAAATTGTTCGTGTTATGTTACGGTACGTTTTTGTTTTAGGATCTTGTTTCAAGTTCATAGTTTCTGTATCAAAATAGCTGCTATGCCGAGCGAGAGTATTGTGTATATATGTTTCCCATATTATGGTAAATTAAATATTTTAATTGCACTTCATTTAACGTTATATTCCGTATTCTGTTTGCTCCAATTGACGCCAACTGTTAAATCCAGTAACAGTCACATTATTTTCGCCGTAAGTATTAATCTTCCCATATATATATTTATATCCATCTTTTTTTTTTGCTTTATATTTTCACAATATTCAAAAGATGAATATCTCTAAAGATGGCCAATCCAATTTGGGAATATATAAAAATGTAAAGCATACGTTTAGGCCGAACAATCCACAGATATAGCTCATAATAGTAATCTCTATGACAAATAACTCTAACTCAGTCGAGTCTTTGCAAATCCTTGAAGGACATGGTGCAATTTATCGGATTCTATTAGTGGATTATAGTCATTTATTGCAAGCCGATCGTAAAATCGTTATCCTTATTTTGCTGAAGCTGCAAGAATTGGAAGATTGGAATGTCTTTTGGCCAGTTGATAGTCCACGCGTTACAGGACCACCAAGGATATGACCGAGCTATGAACCTTTTCTATTCTAAGAAACACCGTTTAACTAAAGCTGTTATAGAATAGAAATATCGCTGCAAAATAAAGGGAAAAAACAACTGAAACGCCGCTTATTATGCAAGAACATCATTTTTTTTATTTTTATTTATTTATTATTACAACTATTAAAAAAAAATTCCATTTAATAGACACTTAAGTTAATATTTTCACACTGATTTGATTAATTTGATTAAATAATTTCTTTAGTTAGCTTGTCAATAGTCTCTACACATAAATATATTTGTTAAGTTCTCATGTGATTATATATGTATTATATATGTATTTATATCATATATATTTTAGTAGTGAATATTTTGAATATTAGTATGTATTTTGTTTCAATTTCTTTACTCATCCCTTTGCGTCGCTTTTCGTAGCACTTCCACTTAATTCTAATAACATCTATATATTAATTTGTTGAAACTACATTTATAATGTAAAAAATGGCAATTCAAAAAAAAAATTATATATATATATATATATATATATATGTAAATGTATTGTTACTTTTGGTGCACTTAATGCATTTTCTTATAGACTACAAAAGAAACGCTGTAAAGAAGAGATAAGAATATCCATGGTTGCCAGCTCACGAGAATTAGAGACTTCTTAATATAATTGGATTATTATATATATTTATATATATTCGTATATAGTTTTATATATTATTATAAATATGCTTGTTTATAAAAAAAAAAAATTGAACTTGCCAACTACGAATGTTGTAGAGCTATTTTTTCGGTTTATAGTCTTACTTTTGGGGCTTTTGAAACTTCACCTAATCCGTCTCCTCATCCGCGTTGCCCACGTCGATGGCCAAAGCAGCGGCCAGGAGATCATTGGAGGGCACAGCGGCGACTGAAAGAGACTAATCATCCACATCATAATCGGCACTCATTGTACTCATATTGAAGAGCAAGTCGCGCTCCTGCATGTAAGCCTTGACGGCTTGGATGACATCGCTGGCCTGCAGTGTCGTCCGGGCGCCACCGTCGATCTCGCAGATAACGTCGTTCCTCTCCTGCATAATGTTGACCAGGTTACCGGTGGTCAACTGCAACTGGTGCCCGTTTACGTTGAGCTGCAGCACTTCCAGTTGCAGCTGATACAGATCGTTTGGCGACAGGCCATCTGCCGCTTCGACATCCTCAACCATATCAATATCATCGAGACTCCGATTGAAATCACCGACATCATTATCAGTCACCTGATGGGACAACGGCGACATGCTCTCAGTTAATTCAATCACCTCCTCCTGGTCCACCTCCTGGTCCAGTTCCTGGTCCAGCTCATGGTCCAGTTCCTGGTCCAGCTCATGGTCCAGTTCCTGGTCCAGCTCCTGGTCCAGCTTCTGCTCCACCTCCTGGTCAAGCTCTTGGTCCAAGTCCTGGTCCAAGTCCTGGTCCACCTCCTGGTCCAGCTCCTGCTCCAGCTCCTGCTCCAGCTCGTGATCCTCCTGCTCATCTGGCAATCTCATCCCTCTCAGCGGCACGGGCACCAAATGATTTTCGTTATCCAAATAAAGTGAATCATTATATATCGGCGTAAAGTTGTTGTTACTGCCCATCGAGCAGAGCATGAAGGTGTTGAAGCCACCTACGGTGCGTGTCATCACGGCGCAGATGTTCGCAGATGTAATGCTGTCCTCCAGCTCAGCGTCATTGTTTCCCAAATCGTTATTCACATTGTCATCGTCATCGTTATCGTCTTCGCCATCATTCTCATCTCTAACCCCTTCATTATTATCTCTAACCCCTTCATTATCTTCTCTAATCCCTTCATTATCGTCGCACTGCGTATTTAACATCTGCTCCATTTGTATCTCCATAAGCAGAGCGGCTTCCCTCTCACGTTCCTTCTCCTCCTGTTGCTGCTCCTTTTGCTGTTGCTGCTCCATCTGCTGTTGCTGTTCCCACTGTTGCTGCTGTTCCCTCTGCTGCAGCTGCTTCTTCTTTTGCTTCTTCTGTTTCTTCAGCTGCTTCTTCAGCTGCTTCTTCTTCTTATTTTGCTGTATCTTCTCCTGATCTTTCTTCTCTTTCTCATTCTTTTCCGGCTCTTTCTTCTCTTGCCCCCTCGACTTCGGTTCCGGCTGCGGCTCCGGAACACTAGGGGGATCGTTGCTTGCAAGTCCTTCTGTTGACTCTTGCCCTGCATCCCCGTTGCTTTCGTTAGCAAGAACCTCTTGGTATTGACGCAGCAGCTCCAGTTCATCTTTTGTCAATTTTACCAAGCGTATTTTAGGGCGAATGCGACGATTCAAGGGGCACAGTGTCGGATCCTGCTGCGACTGCGACAGCTGCTGTTGCTGCGATTGCTGCTGCCCCCTGTCCATTTCATTATCGGGATAGCTTGGACCTGGATGTTCATTCAGTGGCTCTTCCTTCTTCTTGCCTTTCTCTTTCTGCTCTTCCTCCTCATCAACCTCCTCCTTCACCTTCACCTCCTCCTGCTCCTCCTCATCCTTCACCTTCACTACCCCCTCCTCAACCTTTAGCTTCACCTCATCCTCCTCCTTTTTATCAACTTGATCATCATCCTGTTCCTGCCTATTTCTATTATAGCAACGAGCACTTGTTCCTTCTCCTACTCCACCACAACTACCACTGCTACTATTACCACCACTACTACTACTGCTGCTGGTGCTGCTGCTGTTGCTGCTGCTGGTGCTGCTGCTGGTGCTGCTGCTGGTGCTGCTGCTGGTGCTGCTGCTGGTGCTGTTTCTACTTGTTGTGCCACTTGAAACGCTGACAGGCGAGACGCAACTATTGCCATGTTCACTGCAACTGGAAGGGTCACGCACTGGCGATGGCCTGTAGAGTGTGGGCAGCAATATGTTCTCCAAAATGACGGCACGCGTATTTGAGCAGCCCGCCAATGCTTGAAAGGAAAACTGCAGTTCCTGTTCTTCCTCACCGCCAACATCGCCAATATTTGAAGGGAACAAGTTGATGTTGCTGTCGCTGCTGATGTTGCTGTAAAGGCGGCTCCTGTTGCTGTGGTTGCTCTGGTTGCTCAGAGGAGGCGATATATCGCTGCGATCGTTCGCTGTCTCCATCAGCCGCGTCATCGTGGCGAGCACCTTCTTCTTCGCCTTCTCCTCCTCTGAGGACGACCATGTTCTCATTGGTTGCGTTAGCAGTTTCATTTCCGATTTAACTGTGATTTTGTCCTTCGGCTTGGATATTCTGTTTGCCATGTTAAGCTGACTTCGGCGACGCTGTTGGGTCCTGTTGCAATTGGATGGGGGGCTGTGCCCGAGTTGGGTCTGCACTTTTGTGGCTGCTGCCGTTGTTGGAATAGCTGCGGCTGGCAGAGGCATATCTTCTGCTGCTGCAGCAAAAGCTATTGCAGAAGCTGCTGCAGATAGCTGCTCCGGCTGCTTTGGCAGCCACTGCTTATATTCATGGCCCGGCTCTGGTTCCTGCTGTGGTTCCGACTCTGGCTCTGGCTCCGGTTCCCATTCAAACTGACTTTCAGTGGCGGAGGTGTAGACGGAGGCGGCTGTTAGCACCGGCTTGGCAACGGTCTGGGTGTTGGTTGTTGCAGCTGGCTTCCGATTCGATGCTTTTGCTGTCATCTCGACCGGTTCGATGAAGACAACACTTTCCGCCGAACTGGTATCGCTGTCGATGAGAATGACTTCAGTTTTCTGCTGCTCTTTACTGCTCCAATTGCCGTTCACTTTGGCGAACTCCTGATGCACCACATCGCGTCGATCCTTCTTTGGTATGTTGCGTATACGCTTCTTATGGCTGGCCGCTGCCATCTCTGTAAACATTGACGCTGCTGACGGATATATATTACCCCCACCATACACCAGCTGCTGCTGCTGCTGCTGATGCTGCTGGTGCTGCTGCTGCATCTGCTTCCAGTTTTCGATCGAAGTCTTGCCCGGATGCTGCTGATGCTCGACCCATTCGGACAGCAGGCTCTGCCTCAGCTTGAACGAATCATCGTCGTCTTCTAGTTCCGATTCGGTTAATTCGGTTGGCTTCAACCTCATAAATACGGGAAGTGAGCAGCTGCGTCGCTGTCTCTTCGCTGGCGGTGCCTTATAGGATAGACCCATCAATTCAGAATTCTCGGAGCCGTTGCTGGGGCGACGCTCGAACTTGGCGAAGGACTTGCAGCGTAGCTGGTTTACCGGTGGAATTTGCTGCTCCTCCAACTGCTCATCTGCAATCCAGTCGTCTGCTACAGCTTCACTTTCAGAGGCGGGAAAAGTATGTACATCTGCCGCTATTATCACAGGCTGCACGTCTGTTTCACTTTCAGAGTCCGGGCTTAAATCAAAACAATGTTCTTCATAATTAGCTTCCTGCTCTGTTTCTGTCTCATATTGCGGTTTCCTTCGAGAAGCTCGTCTGGGACGACGCTTCGTCAACTTTTTCCTCCTCAACATGACCCCCAGCTTGTCCTTTCCACGCTTGGACGGAGTGCTACTGTCGCAGTATGGGTATTGCTTCTGCATTGCGGTCATTGGGAAACGTATGTTGTATGCAGCGCCGCGTTCCTGGCTTCTCGATGATGGGATGTTTGTGTTGGTGTTGGGATTGGGATTGCGATTGCGATTGGGACTATGCTGGAATTCCAGTTTACGCTTTGCGACGCGCGGCAATGGTTGACCTCTGGCCAGAGGTGTTGCAGCGTCCTGTTCTGGCTGCTCCGGCATAGTCGCATCGCATCGCGTTTTATTCAAGGGGCGACTCGACTCGCAATTTTGGCAAAATGATTTCTGATTGATATTGATTTCCGTCGGCGTAGTTTCTGTAGTGGAAGCGTTGGGATGTAAGCGATTAAAGACTTCAAACAAATGATGAGCCGCGGACTCCAGTGTTTTCTGTGATTCATTGGTTAACACGGCCTCCACCAAAATGGACACATGCGGAGTGTAGGAGCGATACAAATTGGTCACCTGATTCTCACCTTTCTCCTTGTTCACTTCCTCTTTGGCTTTTGTTGAAGTCGATGGCCGTTCCGACGTTCCGGCCGATGTTCCGCCCGATGGTCCGGCCGATGGTCCGGCCGATGCATGAGCCATCTCGGCTGGCGGTGTGCGATGCAGATCAAGAAATGAGGCACTCATATTCCCAGTGCGATGCGCCAGACCCACCAACTGCAAATGCATGTTCCTATGCTGGATCAGCTCACTCACGCTCGGCGAACGAAAGTCACAGGTTTGACACGAGTAAAATGCTATTGGGCCTAGCTCTTCGTTATTGCGGACAGTGGGTTTCAGGGGCATGATGCGTATCGACGTGTCCTGTAAATTATATATAATTTAATCAATAGGTAAATAATGCTGGCTAAGAAAGGAAAAGATGTGTAATTCCCACTATAATTCTCTGTGTCGATACACACAAAGACATCAACCGGAATCGGATCATATTTATAATGGCAGATGGAGGATCAGAATTTAGAAAATCATTGTTAACAGAAGTTGGTATTATTTTGATAACAAAATCGAAATTAGCTAAATTTGATCAAAAATCTGCAGCACTTATATATTCTCGGAGGCGGGCGCTTGATGCAGATCATTACTGTATATATATATATATACAACTTTTCTTTATGGGATCGCAGTTGCTTCATTCCATCAGAATTGGAGATGGGATGCAAATGAGATACATGTTATCAACATATATAAGTCTTCTTAACAGGTTTTCCATATATACATATACATATATATATATGTATACATATATATATTGATAGACTGACTGAGTGTCTTTAGAGGACCAATAATGTGTGGTCACCTTGGCCTTATCAGTTGCACTCTGCTCGCTGCCGGTAGCATTGGCATCGGCATTGTCGATATTCGAGACTCGGGCCTGTATCAATGTTCCCGGTGGCTTTTCGGCGGCGGCGGCGGTTGCTTCGTCCAATGCCTGTAATTCCGCATTGAGAGTTTCTGCCGATTTGAGATCCGCTAAAAACAAGGACAGCTGTCTCCTTTCCAGGTTTTTATTTTCTGAAAAATAAATAATTATATTATTATTATTACTATTAAATATTATTATTTACAATTAGTAACGTAGGATGTTATCCAGATAATTATAGATAGATCCAAAAAACTATTGTCATTTCTACTCCACTCTAAGCCCATCTAGTAACCATTACATTTTTGATTCGAGTTTGCTTTGCCACATTTGGAAAACACACAACAGGAGCTCAGTTTGAACAAATAAAAATATTTGAAATTTTCTCTAATATTGTACGGGCGGAAAAAAAGGAAAAAAAAATGGATTTTGTTAAAATCTATGCCGCTAAGGCAGCAATTATCTTCGGTATCGTCGCAGCGGCTGCAATTTTATATTATTTGGCACAACCCTGGCTCACCGGCGAGGTTAAGGATGTGGGATTTACACACTCTACACTAGTGGAAACTTACCAGAATAATGATGGACGATTGAAGTTCTATAATGGATTTGGAGTTGGCTTTCTAATGGGACTATTGTTCACTTTTCTACATTGTGTCACCATGTGGTTATAAAAATTAAAATATGTTTTAATAAATTAATAAAGTAATACTCACTGCTGGCCAGTCCGATGAAATCCAATCGGCGAGGACAGTCAAAGGGGTAAATCATCTTTGCTGAATTAACCACCTCGCTGAAAGTTTCATAGGGACAATAGAAGCCATGTGTGGAAAAAATGAAACGCGGAATACTTACAAGCTTTTCTCACTAAAAAACACGACGACGGCAAACCGCGGGGTTGACGAGGTAATAAAGCATTTATCCTCGGTTTTGGAAACCCTGCCCGGCCACCATAGCTCCAATGAATTCAATTTAACCCATACCGGATCACCGGGCCGATATTTGGTCGCCACCACCTCAGCGTTACGTATGCGACGCATTTTCGGATCAATGGTGCTGCCTTGTTTCCCTCTTGTCTTTGATTAATGTTGTTTGTTGGCCTTTTGACCTCTTCCCTTCCTCCTGTTATGCGCGCAGAAACAACTGTAAGCATTATCAAGAAATGTTATTAACATTGGCAAGCGCTGTTCAAATGTTAATTAGCTGTGAATAAAATAATTTAAGCGCCTTAGAACTATACTAAATTGTACCTTAACATTTATATATATGTATAGACATTCAGTTGGGCAGGCCCCTGGAAAGCTCCCTTAAGCATTGTGCACTTATAATTAAATCGAATGGCAACCCAGGATTTGCTTCTGTTATCCATAGATGTGCGGGATGAATCCGAGTTCCAACAGTATTCGATGACAACCACCTAGCAAAAATTGTGTCCTTTATCGGAAATCGATTTGTATCGATTATTGCAATACAATTCAGTTAGCTTTATCTACGAGTTCTTTTATAATATATTTACAGTTTTCAACTCTTGATTAAGTACACAAAAGTATATCTTCTTTTGGTCTGTTATTTTCCCAATTAGACACAGAAATCGGACGGACATTCATATATTCATCTATTTTGATTTTAAGTAATTGCGAATGTTCACTTTATTTATAAATAGATCATCCCAAAACCTGTTTAAAAACACAATTTCTGTATACTTTTGCTTTTTTCTCGCTGTAATTTATTTGCATTTATTAATGAGTTGAGCAGGTATTTATTCGTCATTACAATAATTCAATATATTATATATTTATATATATTTATCTAAATATATGTAAAGTGGTGTATATAGAAATATAGATTTATCGATATTGTAAGCGCATCAAATTCAATTAGTTCAATATGGAAAACTGGGCTAAAGTTAGTATAATCGACTCATGTAGACAACATCGAATGAAGGAAAAAATCAGATTCGCAAAAATAGACTTATATTGTTATATATTTAGTTGGCTATCGTTTCACGCATATCATTCATCATTTATCGTTATGGCATCCGCGTATATAGTCTGCGAATATAATTGTACTTAAGTTTAAATCTAATTCACAGCTTTAGCTGCCGCAATTACATACAAATATACATCGAACATCTAACATCGAAAAAACATCAATGATTGTAAAGAATAACAAAAAGAAAAACACTTCACGTAAATGTATCTCTGAATAAATGTTAATAAAACTTACAAATATGTAGTTTTGTAAAATTGTTCGTCTTATGTTACGGTACGTTTTTGTTTTAGGATCTTGTTTCAAGTTCATAGTTTCCTAATTTTTTTTCTTTTTTATATATATATGTAAGTAAAAACTACATTGATATAACAACAGTGACATTCCATATAGTATAATCCAATCACAATTAAGCTCAGTTTTAAAGACAGAGAGAAATTCATAGATAATAATAAAAACAAGTTCAAAAACTAAGTACAAATTAACTAAAAATAAACATTTCGCATATGTTAAAACATAGCGCACTGCGACTGTTAACGATAACAGCCAAATGTTCAACTGTGTGTGTGTGTGTGTGTGAGTGAGTTAACATTACAGAGTACAATGTCTGCTGTAAGAATTTTACAATCAATCTGTATCAAAATAGCTGCTATGCCGAGCGAGAGTATTGTGTATATATGTTTCCCATATTATGGTAAATTAAATATTTTAATTGCACTTCATTTAACGTTATATTCCGTATTCTGTTTGCTCCAATTGACGCCAACTGTTAAATCCAGCAACAGTCACATTATTTTCGCCGTAAGTATTAATTTTTACAATTACTGATAAGCTGTGTTCGTTTACCGTTTACACTTCGAGGTCACTTTTTGTCTGTTAAAAGGAATTGTTTCGATTTCGAATATGATTTCGACAACGCCTGCGCTGTGTTTCTCTGTATATATTACTAATTATTTTTATTTGTATTATGATTAAAATTGTTATTGTTATTAGATTTGTTGCTGGGGGGAATTGACGGACGAACGGACAGACGAACTGACTGGTAGGGGGTGTGGTGGGACTGAGAAGCATGGCCTTTATAATGTCTTCGATTTGGATGCTGTTTTGGGTGGGTGATGATATCGTCATTGGGTGTCGACACGACCGCCGTTGCCGTTGGTTGCCGTTGCGACATCATCGCCTACTATTAGCACCTTGCCGACGCCATCGGGCGCTACCAGCTCACCGCTGAGGCCATCGAGTCCTGGCTCGCTGACATCGCCGGGTATCTTTGGCTTGGGCCGATGCGTATCGACCGCATCGATGGGCAGCTTAATGTGCTCCACCTTGCAGCCATAGGCGACCGGTGTCAACTTGATCACCGTGTGAAGTGGCACATACAGGTAGGGCAGCTCATCGGCGGACTTGTCCAGGAAGTAGGCAAACAGGCAACGGAGCACCGCCTGATGCGAGACGACAAGCACATTGCCCTGCCGCTCCAGTTCCATGATGACCGGCTCGAGCCGTGCCACCAGATCCTCATAGCTTTCGCCGCGCGGATAGCGATACGCAAACTTGTTCACATCTCGCGCCTTGAACTCTTCGGGGAATCGTTCCTTGATCTGCTCATAGGTCATCTCCTCGCAATGGCCGGCATCGATTTCGTTGAGAGCCTTCCAGCGCTCCTGTGGCGCTTTGACATCCGCCACGGTTTGGATGGCCCGCTTCATCCAGGAGGTCCAAACGCGCAGTCCGCCAATCTGCTGCTGGCCAATGAACGAGGAAAGGGCGCGTGCGTACTGATGACCGCGTGCACTCAGATTCGAATCGCCCCCGATGAGGCCACTCAAATTGTGCTCGGACTCGCCGTGGCGCGTCAAGTAAATGGTGCGCGGCGTAATGTGTATATTCATCAAGTAGTAGACGATGCGCGACTCCACGTGGCCCTCGTTGTTGTAGACGACGACCTTCTTGCCGGCATTGTAGACCTTCATAAAGCTCAAATGAGACTCGGCCACCTCATCGATGGGCTGGTATCGTTCCTCATAGTGTTCGATGCGCTGCCGAAAATCGCGAACAACCAGTTCCGTATTCATATTGATGTAGTCCGGCGAGCTGACCTTCACCTCAAGTATGTTCTGCTCGATGATGCTCGGATCATCGCATATCGATTCGACAAAGAACAGACGGAAACCGTGCTGCTTGACCACAATATCATAAATCAGCTGGCGACGATCGTGGGTCGAGTTGGTCGCATCGAATACCGCAATGCTACCCAAACCGCTCAGCAGCCAATCGCAGGAATCGTGGAGTGCCTGATTGGCGCAGCGATTCCGTATGGCCATTGCCTCCTCATTGTCGGCGCGAAAGAACTCGTGCGACTTGTACGCGGTGGTCGCATGCCGCCGATACTCGCCCAAATTGAACACACGTGTCGCAATCCCAATCCAATTCAGATAGCGTGCCAACTTTTTCGATATGAAAGTCTTGCCACGCGCCGGCAGACCGACCATCGCAATCACGTGCGGCGTGGTGCAGTCGGCGATGGTCCGCTCGCCCCGAATGGGGAACGGTTTGGTCATCACCGTCTCCGATGTGGGCGGCAACAGTTTGCGCAACTCCTCTGACATCACAGACGGACAGACATGCAGCTCATTCTCAATCGCCAGATCGGTCGTCTTCTTCAGCTGATTCAGCGAGGTGGTGCGCACGCGTAGCGACGGCGAGGTGTTATAGGGCATGTCCATGATGCTTGTAATCACCAGTTGCTTAGCTAGCAACGCGGATGCAGCGACAATTGCGGCGTGCTGCTCTCTTTCTTCGCGATCCGCTAGCAACTGTTGCTGGCAACAGCAGCTGCACAACTCTTCGCTTGTGTTCGACTCGAAATTGAACCAGGTCGAATCGGTATTGGAGTTGGTGTTGGAAGTGGAACTGGTCGAGGTGCAGTTTGAGGGGGATTTAGAGGGGCTGCTGCTGATTTGTGTTTGATTCAGCGAGGTGTACGGATTAGAGGGGTGCTGAGGTGAGGAATTTGTTGCTGTTGATGATGATGATGTGTTAGTTGTTGTTGTTAGATCTTTATCAAGTGTTGGCAACAATTGTTCAGTTGTTGTTGTTGGGGGTAATAATACAGGGTTATCCACATCAATAATTTTCTGCTCTGAAGATGCAAACTTAATTTGTTGTTTACTGTCCTTGTTGCTGTTGTTGTTAAGCAACAACTGCTGCTGCTGCTGCTGATTTGTTGTTGTTGGTACTGTTGACAATAAGCCTATGTTGCTCTCAGCACTAAAGACCTGGTCTGTCTCCTGATTGTTGCTGATTAACAAGCAATTGTTGTTGTTGTTTTGGGTAGCTGTAATATAAATTAATTGTTTTGAATGGTCGTTGTTGTTTTTGTTGTTGTGTTGCTGCTGGTTTGTTGCTGCTGCTGTTGTAGTTGTTGCTGCTGACGATACTGCTACTGATGGTGCTATTGTTGTTGTTGTTGCAGGCGCTGTTGTATTTAGCAGTGGTTGTTGTTGGTGGTGTTGTTGTTGTTGTTGTGTGAGACATGAAATAAGGCGAGTATTTGTTTTAGTTGTTTGTGTTTTTGTTGTTTTGAATGGAATGGATTTGGTTGTTTTTGTAGATGAAGATGTTTTGGGTTCCACATGAAGCACCTCATCAATATTATTCATAAATATGTGTGTGTGTGAAGTATTGGGCGAAATTTATTGTGTGGCCAAAGCGTTAGCAAAGAATCAACCAAATTGTAGTAAAAATGAGTATAAATAAAAACAAGTTAACAATACCCGAGAATAAGCCAGAATCCACAATTGTTTGAGCAAGAATAATCAAAAAACGAATAAACTAAATAGCAACACACACACTCAAACACTCTCCGAAAAGTGGGAACGCATATACATATATATTTAAACATATGTGTAAATGGATGTGTGCAAAATAGACGATAAGTGTTTGACTTCTTTGCACTTGAGAATCGAAACGTACGATTGATAGAACAAAGGCGTAAGAATGGATGAAAACGTAATACGTACAACACCAACTGCTAAAGAACGAAACGAGAACTGATGAAGAGAGCACAAAAACGTGCTGTGAGCGTGGGCGATAAAAAAGCAACAAATGTATGCGTATCTATTTAGATGTGTGTGTTTAGTAGTAGATACGAGTAAACAGCTGTTGGTTGAAGCAAGAGGGACGCGTGCATATGTATGAGTGTCTGTGTCATTGTGTACGTGTACTTGCGTATTTGGATTGAATTTCGTTTTTTGTTATCGATAGTTCAGCCCTGGTTGTAATTAGCAATCGATTAACACTTATTGTGAAGCACTCGTGTTTTGCTCCTGCTGCTGTTGCTTCTTGTTCTTCGCAGCGCTGCTAATTGCGGAGCTTAAAAGTGAGGTAGAAATATTGTTGTTGCTTTTGCTGTTGCTGTGGTTGCTAGACTGCCGTTATCGACGCTGTTAACACTATTGACATCTCGTTCTGTCTTTTGGCTACTATTTTAATGTTAAAATTGGAATTGAACAAAATACTGTAGGAAACAAGAGATAAGAACAGAAGAAGAAACACATAATAAGAGCATAATAATGTGCCAAAGAATATTTAAAAAATATTTTGCGCATGCAAAGAAATGAAATTGATCTTCAGTTTGATTAGCCCTGTAGCTGTTACGCAAGATCAATATGAAAAAATATATATATTAATAACAATTGCAAGCAAATCAGATGCAACATGTAATCTGCTCGAGTCAGTGTTGTGAATTACAACAAATTATCAGCTTATGCATAATCGTTGCTGAATAACTTTCCACACCACATGCAGCAATATAAATGAAAGTGTGTGTGTATAGGGTAGACAGATAAAGACAAATGAAATATTTACACTCGAGTGACGACGACAATCTGTCTTTATCAATTGAACTCGACTTGCGGAACTTAAAATAGCAGAGACAACAACAACGATCTCCGTCAAGGTCATTGCTGCCACACAGGCCAAACATCAACAAACAGACACTAATCTCTCATGCATCCACTCACCCACACACTAGCACACAAATTTTGGCGAAAAATAACTGCAAATTGTATACGATTTCTTTTTTTTATTACGCATATCAAGCTGCAAATTAAGTGGATTTCAAAATACATTACTGTTAATAATGCGGCTTGTGATTTATGATTATTTATTATTTATGCATTTATTGGTTTTGATTCGAGTATTGAATTTGTCAACGCTTTAGACGCTTAGGAAATCATTAGCCTTAAAATATTTAATTTATTGGCTGAAATTGATTCATTTTCCAGGCAACACTTGCTAAAATGGATTTTAGATTGCTTATTGGTATTACCTCTGTTCGTTTGTCGTTCCAATTGTCGATCACTTTACAACAACAATATGGCTCAAGTGTGCACCGTGTGGTGTTTTTTAATTGTTCTTGCTCATTAATACAACTGGAATTAAACTAGTTATGCAGTTCAATAATAACTGCATTGATTCGTGCAACAGCAATTAGCAACAAACAACAATGGGCGAGTTTTGTAATAGAAATAACAATTGAAGACACAACCACTTGTCAGACAGCCTTGGAGAGCCAATCAGATGTCAGATGAATACACGAGTGTGTGAGATTGTGTGTGTGTGTGTGTATATGCAGTTGCAATTACCTGTAAAGTTGTAAAACAGCGTGCCGACATAGATAGAATACTCAAAATAAATGCAACGCAAGAAAGATGCATACAAAGAAACGAAAAGCAAACAAAATAAAACAAATAATAATATGAAACTGTCACAGCGATCGATGCGCCAACACTAAAAATTGTGCACTAAATGCAAAAAACAATAAAAACCGATCGAAGCAAATTGACGCTGCGCCGCTTGAATGCAACCGCGACAGCGCAGTTATAACTGTCAACTTGCCGGCAAGCAGAGGTCATAAACAAAAAAAAAAGAAAAGCAGATCACAAAACAAACTAAATTAAAAAAAAAAAAAAAAAAAAAAATGACGAACGGCTAACTAAGGCACACCGAAGTCGACATACTCTTGTATAATATGATTTCATGTCTTCTGTTTCACAGCTGGCTATTAACTGTATTTAATATCGTAGTTCAATCAGATCAGCAAAAGATAAATATATTCAAAGCTTTAACAAGATTGCTTTAAGACTCAGGCAGCGCTATTTACACAAGGAACGATAAACCGAGATGGCTATATTGACTCGGCTAGTGATGCTGATCACATGTATACATTATGGAGTCTCTTTCAATACGTTGCACACATGCCACGACAAAATTGTAATGCACTCGTCTAACAGGGTATACAAAAGTGTTTTGCATACATCGCAAAAATCGAATGGCGCGATTTTTGTAGCCAGTTTGATTGGCAACTGCAGCTGGCTGAGGCGACAGCGTCGACGTCAGCAACAAACGGCAACCGAGCTTTTTCAGCAGCAGCAACGTGCACTTTATGCAAATGTATGTGTATATGTGTGTGTAGACTAATTTACAATTGTCTGTATGAAAAATGGTTGTACAGTGGGATGGGGTGGGTAGCTGTATAATGATAGAAGCGCACTCGCTTAACTGATTCCAAGTGCAATTGAGTTTGCATATTTACTGTATGAATATAATACAAGTATATTTAAAGCATGTACACATATATACACAGTTTACAGTCACACTAACGATCTTGACCCATGCCGATAGATAGACGACAAAAAGCGTATAAATTGACATGAAGAAAAAAAAAGCTGGATGCCATCAGCAGCAGCAGCAGCAATAGCGCAGCACTTGTGGAGAAAGCGGTGTATGTGAAGAACGAGGAAGAAAAACCAGCTAAACTTTTTTGAAATCCTTTTCGCAGCGGCTGTTTTTATTTAGGCAGCAATCGTAGTAAAACAGTTGCTTCCCTTTCTGTAATTGTCTCGCTCCAACCCTCTCGCTCTCACACACCAGTTGCGTTGTGTTATCATCAATGGGGAAGGCATTCACCGAGCTCGTGGCCAGTGTGGCCACATTGTTCTTTGTCAATGCGCATTTATCGACACTCGTTCATAAAAAAAATGTTAATGCGATTACATTCTGACGATGTCGGATAAGTATTTTGTTTTCATTTTGTTTTGTTTTGAAGCAGTGCATATTGTATTTATTTATATTATATTGTGGGCGGGCTCATTAACACTTTTCACAGCTGCTGCTGGCTGTCTTCTGGCCATAATTAAACAAGGCCAATCTATTTTGCATGGCACGCGCTTTTGTAGCAATAATCGCTCTGTTCTCACTTATCAGAAAACACAAATGAACAGAGCCAAACCAGTTGGCCAACAAAAACGCAATAAGAAATTACTGATAAGACACTCGTTAACGAGTAGCATAATACAAAAAAAATCAAAATCGAGCCGGAATGAACTGTATATAACAATGCAATCAATGTATATTAAATAAGCTTCCCCCCGATTACCACTGATATTGCTGTATAATCGCATTGTTGTTATTACCATTGCTCCTACCAACATAGGTAATTACGAAGTTACCAATTTGAACAAGTGCTTCTGTCTGTCCGTCTATAATGCAAACAGTTCCCTTTATCTCTGTCAAACATTGTAATGACAAGTTATTTCTTAATAACAGTCTGGTTTGTAGTTCATAAATATTCAATTTGGAATATTAATAACTTCATGAGAACAACATAATATGTGGATAACTTGGGTGCTTTAATTTATGCAATGTTTTTTTTTTATTATTATTTTTGCTACTGTATCTGAAAAGAAACTTGAGGTAGGTATAATACAAATATTAGAACACATCGGACTAGTTAATATGCATGGGGAATATTAACAATATGTAATCTAATCTAATCTATTTATTAAGAAAAAAAAAGATAAGATTAATGAGAATTCCTGACTTGAACAATGAAGATGATCATTTGCGAATAACTATTTAATTTAAGCTTGGTTTTTTTGTATACGAAAAAGAGTTCCAAAAACAGTTATTCAAGAGTTAGGAAGCCTGAGGAAAACCAATTCATCAACAGGAATGAACGATGTTGATCTTGATTTAGTTATAACAGTTTCCAACCGTATATACATCTTACATGCACCTTGACATTGGCATTATCTCAATGTCTCCACACATACAAACAAAAAAGTTCATGCTATTAGCTATACATACAAATGTATAATCGCATTGCTTGGCTTCACTTTTAGTTTCATTGCATTTGTTGTAAGGGCTTTTGAATAAAACGTGTCAAGTAATTTGTAAAAATCGACAATGTCGGTGATTCGCCAGACAGCGAGAGTCTGGCAACATTCTTCAATCTGAACGTCAACAGCGACAACAAAGCAACAACTTAAAAACCCCACAAGTGGGGTTTATTACAAACAATAAAAATAATCTGTTTCCAAGCGCATTTTACTTAGAAGAGAAATCAATCTCAGCTTCCTAAAAAATAAACGAGAAGTAAACGCGTAAATTCCCCCTGGGCAACATTAATGCCGTATTGCGTCTCTCTCTTTCTCTATCGAAAGTAGAAGAAAACAAGAAGAAGGGGAAAATATGTACGTTCCGTTTAAACTTTCACCCAAAAATTGGCGAATAATAAAGAAGAGGCAATAACAACAACTTTATTCGAAATATTTTCATAGAAATCTTTCACCCACAATATATACAGCTACTTGTTGAAACTCTAAAAGGGTTTCCATTAAAACGTTTGGCTTACTGTTCAAAATGTTGCCAAATGCAGCTAAACATAAAACAAAGAAACTAATATAAATAATTTAGCAAACCAGAAAAAAATACAACAACCAAACGATTGAAAGCCACCTCAAGGCCAAAAACATTTCAGTGTTATTTTTATCAATGTTTGTTCAGATAGAATTTCGCACACAACAAATTATAGAAAGTATATAATGCAGACATATGAATATTATAGAACGTTTCGTCAAAAGTCTCATCAAATAGCTAAAACTAACAAAAACATAGCAAAAAAAAAAAAAAAAAAAAAAACATTTCTGAATGCGGAAATTCAGCAGAAGAGGCAAGCAAAAATATTCTAATATATTCAAAAAGAACAAAAACAAGAAAAAAAAAAAGCTCTCCCTATTTGCTTTTGTCTCAATGATTACGAAAATTACGAATCACTATAATAATAAATTTCGTTGATGACGATAATGATGCTGATTTTAATGACGAAGCGTAAACAAATCGCGTGTGATGCGTAACTGTAACAAGAACAACAACCACTGCTTAATGCAGTGCAGTCACAACAATGCGGTCACGTCTCGTCTCTCTCTATCTGGCCACAAAATAAGAAACGAGAGTTCAGCGACTACACAGACATTTTTGCTGCTGAGTAAAGAAAAGTTTGTTGCGTGTATGTCAGTAAGCAGCAAACAAAATAATTTTGTTTTTAACATCAATATCACATAAATGTCCTGCTACTTAATGAAAGAAAGAAAAACATGCGATTAAGACAAAATGTGTGTCATGCTTCGCTTATCACGACACGCAGATTTCTGACGGAATTTAAGTAGAGCGTATATATAATGAGATCTGCTGTTCTCAGCATCATTTTTGACAACAATATAATTCTGCAGTGCAAGTGCAAAATGATGTGTGTGGGTGTCTGTGTGTTGATGTGCTTTTAGTGTGTTAAGTTCAGGGTGCTCAATATACATACATAGCAATGTGGACGCCGGCATCGCTGCTTGTCTGACAGTGTTGCCAAAACACGAGGACATTTTTGTTGTTGTGTCACAGCACTGAGCCATTTCTGCGGCTGACCGAGAATGCAGAGGTGCTTATGACCTTTGTTGCTGCTGCTTCCGAGTTCCTTTTTCAGTAAGCAAGCCAACAAATCAACACTCACACAAAAAGAAAAAAAAGACAGGCACGCGCTACACATATGTAGGCAAAGCTATATGAGTGTGTGTGTGTGTGTCAGTGTGATTGGACTCGCTGCGTACGCACAAGAGGTAAACGAAAGTAACAACGAAATTTGATCAGACGAAATCCGCGCGCATTGCGTTCCACACACTTCGCTTGTCAAAACAAGAATGAGCAAAAGCAAAAGCAAAAACCAGCGAAAACGGCACGCGAGCGATCGCTGCCAGACGCGAGCAACGAAACGCCATCAGCGACGTCGCCGTCAAGCAGCAACAGTTCGGCAGTGACACCGACCCACGGGTTAGCTATAAAATGCTAGCTAAAATTTGTATGGGAATAAGCTACATTTAATAAGAACTATATTTAAGCAATTTTCCGCATCTTTCTTTTATTTCAAAATGTCGAGTGTCTCAAATAAATAATTTTTTTTTATTAAATAGCGATCACAGTTTTTATTAAATCAACAGAATCTAGCTTACTGAATTAATAAATACATTTGGCGGAAGAAACAGTCGTCGAGACAGCACTGAGTCGCTAACTGCGTGGTTTATGAACAGTAACAGCAGCGCTGCTTGGTTAAGCTTACCGTTATAAGAAAGCGATAAGAATTTTCGCAATGTATGTCCCGTGACAAAAAACAATAACTATCACTGCATATGCAATTTACAAATAAATATTTATATACAAAAAATAAAATAAAGATTTGTATTTCCTCATTTAATTATCAGATTTGAATAGCTATAAGCAACAATAATAACTGCATTTTTGTTCATATGAACACACATATATATATATATATATATATATATATATATATATATATATATATATATATATATATGTGTGTGTGTGTGTGTGTGTGTGTATTTATGTATGCATATGCTTTACTTGCAATACTTGCAGCATAGTATGTATTCATTGGCAAGAGAAAGCGAGAGAGCGAATTTTTGAATGCAATTTTGAAATAAAAAATTATTCAGATGAACCTGGAATTTATGTTCCCCTACCGGCAACCTCCGACCCAACTCCTCTTCGGCAAGTATTTTCTACGTTGGTCTTGGAAATTCTGCAGCCGGAAGGAGAATTGGGTGCAAAATGCGCGCGCACTTTACGGAGTTTTCTCTGAAATATGAAGCTGCAACATGCCAAGAACTTTGGAGTCAAAATTATATATTGATGGTAATGTACAAGATGCTGCGCAGAATTTCACTTATTGTTGATAAGCAAATATTAGTATGTATGCATGTACAAATGTTATGTGTTCGCTGCTGCTGGATTAATGAGAAATTTGTAAGTTGTCTGTTAGCGATCAATATATCCAACACGATACAATTTCTGTGCGACGGAAATATTTCAGCTAATTTAAACGGTAATTTTCAGTTACAATAAATCGGGTTTCGACATTAACGAAATGAACATTTCGTTTTTAATGGAACCAGAAACTAGGTACTACCCCGGTACCGGTTTATAAATTTCTATTATATTTGCCATATATTTGCGGTTAACAAAATAATAATAAACAAAACTGAGGCGCGTTAAAGTTTTTAAGACAACAGCTCTCGACCATGTTAAATATAACATAGGCGCCCGACTGCAAAAGCACACTCGCTAAATGTAACCCCGGCAAAGCTCTCAATGTTATGCAGCTGTGCATGAGAGAAAGACATTACGAACTTGTAAAGGGCGGGTAGCCCAAAAGGAAATATCAAAATTGTTGCAAAATAAAACAGAATAAATTAACAAAATGACGTTACAAAAAAAAAATCGAAAATATATTTCAAAAATATGCACAGCGAATAAATGTACGTACTAAAAGCTAATGTTACAGAACCGATAACGAAGCAAAAACCCATAACAGAGAAACGGGAATGGATGCAACAAAAAGAAATACCAAAAAGCGAAATAGAGAGCGGCGCAAATAAATCAAGTTTTGCACTCAAAGTTTGTGTGTGTGTATAATGCACAAAAAATGCCTGCATGCCAAATTTTAAAAGATTGTGTTTTTTATGTTATCTGTTAAAAAAAAAACGGCAAAATAAACGAATTTAAAATGCAACACACTCTTACCTTTTTGTCTTTCTATCGTTTTGCACCACCAACGAACGCTGTTTTTAGAGAATCTGTTGTTCTTCTTGACTGACTGTCAAAAACTCTCTTTTTCGCTATCACATACACACACGGCAGGAGACAAAAAAAATTTACTTTTTATATGTTAATATGTGTTGCTTCTATTTAATTGTTAAATTCGATTGTTTTTTTGTTTATTACTAATACTATTTTGTCACTACTGCTGATGCTTCTTTGGTCAACACTTATCAATGAGTGCGTCCGATGCAAACAAGATATCAACTAGACACGACGACGACGATGAAGAGACTGGGACGATGAAAACTACGAAGCAGACGTAGCAGAGAAGAAGCCCCACTAACAGCAGGAAGTTCTTCCAATGGCTGTGCATGTTTTTTTAAATTACCAAAAACAAAACATGACTGTTATTGTGCCATTAGAAACAACAAACAATGCAAACAATACTGGCCCTGTGCCAGTGGTGATGACAATTATCATGCAACATATATATATATATTTGTTTATATATATTTTTTTCACCAAAACAGTGTAACCAGTAAGACTAAATGTGATGTGTAAATAAGAATCAGCTACGTCAATGTTATGCAGCAACAGAACGGCAGTGACAAGGACCCACCCACGGCATAGCTAGAAAATGCCAGCTAAAGTTTTCATGGGAATAAGCTATAGTTAATAAACAAATTATTTTTTGTATGAAATCACGATCACTATTTTTAAAAATCAACAGAATCTAGCTTATCGAATTAAAGAACAAGAAGCTACATTTGGCGAAAGAAAAAGTTGCCGAGGCAGCACTGAGTCGCTGACTTCTATGTTAACAACAGCGCTGCCTCATTACCGTTACTGTTATATGAGAGCGATAAGAATTTTCGCGAATATGCTGTATTGCAATGCATGCAGATTAATATGTATTCGTTGGCCACAGACCGGGAGAGAGAAAGAAAGCGAGAGAGCGAACTGTTGAATGCAATTGTGAAACAAAATACAATTTAGATGAACCTGGAATTTATGTTCTCCTAGCAGCAACCCCCAACCCAGTTCCTGTTCGGCAAATATTTTCTACGTAGTACTTGGAAATTTTGAAACAGGCAGGAGAATTTTCTGCAACTTGCGCGCGCACTTTTCGTTATGCAGCAACAATGCAGCAGTGACAAGGGCCCAAGGGTTAGCTATAAAATGCCAGCTAAAGTTTTCATGGGAATAAGCTATAGTTAATTAACAAATTATTTTTTGTATTAAATCACGATCACTGTTTTTAATAAATCAACAGAATCTAGCTTATCGAATTAAAGAACAAGAAGCTACATTTGGCGAAAGAAAAAGTTGTCGAGGCAGCACTGAGTCGCTGACTGCGATGTTAACAACAGCGCTGCCTCATTAACGTTACTGTTATATGAGAGCGATAAGAATTTTCGCGAATATGCTGTATTGCAATGCATGCAGATTAATATGTATTCGTTGGCCACAGACCGGGAGAGAGAAAGAAAGCGAGAGAGCGAACTGTTGAATGCAATTGTGAAACAAAATACAATTTAGATGAACCTGGAATTTATGTTCACCTAGCAGCAACCCCCAACCCAGTTCCTGTTCGGCAAATATTTTCTACGTAGTACTTGGAAATTTTGAAACAGGCAGGAGAATTTTCTGCAACTTGCGCGCGCACTTTTCGTTATGCAGCAACAATGCAGCAGTGACAAGGGCCGAAGGGTTAGCTATAAAATGCCAGCTAAAGTTTTCATGGGAATAAGCTATAGTTAATTAACAAATTATTTTTTGTATTAAATCACGATCACTGTTTTTAATAAATCAACAGAATCTAGCTTATCGAATTAAAGAACAAGAAGCTACATTTGGCGAAAGAAAAAGTTGTCGAGGCAGCACTGAGTCGCTGACTGCGATGTTAACAACAGCGCTGCCTCATTACCGTTACTGTTATATGAGAGCGATAAGAATTTTCGCGAATATGCTGTTTTGCAATGCATGCAGATTAATATTTATTCGTTGGCCACAGACCGGAAGAGAGAGAGAGAAAGCGAGAGAGCGAACTGTTGAATGCAATGCAATTGTGAAACAAAATACAATTTAGATGAACCTGGAATTTATGTTCTCCCAGCAGCAACCTCCAACGCAGTTTCTCTTTGGCAATTTTTTTCTACGTAGTCCTTGGAAATTGTGAAACAGGCAGGAGAATTTGCTGCAACTTGCGCGCGCACTTTTCGTTATGCAGCAACAATGCAGCAGTGACAAGGGCCCAAGGGTTAGCTATAAAATGCCAGCTAAAGTTTTCATGGTTTTCGCATTAGTGTCGTAAACAAATCCTTTTTTGGTATTAAATATCGATCACTGTCTTTAATAAATCAACCAAGTCTAGCTTACTGAATAAAATAAAAACAAGCTACATTTCGCGCAAGAAAAAGTTGTCGAGGCAGCACTGAGTCGCGTACTGCGTTGTTAACAACAGCGCTGCCTCATTACCGTTACTGTTATATGAGAGCGATAAGAATTTTCGCGAATATGCTGTATTGCAATGCATGCAGATTAATATGTATTCGTTGGCCACAGACCAGAAGAGAGAGAGAGAGCGAGCGAGCGAACTGTGGAATGCAATTGTGAAACAAAATACAATTTAGGTGAACCTGGAATTTATGTTCTCCTAGCAGCAACCTCCAACCCAGTTCCTCTTCGGCAAATATTTTCTACGTAGTACTTGGAAATTTTGAAACAGGCAGGAGAATTTTCTGCAAATTGCGCGCGCACTTTTCGTTATGCAGCAACAATGCAGCAGTGGCAAGGACCCACGGGTTAGCTATAAAATGCCAGCTAAAGTTTTCATGGGAATAAGCTATAGTTAATAAACAAATTATTTTTTGTATTAAATCACGATCACTGATTTTAATAAATCAACAGAATCTAGCTTATCGAATTAAAGAAAAAGAAGCTACATTTGGCGAAAGAAAAAGTTGTCGAGGCAGCACTGAGTCGCTGACTTCTATGTTAACAACAGCGCTGCCTCATTACCGTTACTGTTATATGAGAGCGATAAGAATTTTCGCGAATATGCTGTATTGCAATGCATGCAGATTAATATGTATTCGTTGGCCACAGACCGGGAGAGAGAAAGAAAGCGAGAGAGCGAACTGTTGAATGCAATTGTGAAACAAAATACAATTTAGGTGAACCTGGAATTTATGTTCTCCTAGCAGCAACCTCCAACCCAGTTCCTCTTCGGCAAATATTTTCTACGTAGTACTTGGAAATTTTGAAACAGGCAGGAGAATTTTCTGCAACTTGCGCGCGCACTTTTCGTTATGCAGCAACAATGCAGCAGTGACAAGGACCCACGGGTTAGCTATAAAATGCCAGCTAAAGTTTTCATGGGAATAAGCTATAGTTAATAAACAAATTATTTTTTGTATTAAATCACGATCACTGATTTTAATAAATCAACAGAATCTAGCTTATCGAATTAAAGAAAAAGAAGCTACATTGGGCGGAAGAAGTAGTTGTCGAGGCAGCATTGAGTCGCGATGTTAATACGTTATAGTAACAACAGCGCTACCTCGTCACCGTTACTGTTATAAGAGAGCAATAAGAATTTTCGCATCGAATTTCCCGTGCTGAAAGACAATAACTACCTCAGCATGTGCAATTCACAAATAAATAAAATATTTCCCAATTTAATTAGCAAATTTGAATAGACCGCGCCAACAATTACAACAGCAATTTCTTGTTAACCTATGTCCATGCGAACGTATGGATGTGTGTGTGTATTTTTATGTGTGCGTATGCTTAACTTGCAATGCTTGCAGCTTAGTATGGATTCGATGGCGAGAGCGTGGGAGAGAGAGAAAGAGAGCGTGTGTGTGTATTTATCTATTCTATGCTTTACTTGCAATATTTGCAGACTAGTGTGTATTCGTTAGCAAGAGCGTGGAAGAGTGGGAAAGCGACAGAGGGAACTGTTGAATACAATTGTGAAATGAAAGACATGTTTGCAGTTACATATTATTATTTAAATTATGTGTATGAAATAAAAAAAATTATTAAGGAACAACAATTTTTAAAAAATTATTTTACACAACAGCAAATAAAAAAAATAATACAATAGATAAATTGATGTTCTCCTAAATGCAACCTACAACCTAGCCCCTTTTCGGCTGTATTTTCTACGTTGGCATTGGAAATTTTGCAACCGGAAGGAGATTTTGCTGCAACATGCGCGCGCACTTTTCGAAGTTTTCGCTCAAATCTCAAGTCGCAACATGCCAAAATCTTTAATTGTGATTAATTTGAATCTTAAACTAAACAGAAACTAGGTATTATCCCCCGGTACTGGTTTATAAATAAATAATAAACCAAACTGGTTTCAGTATCCCGTTTAACCTTTGAAAAGACAACAGCTCTATGCCATTTTAAATTTAACATAAGCGCCTGAACGCAAAAGCACACTCGCTAAATGCAACCCCGGAAAAGCTCTTAATGTTATGCAGCTGTGCGTCCAACGTGCATGAGAGAAAGAGTGAGAGAGAGAGCGGGTAACTTAAAATTAAATATCAAAATTTGTGTAAAATAAATCTAAATAAATGAAAAAAATTATGTTACATAAAAATAACCGAAAATATATTTCAAAAATATGCGAACAAAAGTACATACTAAAAGCAAAAGCAACAGGAAGGACATGTAAACCAGGAAACCGATAACGAAGCGAAAACGCATAACAGAGAAACGAGAATGGATGCAATAAAAAGGAATACCAAAAACCGAAATAGAGAGCGGCGAAAATAAATCGAGTTTTTCACTCAAAGTTTGTGTGTGTGCGTAATGCACAAAAAATACCTGCATGCCAAATTTACAAAGTGTGTGTTTTGTATGTTAAAAAAAACAGCAAGATAAACGAATTTAAAATGCAACTCACTCTTACCTTTTTGTCTTTCTATCGTTTTGTGCACCACCACGAACGCTGTTTTCAGAGAAGCTGTTGCTCTTCTTGACCTGTCAAAACTCTTTCTTGGTATCACACACACACGGCAGGAGACAGAAAAAATTTTATTTTTATAAAAATGTTATTTCTATTGTTAAATTCGATTGTTTTTTGATTATTACTAATGCTATTTTGCCACTACTGCTGCTGATGCTTCTATAGTCAACACTTTTCAATGAGTGCGTCCGCTGCTAACAAGATATTAACTAGACACGACGATGACGATGAAGAGACTGGGACGATGAAAACTACGAAGCACACGTAGTAGAAGAAGTACAAGTATGAGCTAAATGGTTGCGCAGCTGGTTGCGCAGCTTTTTTTTAGTTACCAAAAAAAAAACATGAATGTTATTGTGCCGTTAGAAACAACAGACAATGCACACAGGGCCAGTGGTGATGACAATTAACATGCAACATGCATGTTATGTTAGTCGGCGCCCTATGTATATATATTTTTGAATTGCTTGGAAATGCTTAAGGGTGACCATACTTAAATTAAAACTTATTACTGTTCCCTTTTACTTATAATCGTAGTATTACATATAAATAGAATATTTTTGCGCACTTACCACCACTATGCAGCAAGTGCAACCCAAATCCGCAAGGAGCCCAACATGTCAAATGTCTGTTAGCTGCAGTTGTAGTTGTTGTATTTCGTTTTGTAGTTAATGTCGCTAGCTCACTTGCAGACTCTTAAACTGGTGCTCACTCACACATATACAAACAAACAAACAAGTGCTTCGGCGGTTAGAACTCTCACTGATACACACTAACTCACACACACACACTAAACAAAATGTATGTATCTATCAATACAAAAAACGAGCGAATGAAAAAAAACTAGGTTGCAAGTGAAACTTGCAACTGCCACCGGGAATTGCAATACGAGGCGCAATGCGCAATGAGTAACACTCGTTCCACAGCAGTAGAACTTCGTTAATTTATTATCTATGAGTAGCACTTGCGCAAACCGTGCAATGTTTCTCTCGATTTTGTATTTGCCTCTGTATTTAAAGTTCAACGCTGCGCTGCGCTCTGAGTAGCGTACACCGATATACACACACAATATAGTTGGCAAAGGAAAAAGTTTTTCTTTCTTCTCATTTGATGCAATTGGCGGATACTTGAAATTCGTTTTAAAAGTGAACCGAGTGGTTAACTGGAGTTAAACTTAACTGTCGCTGAGTCAATTCAATAAAGTTTTATATTCAACGATCAAATTACAATTACGACAATAAGCAGTAATAGAGCAAAAGAAATACCGCAGAGTATTAGATACTGTGATGAAGGAATGACAAAAAGTATCGATAGAGAACACCATATATACATTACCAAATGCGATTAATTTCACATCGATATACCATTGAGTATTTAGTGGCAACAAGCTAAAACTGTATGCTGCGTCACGCAAGAAATGTGTTGGCGTACATTAAAGCTCGGCCACACTTAACCCGGGCACGTCATTGTTAAATTTGTTGTTATTCCTGCAGACAGTTGTATTTTCTGCCAACACGTACCAAACACAATAAAATGGTAAGAATCTCAGTTACAGATAACGAATAGAACAACAATTACACAATTTATTAACATTCGAAATTTGTTATTGTTCCAGAGTGCACTCTTTAACTTTCAAAGCCTCTTGTCTGTCATTCTTTTGCTGATATGTACCTGCGCCTATTTACGTTCCCTCTTCCCCAGTATCATTGATCGCAACAAAACTGGGTAATAGACAGTTATATCTGCTATATGGCAAATTTATTTATTGATATTACATATCAATCACTTGCTTATCTTTTACATTTACAGTTTGTTGGGCACCTTTTGGAAGATGGCTCGCATTGGAGAACGAAAATCGCCCTGGGTCGGCGCCGCCTGCTTGATAATGGCTTGCACAGTACTGTTCTGGAGCTAACTTTTGAATATTGGAATTGGAAAACATTGTATTAAGTAGTTTTAAGCTGAAGAGCTAAACAATAATTGTATGTCTTCTACAAAAACCCAAAACACAACGCATTTTATTCACATAGCACTGCGCTTGTAGCTTGCTGATCAGCCAGTGTGACCGTTGCTCAGATATAAAAAAGACCAACATTCAAATCCCGGCAACAAGAATTTATTACACAAATTTGACATTGCAATTTGCAATAATGGCCGCCACGCAGGAAACACTGCGTCTCTATGTGGCCACTGGCAGGGAGCGTCTGCAACAGCTGCTGCAGCGCCTGCATTGGACAGAGGAGGGCGTGCGCCAGGCAAGTATGAATCATGCGAATTGCTTCCTTATTTTGCCAATTTCCACTTGTAGCAAGCGTCTGTTGCTAATGAATTCGAAATCGATGTGGATGTGGAGCAACTACCAAGCAGTTGCTTGGAAGCACCACAGCAAAGTGTGCAGCTCAATATTGAACTTTTGCAGCAACTCCTCGGACCAGCTGCGATGCCAACGCAATTGGTCAACGGCACAGTTGAGGATCTGCAGGTGAATTTTACTGGGCCACAGAAGCTGCTTATCTATGAGCATGTGATCCAGCGGACGCCACGTCAGCGGCAGAGCTTTGAGGATAATGCCAATTTTGCACAGCTCGTTGCCGAAACCAAAAGGGCGCACAAAAAACAGCGACGACATCGCAAAAGCAAGCCGACTCTCCACGAGGAGATGCATCTGCTGGTGGAGCTACAAATGCAGGCGCTGCAGGCGCAGCAGCGGCGGCAACTGCTCCCAGACGCAGCTAGAGAATGGAAAAGGCATCAGTCTGGCAAGTCCGAGTCGGACCACGAACGGCGACGAACTCTAACTCGAAGTCGCGAACGGAGAACAGATTCCTCAGACAAAGATCAGCGCAGTAGGCACAGCAGCAGAAGAAGGAGGTACAAGGAGCGCAGTCGCAGTAGCAGCTGGCATACAATCAAACGACAACACTCAAGACGGACACGTTCCCGCTCCAGTTCGCGATCGCGTTCCCGATCCCCGATGCATAGCAAACACAAGAGAAGATTCCATTGCAAATGAAACAAGTGAAATATTTCACAGTAATCTTCTAGAGGAAAGAGTTTTTACGCTCTAAAAAGCCAAATGATTGTAAAATTCTTTAATAAGTAAAATGGTGCGAATGAGTAGAATAAGTTCACTGTAGCCATGCCCGACTGTAGTTGTAAGTTAATCGATACGCAAGAGGAAAAACAACGGATAATTTCACATATTATAAGTTTAATTATAGCGAAAAAAAAGAAATTAAATTATTTATAACACGTAATTTTTTGCTATTTTGCTGCTGCTGCAACTTGGTGAATGTTGCAGTTGCAGTTGCTGTTGTATTCTGTTTACTTGGTGGACACACGCGTGCGTTTGTTCCACGAGAAGTTGACGCCGTAGTTCTTGACGCGCTCCTTCTTGGCCTTCAGCTCGCCGTCGACGTACCATTTCCAGCCGTTCCTTTCGCAGTAGGTGATCGCCTCGTCCTTGGTGCCAAATTGCACATTCATATTCGACAGAGGATCGCCGCTGCAATCATAGAAAGTTGAACAAATGTAAAGCAAGTATATATTTAAATATATATATTGGACATTAAATAAAACAGCAATTTCTTGCTCATCTTTATAATAAAATATATATTATTATAAATATCTGTCATAGTTCTGTTTGTTTCTTTCTCGTGCTCAATATTTGAGGACGGCAGTTGGACTACTCACCTGGAGGCCCAGCCCATGAGTGGATTCTCCCAGCGATCGCGATTATCGAATTCGATTTGCCAGTGGCTGATGTTGTCGGTGCCGCTCTGCATCGCATTCTTTGGTGGAATGTGGATGCGGACGCGTCGCTCCTTCAGGTGCTCCTCGGGCACACCCGAAATGGGAGCCAGATTGACGTCTACCGGCACCGTTATCTTGCCGCTCAGCTTGTTGCGCTGCTCGACCTCATCGGGACGGGCCAGCGCTGTGCTCGGATCAATTGGCCCAACATTCTGGGTAGATGCCCAACGTGCAGTGCTTGGCGAAAAGAATGGCAAACTTATCTAGAAGCGCTGTGTGCGGGAAACTGAAATGTGTGTGTGTACTTACAATTGCATGGTGGGTGCAACGCGGCACATTACTTGGCGTATTAGCGACATTTTCGCTTGTTTAAATTGTTTATACGGCCAATAATCGGCAAATCACAATCAAAAATTACGTAAAATTTTTGGAAGCGTTCGCAGTGTTTTTTTTTTATTTTTTGAACAGCTGCTTACGCTACGCTGACAGTTAGTTGAGTGCTACGAGTGACATAGCAAAAAACAGCTGACATATTGATCTGCTGCTCAGTCAATACTTTTTTTTGAGAATTTGTGTTTGTTGTCTGAGCATTTATTCACACGCAGTTTGCGGTCACACTGCATATAAACGAGACGAAATTAGCTAGTACTACGAGTGATTGAGCTCAGTCAGTATTTTTTTCCTGGTATTTTCTTCTTTTTTTGTGGTAGGTTCGCAAAATATAAGCATTTATGCACATACTGAATGCAGTCACGCTGCATACAAACAAGTAGAAATCATTTGTGTGAAGAGCGTCGGTGTTGCAGTGCAAGATATTTGTGCAAAAAACTGAGAATAACCAAACAAATAAATTTTCTCCAGGACCTCATCGCAAAATGGGAGTACCAAAATTTTACCGTTATATCAGCGAACGCTATCCGTGTCTTAGCGAATTGGCGCGTGAAAATAGTGTAAGTACAGGATGGCCATTCCTGATGGCAGTGTGCAATTTGCAGTGTGCACTGCGCAGTGTGCAGTGGTCAGTGGGCGTAGATTAAGGCGTACTTTCAATTTCAGAATCACCCACACATACACACACAAGAAAAAATACATATTTTCTTATTTCTTTGGCAATCAACCGTATTTTATTTTTGACATTAACTTCTTTTTGCGTCTATGCCATTAGTTTACTTCGTAAAACTGTTTATCAAAAAAAAAATTAACAAGAGAATTTTCGGGCAAATTTCATCAGACCAATAAGAACAAGAAGTCAACAACAAAATACGTGAATTTTTCCTTTTTCCCAACACTTTCTTGGCATAAATATTTATATATGTATATATTTCTGGGTGGTCAATAGATTCCCGAGTTTGATAATCTTTTCCTGGACGTGAATGGAATTGTGCACAACTGCTCGCATCCGGATGACAACAACATACACTTTCATTTGGAGGAGGCACAAATCTTTCAGGACATTTACAACTACATCGATAATCTGTTCTATCTGATCAAGCCGCAGAAGCTGTTCTTTGTGTCTGTTGATGGCGTTGCGCCACGCGCCAAAATGAACCAGCAGCGTAGTCGCCGCTTCAGAACGGCCCGCGAGGCCGAACAGGTTGATGCAAAGGCACTGCAGCGGGGTGAGAAGCGGGAACACGAGCGATTCGATAGCAACTGCATTACGCCCGGCACTAAGTTCATGGTTCGATTGCAGAAGGGTTTGCGCTGCTTTTTGCGCAACAAAATCTCAGCGGATCCGCTTTGGCAAAAATGCCGCGTCATTTTGAGCGGCGTGGAGACACCCGGCGAGGGCGAGCACAAAATCATGGACTACATACGCTACATGAAGGCTCAGCCAAGCTATGATCCCAATACACGCCATTGCCTCTATGGCCTCGATGCCGACCTCATCATCCTCGGCCTGTGCACCCACGAGCTGCACTTTGTTGTGCTGCGCGAGGAGGTCAAGTTTGGCAAGAACGTGAAGCGTACAGCCGTCGAGGAGACGCGCTTCTTTCTGCTGCATCTGGGTCTGTTGCGCGAATATCTCGAATTGGAGTTCGCTGGGCTAAGTACTCCGGAGCGTCAACTGGATGTGGCTCAACTGATTGACGATTGGGTTCTAATGGGTTTCCTTGTCGGTAACGATTTCATACCGAGTCTGCCCCTGATGCACATCAACACCAATGCATTGCCGCTGCTCTACAAGACCTACATCCGTGTGTATCCCCAACTGGGCGGCAACATCAACGAGCAGGGCAAACTGAATATGCAGCGTTTGTCGATTTTCATGACCGCTCTCAGCGACGTCGAGATGCAGTTGTTCGATGACCAGAGCGACAAGTTCAAGTATGCCAACAACAAAAACGAGGCATTCGATGTGGATGTGAGGGAGTTGCTCCATCGCGACAAGGATCTCACAGCACTCATCGACAGCAGCATGAAGGTAAATATTCATTTACACTCACACACACCCACACACACCCACACACACCCACACACACCCACACACACACAGCCATCACTATATACACTTACTTACATATGCATGCGTGAAAATCAAAGCATTTTGCAGATTTATGAGTATCTGCGCATCTGTCCTGTCCGCCTTCCAGCTGGAAATCAGTGCAGTTTGCATATTTATGAGTATCTGCGCATTTGTCTCCCTCGTAGCAGGAAATCAGGGCACTTTGCAGACTTATCTGTATCTGTATCCGTGCGTTTATCCGCCTTGCAGCAATGTGTTGCATTTGCAACAAGTATTGGAAATCGGAAACAGTTCCAGTTGTAACTTCACCTGGCTAACACTTGCCCTGCTCAGTTTGTCTACCGTCTTTAATTAATTGCAATGAATTCAGTAGGTGTTTTTTGCACACAGCAAAATTTTCATATTTTTGAATTTGCATTTTGCATTTGCTATTTTTGTTGTTGTTATTTTTCTTCGATGAAGTGAAAAAACTATTTAACACAAAAGTGATAATATAAATAAAAAAAAATAAAAAAAAATCGGCATTTGATATGGCCGTTGGTGTACTCTATCCCCCAGATTCCGATGTATATATATATATGAATATATATTTACATATGTATGTATGTATCTATGTATGTAATTATGTATGTATTTATGTATATAGTTACATACATATGTATATATATATATATATACATATGTATGTATGTATGCTTTAATATTTACATATATATGTATTTATGTATCTATGTATGTATGTATTCATATTTACATACTTATATGTATGTATATATTTATGAATTTATGTGTATTTGAATTTATGTATGTATGTATACATTTTCATATATATGTAAGTATATATCTATGTATGTATGTGTCTATGTGTGTATGTATGTATATAATTACATATGTATTTATGTATGTATGTATTCATATTTACATATGTATGTATTTATGTATGTCTGAATTTCTGTACGTTTGAATTTTTGTATGTATGTATATATTTTCATATATATGTTTGTATGTATCTATTTGTGTATGTATCCAAGTATGTATGTATGTATGTATGTATGCCAGCCAGTTTGGGCTTCTGAATAAAAATATGCAACGCATTTGATATTTGTACTTTGCAGTCCCTTTGCATTTGCAGAGTTGCTCCCACATTTGGGAAGGGAAATTTGGGAATGAAACTAAAATATATATTTGACAACAACTGGATTCAGGGTATATCGTATTATTTTAGCTTGTTTTCGTTGCATTTTTAAATATTTCATTTAAGTTTGAATTTTTTGTTTGTTTATTTGACATTTTTTGTTAATTCTTTTTTCGTTAACTTTACTCAGATGTATGAGGACGACAGCGATGAGGATTCATCCTTAGACGGAGAATTCCAGAATTTCAAGCGCAACTATTATCGCAATAAGTTTAAGAACGAGATGCACGACGGTCTCATTACGGAGTTGGGACAACATTATCTGACGGCCCTGCAATGGGTACTCGATTATTATTATCGTGGCGTGCAGTCCTGGGATTGGTATTATCCATATCACTATGCCCCCTTTATTAGTGATATGGCTAATCTCCCGAATATTAAATTCGACTATAAAATGGGCAAACCGTTTCTGCCCTTCCAACAGGTAAATAATCCTAAACCCAAACCAAATACGAAATTCATTGGATGATTATTGAATTATTCGCTTGCAGCTGCTGGCTGTGCTGCCACCGGCCAGTTCGAGCCTGTTGCCGGAGGCATATCATGATTTGATGCTGAACCCGAACAGTTCCATAGCAGAGTTCTATCCTACGGAGTTTGAAGACGATCTCAATGGCAAGATGCACGATTGGGAGGCAGTTATCCTGATACCCTTCATCGATGCTCCTCGCCTGCTGTACGCCATGTCCGAACGCGACTCGCTGCTGACCAATGAGGAGCGTTTGCGCAACGCGCATGGACCGATGTATGAATACGACTACAACCCCATATCGCAGAGCGCATTGGCTGGAGTGCCACCGTTAAGATCCCTGCAGCATGTCTTTTGCACAGAGACCATCCGCTGGGCCGAAGAGATTGCCATCAATACGCCGCACACTGTTTGCGCGGAGCTACCGAATGCGGCTCGCCATGTCTTCTTTCCAGGATTTCCCACAATGAAGCATCTAGATTTCGATGTATGCAAAGCTTAAATAGCATTTTCGTACTTTTTCATTTCATTTCATCTCGAATTTCATTTCTAGTTCGAAATGCGCAACGGTCACGTCAAAGTCTTCGATCAGCGTAGCCGCAATCAGGCCGTGATTCTGATGCCGAAGAAGCGAATTTTTGAGGAGCCAATTATCGAAACTGTTGCTGCTCAATATCTAGATCAGGTGGTTTACATTGGATGGCCGCATCTGATCAAGGCCAAGGTGGACAGCGTTTGCACACGCACCCATTTTGCCGATTTGGACGGCATCAGTTCCAACGATCCGCGACACTTTGAAAGCGAATACAGATCGCTCGATGACCAGTTGAGTTTCCTTCTCCTTTCTTCTCCTAGATATATATATATATATATTTATATTTCTATATGTATATTAATTCCTCATCTATTCACATTTTAGCTTCTCTTATCGCATGGGCATCAAGTTTTCCAATTACGAAGTGCTCCTCAATGTACGCACCTTTGTGGGCAACTCTGTGGACTTTGGTAATCGCGGCGAAGTCTTTATGAAGGACACGTGGAGCAAATTGGTTACACCATATCCGGCACAGGGTATCGTTTCCAACATACAGGTCCAGGAGAGGATGCGCAAGCATTTTAACAAAATGGATGAAGTATTCCCCATCGGTTGCACCATCTTCCTTATTGGTGAACCTTACGCCGGCAGCGAGGGCACCGTTCTTGATACAGAGCTTGTCTACACCTGTGGGCGCATTCAAGGTAATGTTTGCGCAAGATTAGATGCATATTTTGAAGTATTTTGAAACTAACTAATGGAAATTTTCATAATGTCCTTGTCCATAGTTGATTTACGCGTGCATCCAGAGCCAAATTTGGCAGCGGCTATTGCGCTGCAGGCGCGTCGAGACAGGGACTTCGTAATGCACTACAAGGTGTGCCGCGATTTGAATCTCAGCAGCAAGTGTGTCAGTCGGCTAACTGGCACCATTTGGGTGGTGCTCGGACCGCGACGCGAGAAAATGGAGAATGTGTCACGACACAATATTGGCCTGCAGTTGAAGTATCCGCGAATGAATGAGGAACGGGCCGGCTTCTGTCGCCAAATGAACAATCAGTGGAACTATTCGAGCGCCGCTGTCGACATAATATATAACTATTGCGATCTATATCCGGAGGTCATCGACTATTTGACCAGGAGCGGCGATCAGACAGAGTTCACTTATGAGGAGGACATCTATCCTGATGAGGTTGGCCAGCATCTCATCGAGGATATTGCCAATTGGGTGCGCCAGCAGCCGCACATGCAAGTTGATCGCATCACCTGCGGCTCCCGCACCGTCTGTAAGGAGGCCGTTGAGATGGTAATCACCGCCGTCGAGGATGTGCGTATCATGCCCATCAGAGAAATCAAGCTGCAGGTGAAGCCCCACCTGCTCGTTAAGCCAAATGTGACGCTGCCCGGGCGCTACCGTTCCCTAACCGATATCCGTCTCTTCGATCGTGTCGCAGTTGTCCGCACAATTTATGTGGTGCCAATCGGTGCGACAGGCATTGTGATTGGTGTCTACCCGGTCACTGATCCCAATCCGGTACGACTCGAGTGTCTGAATGCCGTCGACACCTTCTGCGACATACTGTTCGACAAGCCGATCCCCAACTGTAACCAGGACATACATGGCCTTGCCAAAGGTCGCGTCTACAAGATACCCGAGGCTGCCCTAATCGTCGTCAACATAAATGGTAAATAGCATCAACTAATTTGAGCCCATCTCTTTTTGTTTTGTTCTGTGAAGGTTGCATCTTCTCCGAACTCATAAAACATATGAATTTCTGATTCGCTTCACTAACTGATCAAATTGCAAATCGTTATTTCACAGAGCGACTGGAGATAAATGGGGAAGCTGCCGCCCTGGAAGAAAAACAGCAGCTGCCGAAGAAAAAACCGAAGCAGCAGCAGCAGCAGACGACGGAGGCATCGCAAGAGAATTGGCGCGATCAGCCGCAGAGTGAGACGCGTTATAGGACTGTCGCTGGCACCGAAAACAATCCCATCACAATGAAAACTGACGTTCCTAAGGAATTCTTTTTGCCCGGCGACCCGGCTGCTAATGCAACAGCAACATCAACAGCCGGAGCAACAGGAGGCGCTGCCGCCTATGACGACGACCATCCAATAGCATCCACGTCGGCTGCGGCAGCTGCTGCAGCATCTGCAGAGGCCAAGTATGCCTCGAAGGCGCCACAGTCGTCGCAGGGGCAAGCATGGCGTCTGCTGTCAACGGTGCCCTCATTGCAACAACAGCAGCAGGAGAAAGAGCAGCAGCAGCAGAAGCATCAGAAGCAGCAGCAGCAGCCGCAGAAGCAGCAGCAGAAGCAGTACCAGCAGCAGAATCAGTATCAGCGACAGCAACAGCAACAGCAGCCACGCAAGCAGAATCAGAAACAACAACAACAACATCAACGCCAGCAGCATCAGCAGCCGCAGCAGCAACAACGCCGGCAGCAGCCGCGACAGCAGCAGCAGCAGCAGCAGCAGCGGCAGCAGCAACAACAACAACCGCAGCAGCAACGGCAGCAGCAACAACAACAGCCGCAGCAGCAACGACAGCAGCAACAACAGCCGCAGCAGCAACGACAGCAGCAACAACAGCCGCAGCAGCAACGACAGCAGCAACAACAGCCGCAGCAGCAACGACAGCTGCAACAACAACAGCAGCCACTAAAGCAGCAACAGCCACAAACGCTGCAGCAGAAACAACAACAACAGCAGACACGAAAACAGGAACAGCAGCAGCTGCAGCCACAGCAACAGCCACAACAGAAGCCATTGCAACAACAGCAGCCACTGCAACCACAGGAGCCAATGCGACTTATGTCATCATTGTTCAAGACGCCGAGCAACCAAAGCGCACCATCGAAGCCTGTCGTCAAAGCAGAAGATGCCAACACATCCGATAACCAAACAATGGCCCTTCGATCGCTGCTGGGCTTGAGCATTGGCGACCCAGTCGCACCGAAGTCGGAGTCCAAGTCTGGATCACAACAGAAACAGCAACAGCAGCAGCAGCAGCAGCAACATCAGTCATTCCAACAGCAGCCATTGCAACAGCAGCCATTCCAACAGCAGCCATTGCAACAGCAGCCGCAGCAACAGCAGCCATTCCAACAGCAGCCATTGCAACAGCAGCCGCAGCAACAGCAGCCATTCCAACAGCAGCAAGAAAATGTTTTATCTCAGCAGCCACAGGCATCGCAACTGCCTCAGATGCCGGTGAGTTTTGAATTTGAAATTGTATAATGCATAAAAAGTAAGAGTTAATCAAGACTCCTGCACCTGGTTGCATGTCATAATTATATACAATTTAAGAATTAATTATTCACTGCTAGAAAATGTTGACTAATTTATTGTTCATCTGCTAGAAATTGCCGCTGCCGCCGCTGTTTTGGCAGCGCGAGGCTCAGGCTAAGCTGCAGTCGGACCTTCTTGCCAAGCAGAACATGCTCTGGAATTTGGCTGGGGATGAGCCACAGATGCACCCTCAGATCCCTCCTCAGATCCCTCCTCAGATCCCTCCTCAGATCCCTCCTCAGATCCCCCCTCAGATGCATCCAATGATGCATCCAATGATGCATCCGCTGATGAATCCACTAATGCAGGCACAGTTACATGCACAGATGCAGGCACAGATGCAGGCACAGTTGCAGCCACAGATGCAGCCACAGTTGCAGCCACAGATGCAGCCACAGATGCAGTCAGAGATGCAGTCACAGATGCAGTCACACTTGCAGCCACAGATGCAGTCAGAGATGCATTCAGAGATGCAGCCAGAGATGCCAGTTTCCTCGCGCATGTATCAAAGCCTGTCCGAGCAACCATACCTTGGCTACAACACTGCATCGATGTTTTCGTCGTATCCGAACAGCAACACTCAGCAAAGCGACCCAAACGAATTTTATTCCACCAATAACAATAACAATAACAATAACAATAGCAGTGGCAACAACTTGAACAGCGCTTTTGGCATCAGCAACAACATCATGGGCAACAGCAATCGCCTTGCCGGATTAGAATATTACAACGAGACGCCATCCTATCGTCGGACCACAAGCATTGAGGACTTTGTGCCCATCCAGGCATATCGTCCAAGGAACTCGAGACGGGTCTATTTTCCCAATGATGTCGAAAGGGTGAGATTCATTGAACTAAGATCCAATTAACGGATGAGATGATGCAGTCATCATAATTTATTTAGCAATAAATAAAATTTGTATTTTTTATAACTAACATTTTTTTTTTTTTGTAGAACAATTCCAGACAGGATGTTTTTTTTAGCGACAACGCTGTTGTTGATGACGACGAACAGCCAAGTTGCTCAGGAGCAGCGGCTCAAAGCGCTCAAAGCTCAACTAACAATTCCAGACAGGATGTTTTTTTCAGCGACAATGCGGTTGATGACGACGACGACGAACAGCCAAGTTACTCAGGAGCAGCCGCTCAAGGCGATGAGGCCAGCAGTGAGCTAATGAGAACTCTTAAAATAACGGTAATTTGATATAGCTTTATTTATTGATTGTATATTTTCTAATATATATATATATAAACCCATAACCTTTTTTCACTCCACTTGTCTAGCCCACAAATAACCAATTTGGAGGGGACTCAGTCGGAAAGAAACGTGAGTTAAAGAAGATTTCAATATGAATTTAAAGAATATAATTTGTTAATATATTATCTCTTAGCCAAAACAAACTAGAACCCAGCGTGGGCCACACATGCGAGCCAAATTTGATTTTAACTACATAATGGACTAAACAACAAAAAGACGACAAAAAGAATCAATCAACTTTTGGCTTCCTTCACTGCTCACCAACGTTACTAAATAATTCCCTGAAGATGCAGCGTATAGCATGTAATATTAGACATTAGTACTTTAGTAAGGCTTTTGACTCCATATATTCTAATGCTAATTCACCAGCCAGCTTAATCTTCTCTGATTTCCAAATAACCCAACTAATTGGATTTCAATACGTTTTGTAGTCGGACCTGTAAAACAAACGAAACTATAAAAAAAAAACAAAATGTTAGTTTCAAAAAATGAAAACTAACACTAATAAAAATTAAACGATACGGAAAGGAAGACAGACAGACAACAAACGTGATCTTTCTCAAAGAAAAACAAGACTTTTATTTATAATTTTCGTATTAAATTATTAAACCTGAGCTTTATTTACAGAGAATACATGATCTTAATCAAGTCCATCCTTAGAAAGCAAGGTTTTAAATTTAAACTAACTAGAATAAAAACCAAAAGATTCGCCCCTTAAAAGATGGAACGATCTCAAGTATGCTGAAATTTTGTTGATGTATTTACATCAACGTGAATGTGTCAAAAAAATTTAAAAGATCGAGCAAAGATGTGGAGAGAAAGATGAGATCTTTCTTTAAGTTACTAATATAATCAACTAGTTTTATTCGTAAGCTGTTTCAAACTTTATTTTAATTCGAGCAAAAAGCTATTCATTTTTTTTTTGCTTAATTTGAATACGGTTTAAATATTTGAAGAGCAAAAACTTTTTTTCCGTCAAGAGACACAAAAAGAGCGAAAAGTGAAGTGATTGGTTCTTTAAGAAAAAATAATAATATTATATATGTGTGTTTAAGTAATTTATGCGTGTCTATACAAGAATATATATACATATATATCTACATGTATTTTAAGAACATATTTAAAAGGGCAACCAAATAATGGATGACAACTTTTTGTCTTAAGAATGCCAACCAAATTTACATTAACTAAAGAAACATATACACTGAGCAAGAGGGAGAAAGAGACGACGGCAGAGAAAAGTAATCATTCCTACAGGAAAAACTAATTATTAGAAAATGCAAATTGAAATTTTGAATATTTTGAAATCTCAATGTGAAATAATATAGATTTATGTGTCTGCTTAAATAATTTATGCGTGTCTATAAAAAAATATATTATAAGAAAATGACAACCAAATAATGAAAGACATCTTTGGTTTAAAGATACTAACTAAACATACATTAACTAAAGAGATAATCATTCCTACAGGATATCCAATTTATTAGAGAATTGAGATCAGCGATATACTCGACATAATATATTAATATCTGGCGGAAACTCTACGCTAACAGAACACGAAACGAATTTTACCCCTTTTCGAGAAGAAAGATAACTGATTGGTTATTAAAATTAAAAATATTGAACTACTAAAGAGAGAGATGTCCAATTAATTACAGTATTGAGATCAGCGATATAGTCGCCATAATATAATTATCAGAACACTAAACGAATTTGACCCCTTTTCAAGAAGAAAGATAACTGATTGGTTATTAAAATGTAACAAATTGAACAATTACTAAAAAGTGACAGAGAGGGAATAAATGAAGTATTCCCTCAGAAAAACTGAATTATTGAAGAATTGAAATCGGCCAAATAACCGAAGTAATATATCTATCCGAGGGCATACACGAAAATGCGTTAAGAATATTCCCCGTTTTTTCTGAGTGTACGTTTTATGTGTGTACGTTTTTGTGTGGTTTTAGAAAATAAATGTTTTAACCAGCATTTGATGTGTTTTTTATGTTTAAATTATGAACACAATTTCAGCAATAACTTCTTATTAGTTGAAACCATACAGCTTAAGTGGAAGGACGCTGTGAATCTAAAGACTGATCACGACTGGTTTCAAAATATATCAGAGAAAAAGAATGGAAATAGTGACCTTTTTTGAATCGACTTAAAAAAACTTGATCTGTGGCTATAATTTATATAATAAAATTTATGTCCAAAGTTTGTCCACTGTAACATGAGATAGACAGAGTCAGAAAGAGAGAGAGAGAGAGAGAGAGAGAGAGAGAGAGAGAGAGAGAGAGAGAGAGAGAGAGAGAGAGCTGTAACACATGCATATATTGAGTGGTGCTGGTTCGAGTCTTGGCTAATTGTTGGTGTGTATTGATTGAGATGAGTTTTATATTGAATATCATAATTTATTCGTAATCAAGTTGGCTTTAAACAGGTGCGACGATGGCGCAGTATATCGATGTGGGACAGTTTCAAGTGCCGTCCACAGATTTTACAGTAATAGTTGGAGCCATCGCGTGAGCTGCTCGCCTTCTCCCTGGTTTCCGGTTCAGACGTGGACAGGCGACGTTTTTCCTTGCTGCGTCGTCCTGGACAATGCAGGCGATGCTCCAGCTGGTCGGGCACAACGAACTGCTCCAACTGAAAGTCACACTGGGCACATTGCCACACTTGCTCAAGCAGTGCTGCCTCCATGGCCAGTGTCCAAGGCAACTCGGCCAGGCACCCGTAGACGACGTGCTCAGAGATATTAAGTCCGCCCTTCTCGCTGTTCGCACTCAGCGGGTAGTCGGCGGCAAAGGGATTCGTTGGCAGCGCCTCTAGGCGCTCCGGCGGCGGGCAACGGGTATACAATATCTTCATATCGGCAGGCAGGAGTCGCCTTATGCTATAGGCCACATCGAGGCTCATAAAGTCCAGCAGATCATGCCAGAGTGTATCGCTTCCATCACTTAGAGCAATCGCTGGAGGCGATCCCGCTTCTTCCGACTCCTTGGTGTTGTTTAGCTCTGATGATCAAACGGAGTTTTCAGGTGTATTTAAGAAATAAGAAGCATGCAGGATGGGAGATAGATAGATCCTAACGTACCATTTAGTTTCGCGTAGAGTCGACTGCTCCAGCGTCGCCGCAGCTCAATAGCACGACTAAGCAGATGGAGGCCACTGCCTGGCTGTGGAAAGTCAAGGCCCAGCCAGCCGTCGCAGACGATGCGCGAAACACCGAGATTAGTGTCGATGGCAAAGCCAAAGAGAAGCAGCGTCTGTGCTGCTGGCAACCGGATGCAGTTCATCAGATACGGCTTGGCCGTCTCCAGCAGAGATCTGCAAGCAATAAAGATGAATATAACACAATAAGAAGATGGAGCCAACTCACTGATAGCAGAGCAGCTGATGGCGATCGCTGAACGGTTGCTTGGGCGTGTAGTAAGATGGCTTCGGATGCAGATCGCTGTCAGCGAGCTTGAGCAGCTCATAGCTCTTGGCGAAGTACGAGTTGGGATGCAACGAGAGAAACGGCTTGAGTTGCGTGTGAAAGAATTGTTGGCCGGCGCCTTTGCAGTAATTAAACTCATCCGCAATGGCCAGCTGCGGATAGAAGCCGCTGACAAGAAGTAACTTTAGCAGCATAACATCCCGATGACGCTCCACATGTGCCGAGCGTTCCAATAGCGCCAATTGGCGTGCATCGTGGCGCAGCCGAAAGTCAACATCGCGAATATCCTCGCTGGGATCACCGTCGCCGTGGCCATCATTTTCGTCCAGCTGGTGGTGATGTTGCTGCTTGAGTACCTTGCGCTGACGAGGCTGCTCGAAACGTTGGCGACGCTTCAGTCCTCTCAGTTGACGCAGCTCGCCATGGCGTTGGGCGCGCTCTGCACTGGTCAAGGAGCTGGCGGCAATTGGCAGCGCCATGTGGCAGGTTTCGAGTATGCGCTGAAATTGGTGACGCAGCTTGCATACCTCATAGAAGCGCTGCTCCTCAATTCCTAGCCGATGGCACCACTTGCGCGTGTTCTCAAGGCCCATCTTCAGCTGCAGCCAATCGCGATAGGCACGTAGCAGCGTGAACAGATCACCCTGATCCGATTCGAGCGGCTGGCGTTCACGTTCGCAGCGCTGATCCATGTGAGCACGTGTCGTCAACGGATTTTGTACGCTCAGCATGGCGGCCAGTGTGAGCAGCTTGTCCACATCAGGGAAGACACAGCCCATCAGAAGCATTTTGCCAATGGGCAGCTCCACGGGCAGATTGGCCAACGAGCTGCCTAGCGGCGTGATTTTCTCATCCACGCTGAGTGCACACTGCATAAGCGATTGCATTTATTAGTGATTCAGTGATTAGGTGATTCTTTGTTGCTAGCTGCCACTCCTTGTCACTTACATGCTGCTTTAGTCCCAGTATCGTTAGCTCGATGCGCTCCGCCTCGGGAGCCTCGATAAAGGGAAAGGCGCGAACATCCGGCAGACCCATTGATACCATTTGGAGCAACATTGTGTCCAGCGGCACGCGGTATATCTCCGGCGTGGAATACGCCTCGAAGCCATCAAACTGTTGCTGTGTGAACAACCGGAAGCAAATCTGCGGATCATATGAGAAGTGTGTGGTTAAACAGTTTGGAAGTTTTTGTTCCTTCTGTTCAAGACTTATGTAATCCGAGCTTATTATAAATTCAACATTTAAATATGTAAAATTACTTTCGAAATTGTTATTTAAAATATAACATTTTTACTATTAATTTTCCTCGTAACCAAAACGAATGGTGCGAAAATAGATATGTATGTCAAGTCTAAAATTATAAATTACAGACTTACGCCTGGGCCTGTACGTCCGGCACGACCTTTGCGCTGCTCCGCCGATGATTTGGATACCCAGAATTCCTTGAGCCGCTGTCCCTTGCAGCTGGCATCGTAGCTCATCTCCTTCACCTTGCCAGAGTCAACGACAAAGCGCACACCGTCAACGGTTAGCGACGTTTCGGCAATGTTCGTTGAGACGATGCACTTGCGCATACCATCTGGCGCATAGTCGAACACCTTGTCTTGCTCGGCTAGTGCGAGTCCGCTATGGAGCGGCAGGATCAACCATAAGCTTTGTTCCTTAGCATATTCTTTAATGGCCTCGCAAACGCTGTCGATTTCATTGACGCCACTGACAAAAATAAGCACATCGCCACGCTCCGTGACTGAGAGAGAGAGATATACATTATTTTAATGGTATCCCATGTGTTATTGATTTGGGCTACCTACTCGGATACTGTTGGTCGATGAGCGAGAGTACTTGAACAAAAGGAGCCGGATCGAAGCGTGCACCTTGCGAACGCTTACTGCCCGTGGCAGTGGCCTGACCCGCTTTTAGCTCCAGCGCTGGTGGTGGAATGTAGCGCATCTTGATAGGAAAAAGTCTTCCGGGCACTTGCAACAGGCGTGCGCCCTCCTCCTTGAAGAAGCCATGAAACAGCTCCACATTGATGGTGGCCGACATAAGAATAAGCTTCATCTGCGGCCTTGCGCGCAGCAGGCACTTGGTCACGCCCAGCAAAAAATCACCGAAGAGATTGCGCTCATGGATCTCATCCAAAATGAGTACATCGTACTGTTCCAGATTAGCGGCCACAGCCAACTGCCTTAACAGCAATCCTTCCGTTATGAACAAAATGTGTGTATTCTTCGTTTTGTTGCGCTCGAAACGAATCTGGAAGCCAACCTTGCTGCCATAGTCATCCAGCAGCTCGTGTGCCACACGCTTTGATAGCGACACGCAGGCTAGACGACGTGGTTGGGTGCAGGCTATCAAAAAGAGAGGATTGCAAATCTAAGTGAAAAAGAATCGAAGAATTCATATTTTAGCCATGACAAACCGACGGATGAAAATGGCTTTTAAGCTGAGGGATTAGCTCGTATAGCAAAATAGAGCTCAGAAGCTCATTTTATAAGCTATGTTTATAACTGAATAGTTTCAACTTGCCTATGCTGCGATAGCCAAACTCGTAGAGAAACTGTGGCACCTGCGTGGATTTGCCGCAACCCGTGTCGCCGGCAACAATGAGGACACGCGACGCGTCTAGCGAGCTGCGCAAATCCTCCTTGAAGCGTGCAATGGGCAGCCCACGTTGGGTCTGACGCAATTTCTTGATGCGATTGAATTTCTCCTTTTGTTTAAAGTCCAGGTAGATAAGCACCAACTGCAGAAATTGAGACTGCAGCTCATCGCTGCTACTGCTGCTGCTGCTGTCACGCCGTAGCACATCCTCGTCTAGCTGCAGTGAGAGGTGTTTGCCCTTGTGATATGGATGCGGCTGTGTATGCTCCAAATTGGTAAGCATCGGCGGCAGCACCGGCTGGCCCATGCTCCGCAGCATGGTTTCATATTTGTTGACAAACTTCCAGAAATCCGACTCGTTCTCTACGAGACTCAGCTGATGGCGGCTTTTTGTTTGCAGGAGGCCGCGCAACGTCGCCTTGTGATCCAGAAAACTAAACTCAACCAAATTGAGCGACTGTCGTGCGGTCTTGGGGAGCTTATTGCTTATTTTTCTTGATCTGCTGCTCATTTTGAAGTAAACAAACCTAGCTGCCGGCAAAGAGATAAACGGACAGTCTATCGTTATCGAAAGCCGATAGACAATTAAAACAGCTGTGCCAGCGCTCATCAACTAGACTTATGTATTTATTTATATAGCTTGCGACAATGCTAAATAAAACGAAAGGAAACACAATAGCTTAATTCTACCACATGGCTCGCTGAACACCAGACAGCTTGTTGTAGTCGGCCAAATGACGCCACACGATTCGACTGAGCCGATATTTGTGGACCACTCCGCGCGGACGTGACGTAAGTGCGCAACGTTCTCGCACACGAACCAATGATGAATCTCTTGGGAAGGCGGCAATCTCTGCGTCGGCCACCTCACGCAGCTCAATGGGCAATATGTCGTTCTTGCGTAGCGAGTTTACGCGCAAACGTTCCTTGGCATGCTCGCTGACGCACTTGCGCCGTTTCACATCACGAATCATTCGCCAGTCGGCGTATTTTGTGCGCACCTGCTGCAACTATAAAGATCAAATATATATATATTTATAATATGATTAAATTTATTGTTATATTAGTAGAACTCACGCCGCAGCCGGCGATTTGCACGCTTTGGCAAACATAGCTCCCAAGTCTAGTCAAAGAATTCATATTACTATTTTCTCTGGATTTGTTCTACAACGGGCTCAACTAGGTTCGATATCAATATTTTACCAGACAATGTTTCGATATCATTATCGATATGATATTTCTGCTTTGACAGCTGATGTCAGCTTGGGGGAGCATATATAATATAAGCTTGTCGTCCAGTCTTAAAATACACGAAGCCAAATAGCGTATGTGATAGAGTTTATTAATTAGATATATATAGACTGACAGTTAACGCATTACATTTGTTTTAAGTAAAATTTTTTTTACATAAGTGCTTGCCTGCTGTTGCAGCTGCTTCTTGCCACTTCGACAGTGGTACACAGCTGTGATCCCATTGCCTGAACGGGTTGACACGAAAAATTTATAAGAGCAAATTGACCATTAACTTAATTAAAAAGTAAATATTACATTGAATCTAGGAAATGTACGGCACCGCTGAGTCTAACTGATAAACAGAATTATGTGCAAATGATATAAATCGAATCGCCACAATTGCCATTCAAATCGGTGCGCGAACACATGCTGCATGAGTATATTGCGTTAATGTTGCTGTCTCACCGATAAGACGAAATATTACTCGTGCTCGCGGTATATTTTACCCATAGAAATATATATATATAAATTTTATATATATATATATTTTTAACGCCGTGTGTGTGTGTTTTTTTTTTGTGCGGTGTGCCTGGGTCAAAAATTATAATCGCACGCAGTAGTAATTACACTTTAACAATAATAACTCCCCCTCTTAGCGAACGGAAGAATTTTCAATCCGGTGCAAAAGTAGCAGCTGAAGAAGAAGCACGCAGCAGCAAACTTCAAAGATGCCTTCCAGCGAACCACTGCCGCCCAAGGAGGCTGCGCTCTTCCGTAAATTACTGGTAAGCGTGCAAATGCCTATATATATGAATATTAACCAACTGCATCTCTAATCACCGGCTACATTTAAAACTACTGCTGTCATGCATACACACGCTCGTAGATACAAGGCACTTACACATTTACACACACACACAAACACACACAGGTTATCATGTGCTTTTTCAATGCGCCTATTTTGGGCATTACAGAAAAACAAAGACAAAGGACACCACTAGATTCGATAACAATTGAAATTGGTAATGTGCTAGTAAAGGTTGCTACTCCTTGCCTCAAAAATGGGTTGCCGATAAAAAAAACAGTCGTCTGTTTTTGTTGTTAAGCTCGTCCCATAACCTCAAAGTTCGATTGACTCGATTAAGCGGTCCGGTCTATGAGGGGAGAGGGGTAAGTTAGTTGTTCGGGCGGGCTTTTTACGCTGATTGGTAATTGTTAACTCGCTGGATCACACAATTAAACGACATTTGATTAAATTGCACAAAATGTCGCTTGTTAATTTGCGAGAATTAGTTTCAAAGTTACACATAAATTGCAATTTCTAAAAGTCAAAGGTGTCATCAAATATATATATATATATATATATATATATATAATAATAATAATAATATGATATGTTATGTTTTATTCGGTGCTCTGAATCGCAAGCAAAAACTCATTGAACTCATTGCATTAACTTCACCTCTTCAGTTTCACTGGCTACATTCAATTTCAATCAGAAGACCACAGCTGGAGTCATTCAAATCAATCGAATTACCTATAAAGATCACCCTACGAGCAATTTATGTTTTATAAATAAATATATAACAAGTAATTGTCATTCCGCACAGAAATGCTACGAAATGAAGCAGTACAAAAACGGCCTCAAGCTGGCCAAGCAGATACTCTCAAATCCCAAGTTCACGGAACACGGCGAGACTCTGGCCATGAAGGGGCTAACGCTAAACGGATTGGGTAGGCGAGACGAGGCCTACAAGTATGTGCGCCTAGGTCTGCGCAACGATCTGCGGTCCCATGTCTGCTGGCATGTGTATGGCCTCCTGCAACGCAGCGACAAAAAGTATGATGAGGCGATTAAGTGCTATCGCAATGCGTTGAAATGGGAGAAGGATAATTTGCAGATATTGAAGGATCTGTCGCTGTTGCAAATACAAATGCGCGACCTTGAGGGCTACAAGGAGACGCGCCATCATCTGTTCGCGCTGCGACCCTCGCAGCACGCCTCCTGGATTGGCTTCGCCATGAGCTATCATCTTCTGGGTGACTACGAGATGGCCAACAGCATTCTCGAAACGTTCAGCCAGTCGCAGACGTCAATTGTAAGTAAATTTTAACACATTTAACTTGACAACTCCTCTCAGCACTATCTTTATCTTGATACAATTATTCGAACAGGAGCCCCATGACTATCGCCATTCGGAGCTGTTGCTGTACCAGAACCAGATACTCATCGAATCGTTGCATCTGCAACAGGCTCTTGATCATCTGCTCAAGTACGAGCCGCAAATCGTCGACAAACTGGCTGTGCGCGAAACTCTTGGCGATTTGTATATTAAGCTGGATCAGCACGAGATGGCTGTGCCAATTTTTGAGTCACTCATCCGTCGGAATCCGGAGAATGTGCTCTACTATGAGCAGTATATGGCTGCGCGTCGTGTCAGCAGTTCCAGCGATATTGTCGCCGTTTATCGAGAGTTCCAGACGCAATATCCGCACGCCCTCTGCCCACGTCGCCTGCCCCTGAATATTGCCAACGGCGACGAGTTTCGTGTTGTTGCCGATGAGTATTTGCGCCGTGGCCTACGCAAGGGTGTACCGCCGCTGTTCGTTAATGTGCGGACACTGCATGAGGAGGCGGACAAGGCGGCCGTTATTGAGTCCTTGACGCTGCAGTACTTTGAGAATCTGACGCGCTCCGGCCACTTTTCGCGAGAAGATGCCGATGCTGGTGTGCCCGTCGAACCGGCCTCGGCATTGGTCTGGACGGCGCTATTTCTAGCGCAGCACTATGATTATATGCGCGACACAGACCGGGCCTTGGAGTACATCAATGCGGCCATCGACCATACGCCAACGCTGATTGAGCTCCTTATCACGAAGGGTCGTATATTCAGGCATGCCGGTGATCCGGTTGAGGCATACGTTTGGCTTGAGGAGGCGCAGAGCATGGACACGGCCGATCGGTACGATATACGGCCTGCATACATGCATACATCCATAAACACATACAATAATGAGATTTATCTTTTGCAGCTATATTAACTCGAAGTGCGCCAAGTATATGCTGCGTGCGGATATGGTGATTGAGGCGGAGGAGGTGTGCGCCAAGTTTACGCGCGAGGGCGTCTCACCCATGGACAATCTGAATGAGATGCAATGTATGTGGTTTCAAACGGAATGCGCTATGGCCTTTCAGCGGACGGGGCGTTGGGGCGATGCGCTGAAGAAGTGCCACGAGGTGGATCGTCATTTTGCTGAGATCATTGAGGATCAGTTCGATTTTCACACGTATTGCATGCGCAAGATGACGCTGCGCGCGTATGTGGGTCTTTTGCGTCTGGAGGATGTGCTACGCCGTCATCCGTTTTACTTTAAGGCGGCCAAGTGCGCCATCGAGGTCTACATACACCTGTACGACAAGCCCCTTAAATCAGAGACAACGATTCAGGAAATTGATATCGGTGAGTAAATGAATACGCACAGAAGAAACCACAGACAGTTATTGTATATTGTGTGCTCAATTTGCAGAGAACCTGCCGCCATCGGAGCTGAAGAAGCTGCGTAGTAAACAGCGAAAGGCCAAGAAGAAAGCCGAGTTGGAGAGCGCACAGGCGGCGCAGGCACAGGTGAAACGTGAACAGCATCAGAAATCGAAGCAGCAGGCCAATCAGGAATCCGATCCCGATGCCCCACAACTGGATGAGCTAATACCGGAGAAACTGGAGCGGACCGATGAGCCACTGGAAAAGGCCATTGAGTTTCTAAAGCCGCTGCAGCAATTAGCCAAAGAGAACAGTGCGACGCATTTACTGGCCTTCGAAGTTTACGATCGGAAGAATAAGATATTGCTAATGCTGCAATCGATACAGCGTGTGCGGGCCTTGAATCCGGCGCATCCGGTGCTACATAGCTGTATTATACGCTTCATGAAGGCACTGGCCAGCGCCCAAAAGCAGCAGCCGTTCAACGTGCACGTGCAAAAGGTGCTGGATAAGGCCACCAAAGAACTGATAGGCACCAAGACGCCACAGCAGCTAAACGATGAATTCATTGCCAAGCATCATGCTTCTTCCATACTGCATTTATACGAAGGCGCACGTGGCCTTTATGAGCTGGATCCTAGCAAAAAGAACGCAGCCATCAAGCTCATCACCGGCTTCAATCTAAGCAAGCTGCGATTAGAGGTGTGTATAAGCTCAATTCAATTCAACTTTTGCTCTGTTCCTAATCTACATATTTTTTTTTTATGTAGGAGGCAATCAAGATTTACACGGCGTTGCGGGACGGCGATGTGTTTGGTGACTGCGAGAAGGAGGCGGAGGACTATAAGCTGAAGTGTCAGCAACGCTTCCAATATGCTCGCATCTTTCGTAATATCGAGGAGTTGGAGGCACAGCTGCAGGAGAAGGAGGCAGCCAAGCTGCGTGCCGAGGAGGAGCAACAGCAGCTCAATCATCTCGATTCGCATGAGACGTCAGCGGCGTCGGCGCCAGTGTCAGTTATGGCAGCGTCTTAGAAGCGACCAAGCAAATAAGACTATACCAACAAAAACAACAACTGCAACAAACTTTAAAACACCAACAACAACCAGAAGATCAGTAATAAGCGTAACTCTTTTAAGAACAACACCAACAACAACAAACATAAATAAAAAGAAACACTATTAACAACAACAACAACAACAACAATCAGAAGAAGGGAATGACGAGGGAGAGAGTTGGTTGAATCATCCTTATGATTCCTTATGGGGGTATCTTCAGAGGACCTTAATTCGGTTGAAACCATCAATCAACATTATCATTACACATACACAGATGCACACACACACACACACACGCTTGCAGACATATATAAACACAAACACAAACAGAACAATCTTAAGATTGTCATATAGAAAAGACCGAAGAATTTGTTTGTGTAACGAGACGGCGTAAGGCCACACATACAGCACACACCTACACACACACCTACACACACACACCTACACACACACCTACACACACGCGTACATACTTTTATGTATAGTTAGAAACAGAAACAGGAAAGAAACAAAAAAGCTTAAAAAATAATAAAAAAAAAATAAAAAACTAAACAAACTTGTTATAGAACTTTTTACATTTTATAAATTATGAAATTTTCTGTTCTTATTATTTGCTCCTTTTACACTAAAATGCGAATTGTATATACATATATATAAATAACAATTTCTAATTATACTCAAAAAATGAGCACAACTATTGTAATAGTAACTTATATGGAAAAAAACACAAATTCCATAGTCATAGTTCATCATCTGATGGATTCTGTCCATGACTATGACGTAATTAATATTTACTCTAATATGGCAGCCTTCAAAATATCGGGGCGACTTTCGAGAGGAAAGTTATTAGTTAATTTCATTTTAAGGAAATCTTGAAAATTTGTCATCTCGCATTGCTTACTTAGCACTTTATCTATGAATTAAGCAATACGATTGACTGCATTGCGTAAGCAATATCAAAATTAGCTGTTTCCATTTTGTTCGAGTCCAGATCAAACAGTTTACAATTGGGCTAGGACTTCAGTTAACCAAAGAACCATCCAACGACATGGAGAGAACTTTTCAGATTGGCGTCAGCTTGATGACATTATTATTGCTGCCACATTTACAGATACATCTCGACTGATCAGATCTAAATATTCCTATTAGCAGTGTAAAATTAGAATTAAATTCATTTGACAGTTTTATATTCAGGTTATTAAACATTCCAATTTTGAATTTGTAAATAGACTGAATGATATTTTGTGAAGTTTCTACCTTTTTGTAGTTTTATATATTCACTCGCACATAGATAGAAATACATACGTAAATAGAGAGAGAGCAAAGTTTAGCAAAACTTTTACTTGCGTTCTTTTCTACATATCTTTTTTTATTATTAAATTATCAATTTTTCATATGTAAGACACGATTTTATATTTTCTGATCAAATAAATATAGATTTAAATATATATAAGCTGTTTTAGTTGAGAGCACAGTATTTTGGTTCAAGCTGTAAATTCAAGCTGAATAACTACAGATTGGAAGCCATCGGTTTTCAATTACTGATCAGCATAGTTCCATTTAAATACAAGAAATAGCAAATTGTCAGGTCAGGTCAGAGAATGGTTTGGATACAGTTTTTCGCTGATGATTACAAACATTTTTGATTAATCTAAAAATCAAAAGATACGTATTCACATTATGAAAAATGTTCTTATCTTATGAAATAAAATTTTGAAAATTATATCCTTAATTTTGAATAAAAATATACATGTTGCAAAATCATTCCTATTTTGTACAGTGTAATGGTAATTTTCTAAATTTCGCTAGATCATCGATATAAATCCAGGTTCAAGCATAAACCAAGTCTATGAAAGATTCCAGTCATAAAATAATTTTGAATATATAGATATAGTATCGGTGCTGTAAGCAAACAAATGTCCTATGCCTATGACTATATTAAATCGGCTATTGACACTTATTAAGAATGACAATAACACATTTTGGGATTATGTATGATTTATCATATTGCATAGTAAAGCTCAAAATATCCCAAAATATGTTTTATTTCTAAAGATGTAAACAAACAATTTCGTTCTTTTGTTTGCACGCATTAATATTTAAGTATAATAAATAAGAGGATAATAAAAAGCCCACAATTCCCTTTGCAAGGGTCCTGGGCAGGATGACTGCTTGTTGGCGGAAGGCCAGAAGAGGGACGCTTGGAACTGGAAGGTATAAAGAACAGGTGCAGCAATGCACAAAAGCATTTTAAGCATATGAAACACTAAATGATTCGCACACGTGCCAAAAACGTCGACAAAAGCTGTCAGTGTACAGTGGAACCAAACTAATTTATGTGTCGACATATACTCTTTTTTTTCATAATCTTTTTGTACTTTTAAATAAAATAATTAATTTTTTTTATAATTATTTAATATCTTTAGGAATGTTCTTAGCTTCCTGAATATATTACAAGCAATCTAAAATACCTTAATAATTAAAAATAATGAAGACTGCTGCAAACCATATTCGAAGCACTGTGCTGAATGCTGTCCTGCACGGCTTGTAAATTATATAGTCGGTTGGCCGCGCGACAAGCGGCAAGTGGCACTCATTTTGCACCGCTGAGCCTGCGGTGACGTTGACGCGGCGTTCGCCATGGAGTCGAGGTGGTGGCTTCATTTTCCCCAGCTGCTGCAGCTCCACTTCTTTTCCGGCTTTATATACTTTGAGCACAAGCAAATTGTTGACGGTTGCAACGGGTAACTCGGACTAGCTCAAAAGGATCGGCAAAAAGTAAAGGTGTTTAGCTTGTAGATGGAATTAAATCAAAAAGTGTACGTTTGATGAAAGTATTTATGGAACGTTCAAGTATGGGTTGATAATAATAATACATATTACAAGAGATTATACTTGACACCCTAAAAGTATGCAACATTTATTTGCTCGGCAATTTGTTGTTAAGCTATAACTCTGTCAATTCTTTAAAATCTTACGAGGTTATGAGAAAATTAGATATCATGTCAATTTTACCTGTAAACAAGAGTCCTTAAACATACGAGTAAAACATAAAACATCAAATATGACGAAAGACCTTTAACTTAAAAATCACAATAAATAATGCAGAAAATTGCTGAGTCATATGCCAATAACTTGGTGGCAAACATGGCATTGGAAGTGGACAAAGAACATTGAAAAATTGCTTGTATTTCGGAGAAAAAAGCAAAATTTCGTCTGCCGACTTATTTCCGTTGGAAACTCAGCAAGGATGTGTCTGTGTAAGACATTGTTTTCTCGTCGACTGTGTGAACTTAAAAGTTTACTGAAATTTCCATTTAAATCTAAAAAGTGTCTTTAAATCTGACTGATAATTTCGTATTTTAAACATACCTTTAAATCTTGCATCTACAGTTATTTTTGAGTGTCTCAGTGTTTTCGCTTTTGAATATGACTAAATGTGCAGGGTATTTAATGCTTCTTTCATTTACAATAGACCTTCCGATGTCATTTGTTATTTAAAGTTTACCGTTATTTTTATTATTTTTTTTTTATTTTGAGCTTTTAATCATTTTTAAACAACAATTCAAGTGGCACGTCTGCACACACAAGTGTTAATGTGTGTGTGTGTGTGTGTGTCAAAAGCCAAAGAGCTGCACACACATAAATACGTTGGCAAGTGGCACTCAACACACAAAACACACTCAAACTCGCACTCACACACGCATAAGCAGAAGAGAAGTTGCTGAATACAAAAAAGTGTTGCATACCCAAAAGGAGCCGCCTTTGCTGTCGACGTCACAGTCGCCGTTGCCGTTGCAGTCGTCGCCGCCGTCGCCGTCGGCGTTTGCTGGCACACAAAAGCACTTGAGAATTTATTTTTAACGCATAAAGTGCGATGAGTGACCGTCTGTCTGACCGACCAGGCAAAGTTGAAGAGGCCCATTCAGTGAACTCCGCCCAACTTCCTTCCATCCACCATCCTCTCGCAGTCTGCTTGCCCGCTTTTTGCTGTCTGAACGGAAATTTTCAGATTTTTTTAATTGAGGCCGCTATTTGGCAATTTGACTGAATTAGAAACGGAAAGAGCTTAAAGCCAAAACTGGTTTGGCTTAAACCGTGCACGACAAGCAAGAAATAACGCGTTAGCTTCAAACCCGATAAGAATTGCTATATATAAAAATCAATATTTTTAAATGCAATGCTTTATCTTAAGAGAGATGATTTTAAAAGTGTTTTCGAAAACGATTGTTGCTACAAAAGATCGAAACTAAGTCCGAAGTTATAAATACCCTAATGAGTTGCAGTTTGCTGGGGGCTTTTGAGATGACAGATAGAAAAGAGCGAAAAATGGAGAGTTCGCAGTGAAATCGATTTGTTGTTGTTGCTGTTGTGTTTCTCAATAAAGTTGTAAATCTATGAAATGTGCACTAAAAAAATACTTTCTCAACTCTTACAGCCACTGTTGCTGCCTCTGCTGCCTCTGCTGCTGCTGCTGCTGCCTCTGCTGCTGCTGCTACTTGTTGTTATTGTTTTTTTTCATTACTGTTGTTGGTCCTTTTCATTTTGAGAGCGCAACACGAAAAGTTACGCTAGTTTATGAAAAAGTCTTTGAACTGTCAAACTGTCCAATTTGTAGATAAAGTTGCGACGCGCCACATTACCGCCAATCCCCTCCCCTCTCCACTCCATTTAACTTTGCTGCTGCTGCTGCTGGTGCTGCTGCTGCTGCTGCTTGAGCTCTCATTTAGTTCACTTTTGTTGCCCATCATCTGCTTCTTCTTGTTATTTTTGAGTTTGCACTTTTTTCTTCTTGTATTTGTGTGTGTGTGTGTGTGTGTGCAATGCTTAAAGTTTGTGTCTTTAAGGCGAAATATCAAAGTTTTTGGGCCAACACGTTGTCCAAAAAGAAACAACATACTTTTTAGGCTCGCGACCTCTATCCTAACATACCCACACACACACACACACACGTGCAGACACACACACACACACCCAGGAGCACAGGCGCCTTACGTGTAGCGGTAACATTATGGAAAAGCTTTGCGAAAACTTGATTTCAATATAAGTTTTACATTTTGCCCCTAAAGTTGTATGTAATGAGGCACATCGAGAGCGAGTGGCTGCTGATTGGTTGGCGGTGGTAAGATGGAGTTGCTGGATAGAGGACCACACCACATACACTCCTAGCTATTTGGCATTAAACTCCACAAACTTGATTAAACGTGTCGGGGCCAGCTATTAAAAGTTTTGTAACTTGATTCGAGTAGTTTTGCAAGTGTTGAGATTATTGTAGATTAAAATGGGTGGCACAAATTGATCCAGCAACGCATTCCTTCCGTCCTCCTCGGGCAATGCGACCCCCCCCCTGACAGTATATGAAATCTATATTTAAGTGCATTTATCGCTTGCTAAAAGGACTTAAAGTCAAAAGGGCATCTTTATCTTTGCATTTAACGCAAGTCTCAAGTTGAAGGATTTACTTTAGTTGCTTTTACCTCTGTTTTCAATCTATTTGCCTCACTTCTTATGCACATTGTCCCAATTTTGACTCTTTTCATTACCAAGAGTTTTTTACTTTGCAAAAGAAAGGGCTTCCTGTATGCCACCCCGCCTAGAAATGGTCCTGACAAACCAGTTAAATCCATTAACTTAATTTGAATATTGAAAGGGATTTGACCGAGTTACATATATATTTGTAAAATTGAAATTTAGTTAAGTATTTTTTAAGCTATTGTTGGCATTTAAAGATTTCCAGCAATTGACATAAAAAAAATTGCAAAAAAATGACAAAAGGATAAAAAATGTGAGAATAGTAATAAAAAAAATGCGACGAGTCGAAGGTTGAGTTTATGAAATTAGTTTTGCATATCGATTATATTTCTCATGTTGAGTCAATGATTTCAGATTTTAGTTTTTCACATTTGTGGAAATTTGAGCTTTAAAAAGAATCAACCGATCTAAGTGCAAGTTAAATTAAATCTTTAATCTGAATTTGAGGTTGTTTTTGGAGTAACGACTGCACGTGAACTTTGTACAAAATGTTTTCAATTTAACGTAAGTTTGCAAAGCGTTTTCAATAAGTTGGCAGCAGCAGCAACAGCAACAGCTTTGGGTTTTTGGCCAAACTTCTGCTGCTGTTGTTGCAGCAACTTAAGTAATTTGCGCATCGCCCTCAAAAGTAGGCAACATAAGTTGAAATTGAAGATCGAGTGAGAGAGAGAGAGAGAGAGAGAGAGAGGAGAGAGAGGAGAGAGAGAGTCCTTTGTCCATACTGCTGCATTTGCTGATTTTGCCACTGCTCAACTTTCTCTCAAGTTTGAAAATACTTAGCCAAAGTAATAATTACCGTTTTGCTTGCGGCCCGATCTTTAACCGCTCTGACGCTTAGCATGCAAAACACTGTTGCCAAATCTGTGGAATATTTGGCCAACAATTTTTAAACAGCCACAAACTCACACCCATATGCCGCAAATCCCACAGGGTGCACTGGGTGTAGAGCTGCCACACAGCTGCCATTCATAAAATGGTCGACGCCCAGCGGCACTTTTGCTGCTGCATCGCCAAATTATAAGCAGTAAACTTTGATTATCATGCTCTCTATACACAGACCCCCCCAAACCAACACACACACACTAATATTTACACATACAAATCTGTGTGCATATATGTAATCGGGGCGTGGTAGTCGTAAAATTTGTGTCATGCAAAATATGGATTTCAAAATGAATTTATGCGCATTTGTATCGCTGCGGTTTCTGCTGCTGATGCTTAATGCGTAATGCTGGTTTTTCCCAAACACCACCCCCCCCCAAATCCAACCCCCTCCCCCTAGTAACTTGCAAAACCATACCCATTGTCATTGTTACTGCCACCTCGTTTTAACCGAATTTTTGGTAAATTCTCGCTCCATTCGACGCTTGGGGGGCGGGTTACAAATTTTGTCACATTTTAAAGCATGTTGCGTATTTATTAAAATTTGTAATGTGCCATTACCAACCCTAGTCCCCCCCCCGTCCCGAAGACTTATTAACAAATATTATGCGTTGATATGAGTCGGCCGTGCGTTTAATACCGCTTTCACGGTTGACTGATTACGGAGGTAAACCAAATACTAAAGCATTCGCTTAGTACTCAGCCCGGACTGCCCCCAAAATACGAGTGCTGTCCGTCAAAGTTAAATAATCCTTGCGGCCATAAAAGGGACTTACGCAAAGCTGTTTCGACAGCCAGGACTCAGATTCAGTTTCAGAGTTTCAGTCTCCACTGAGATAAGAAATTTAATTAATTATACAGTATTAAGCAACTTGTCATCGTATATCCGGATCGAAATAGGTACTATTTCTATCTTCAAACAGAGATACTCTGCTAAAAGACTATATATAAAAATTTATGTATAATCCATAATTATTAAATAAAAAACGCAGGTTTTTTTTTCTTTTTTTAAATCGTCTTTTTATTTATATTTATAATTTATTTTAATATTTTATGTGTTAGGAAAACAATGCAAAATAATATGAAACTTATGTATAAGAACCCTTTTTTGTTTTTTTATTCTTTTTATCGATCGTAATTGATTACAAATTACAGATTACAGTTAGTTAAAATTGTGTTAAAATTAATTGTTGTTTTATGTTTTAGCATTATGTTGTTGTTTTTTTGTTTTGTTTTTGTATTGTTTTTGTTGTTCTTGTAATATTTCTTATTTATTTTTTCTTTTTGCTAATTTTTAAGATTTTAGCAACTGATTTATTCACCATTCTTATGCTTGCAAAAGAATATATAATTTTTTTTTTATATTTGTTTATTTTGCATTTATCGAGATCTTTTCCTTCGAATCTGTGGCGCGCTTGTAAAAAATTGCAAACGAAAGTCACAAGAAATTGGCGTGTAAAAAATTGATTACTTTTAAATTTAAATAATTAATGGAAAAAAAAAATTTATAAAAATTTTTATAAAATATTTAATACTTTTTTGATGCTGATGCGAATCAAATTTCCTTTTTTTTTTGTTTTATTTTTGCCGCAGCTGCTGGGTGGGGAGAATGGAAAGGGGTGCGGATTCAGGGGGGCAAGTATGTGGCGGTAAACACAATAAATGCACTAGTTGCATGGGCTTAACTTGGTCCAGTTAAACTACTTAGTGCCTTGGTTTATACACAAAAATAATTATATATAGTAAATTTCACACAAATAATATAAACCTATGTAAAATAAAATATATATATATCGAAATTCCTTACTGAGCTTTACCTATGAGTCTCTAGATTCGGAGCGTTGCATTATGTCACTTACAGCATTTTAAATTATATATAAATTAAAGAAAAAAGAAATATCGGTTATCTTTGGCATGCCGAAGATATAATAACCTTGTAGAGTGTGAACTGAATAATTAACATTTTTGTATTTATTCCGGATCTGAAAGGGAGGCATATATGTCTATGGCCATCATGTCTCATCTGTCTAAAAAGACGAACACATGCCAAGCTTAAATAAGATTGCTTTTTGAAACTGGGGAAATTTTGCTTATTTAAAATAAGAGCGTACAAAAATGAAGACAGACGATATATATATATATATATATATATATATATATGTGGTGGGAGACGTCTCCTTCATGGCAACATAATAATTGCCCCAACAAGGCTAGAAAACAAAGTAAATGTATGAATGTGTTTGTGTGTGTGTGTGTGTGTCTGTTAAGCTCTTTTAGAATGCTGTTGGGTTACCAGAGGAGTAAGCTGTTGGAGGAAAACAACAACACAGGGTGTCTCGTGCTGCTAACAATTAAGGAATTAAGGTTGCAACTGTACCTGAAACTACTTTAACTATGCATTTATTACTATTATTTTCATATCGTTTCTTTTTCTTTTTGTTTTTGTTTTTGTTTTTTTTTGTAGACATTTGTATTATCAAGTAATTTTCTTAAACATTGTTTTGCTCATATATTGAATTGTGTTTTGTTTAGAAATATACCTTATCCGTTTCTAGCTGTTTGCAGTTGTACAGCATTAGTAGTCATTGTGTGTAGTGTAGTGTTGAGTAGCGTTGTGTAGTGTTGTGTAAGTTAAACATGTACAGCTAGTGCCTAGACATACATATATGCAGTTGAATTTGCGCCTTATGGTCTTGTTTAAACATTTAAATTGGTAATTAGTTGTAACTGTAATTGTTATAGTTTAATGTAAATTTATTTAGTATTTATGTGTATATATATATATTTTCTTGTTTAATAGCTAGCAATTAATATTCTTTTGCTCAACACATATACATATGGTTACACATATACATAAATGTTTTAATTTACGGAATACATATATATATATATATATATATGTATTAATTACATCATTACTATTTTCTGGTTTTGTTAATTTCGTTTTTGTTTGTTTTTAGTTGCGAATGCAAAATAGTACATTACTATTTAAGACTAATACAATTAGGCTCTAGGCATACGCTAGTGCTTGTATTTAGTATTAATCATGCTCAGATTTCATTTCAATTATTTAAAAAAAAAAATCTAAAAAAAATATTCATATTATATACATACATATATTTGTATATACATACAAATACAAATATATATATATATTGTGGGATTTTTCTTGTATGATCTATGCCTAAGTAATTACTTGCCATATAATATATTTACGCTATATGTATATTTTCGTATGTGTATGTATTAATAATTTACAATTTTTAAAATTTTCTAACAATATGCAATTATGTAAAGTGGATTTACTTAGACTTCGATATCTTTCTTTCTTTTTTTTTTTTCTTTTTGTTGGTTGCTTAAATGTTTTGTTGCGTCTTTTGAGTAAACATGCTTTGAATTTAAAACTTTCCTTTTTATGTTGGCTTGTTCTTTTGTTTTTTTTTTTTTTTGTTAATATATATATAATCTTTATATATAGTTTGCTTAGCTTTAATTGTGTGTATGTTTTTTTTTTTTATTTTATATAATTTTATATGTATACATATACATATATGTAATTTATGCATTTTTGTACCAAACTAACTAACTCTACGCAAAAAAAAAATGGAGTAGTATATGGTTTATTTATAATTAAAATGGGATTTTTACATACTCTTGTGCTAATATGTACTCATTTTGGGATTTGACGCTTCTTGCTAGCTGCTAAAAAAGAGTTTAGCTGCCTGCCATACTGTGCAGCTTACAGTCCTTTTTTCTACGGTTTTTTGTTTTTGTTTTTGTTTTTGCTTTTATCGCCACTCTATGCTGCATATTTGATGTATGCGTATTTCATGTTCGTCTTGTTTTTGATTTTGCTGTTGTTTTTTTCGCTTTGTATTTTCAACGGTTTTACTTACTAAATTCTACATCAGTCGGTTTGGCACACAAGTCACGCAAATTGCGCGGGCGAGAAACAGAAATGAGACGCGCTTAAGAGCAGCAACAGCAGGAGTAGCGACTGTTAACAAGCATCGTTTGTTAACATACTGCTGCTGCTGCTGCTGTTGCTACTGCGCCCAACATTAAGTAAAGTAACAAGCCGCAACTTAACAGCGATCATGCACTGTATTCGTTTTAACATAGTTGCGTTATGTTAGATATCTGCTGTTTGCTGTTACTGTTATTGCTCTGTCTCTTAGTTTATTTCTGCTGCTACTGTTGCTGTTGCTGCTGCTGCTGTTGTTGTCGCTGCTGTTGCTCGCTCATCATCATCATCCTCATCATCACCATCATAATTTGCTGTTGCTAAAAAAGGCAATTGGAATTAATGGTAATTGCAATCACTTTTGCTGCTTGCAATTGCTAGACTAAACCTCGGTGCCATCCTCGCCCTCATCATCGAACAGCTGACTTGTGCTGCCCTGTCCGCTGCGCGTCGCAGTTACCGACATTTTCTTCTTGGGCTTCGGCGGTGGCCTTGGTGGTATCTTTGCTATCTTTGGCGAATCGCCGCTATTATGCGTTGGCGAAGCAGCCGCACCACTCGCACCACCCAACGACCCAGACGAGGGCGAGCCGAGACCGACACCGATGCCACTAATGCTCGAGCCGGGCAATATCGTGATGCCATGGTGTCGTGATGATGCCCCATAAAGTGGCTCTGTATCCGCATTGTACAAGTGTTGCAGTTGCAGTTGCTGCTGCTGCAGCTGTTGCTGTTGTGCCTGCATTGCCTGCTGCTGCTGGATGAGCTCGTGTATCGGCTCGTAGATTTTGCTCGCATTGGCAGCTGATGCCACCGAGGTGAGACTGGGTGTGGCAGGCAATGGACGATCTCGCATTGTATATTGCTGCTGTTGCTGCTGCTGCTGCTGCTGTTGTTGTGCACCCTGTGTGGTGCCCTGTGCGCCCGTTGCCTTGTGCAGATTTAGTGTCGAATTGCCGCCAGCTGTAGTTCGTAGTCCCAAATTATCGTAGACCGGTTCCGCCTGCAGTTCAGCAGTTGTGGCGGTGCCCGTTTCGCTTGGATTCGGAGATGTGGGCGATTGAAATTCGCTAAGCTGTGTGCCATGATGGGATCCGGTTGCAGCTGCTGCCGCCGCCGCCGCTGCGCCAGATGTGCTTGGAGCCCAGCTGGGGACACGTGGCTTGCGAGGAATGGTCATGTAGCCCTGTTTCATAACCACCGCTGAGGTGGCGGGCGAATAGATAACGGGTGCGGGCAGAAAGGGCGATGCCGACGAGGACTGCTGATGCTGGTGCTGCAGTGCAGCAGCCATCTGCTGCTGCTGCTGGTGTCGACTGTTCGCTGTCGCAATCAATGCCAAGTTGCGCGACTTGGGATGCTGGAGGGTCATGAAGCCATTGTGTGTGGCTGCCGCAATCGTTGTGGTGCCATAGATTCCATGGGGCGTCATGTGAGCGTAGACTGGACTGGTGAGGGGCGGGGGAGAGCGAATGCCGTAGATAACCTGGTCGGGTATGTTCGACTGGGAGGACTGCATCGAGGGCGAGGTGGGCGGCACACGGGCTGGGAACGCCAACAGATCGGGCGGCAAACTATTTCCATACGTATCATCCACATAGGTGTGTCGTGAACGGGGCGTTGTTGTTGTATCCGATAGCGCCACAGAGTGCGTCTCATCGTCCCGCGAGTGGTTGACTATAGGTTTTCCCATCGGAGAAATGGATCGAAAAAACGTGAAAACATTAGTTTATGAAGGGTTTTTTTTTTTTACAACATTTAAACGATCCTCCAGCTTTGCAAAAGTAAACCAAAATAAACATATAAAAAGTCGAATAAAAATCTAAAATTAAATTTGCATTTATTTCAACTTTCCTAATACTTTAACATTTTTATTTATGGCAGTTTTTTTTTTTTTTTTTAGCAAAGTTATTAATTTTGGAAGCGTTTTACAGCTCAAGTCTAATCCATTGACCTTCTCTACAATTGCATCAATTAAACTCCTCTTCTTCCGATTTTACATATTATTATTATTTATTAAAAAAAAAAACCTATCTTTTTTTTTTTAAAGCAAAAACGCATGCCAAAAATTATAAAAAATAATGATTTGTTATTTTTTTTAGTTAATGCCTTTCATTAATCCATAAAGATTTTGTATTTCTGAGCTATCCCCGGTTCCCAAAGACTAAATATAATCTTTGGCTAATATCAAGCGCTATAAACTACCAAAGCTAATCAAACACAACTCGAGGGATTTATCATGCGATTTATACCTTTTAGTTCTTGCTGTGTGTTGCCTATATTGTTTTTGGGCATCTAAATATGATTCAATTCTGCAAATAAAAATTTCTCAATTTTTATATTCAGCTGGAAATTGTTATATATTTTGTATGCAGTTCAATTTAGACTAAGAGTTCCCCCATTTTACAATGACTTGCGCCCTACGTAATAGGGGTCATGCTATTTGTTGGCCTAATCGAATCGACTTGACTCGAAGTTGTTCAATTGATAAATCAAAGTCTGTTGTTAAGTTATCCTTGTTATTGTTGTTGTTGTTGTTGGAATTGGTGTTGGTGTTGGTAGTGCTGCTGTCTGCATTTTGGCACATGTCACTCTGATTGCTTTCGGCCAAATCGCTCAATGAGCAACAGCAACAGCAACAGCAACTGCAACAGCAATGGGAAAGTGAACGGACAGTGCATCAATTGCATTCAATTGGCTTTCCAATTGTCATTGCAATTCAATTGCCAATTGGAAATTTAAAGCAAACATCCGCCGATGGGTGTTTCTGGTTTTGTTCGATTGTCTGTGTGTGTTTGTGTGTGTGTGTGTGTGGTGTGTGTGTGTGGTGTGTGTTTACCAGCGCGCTCGCGGCCAATGTTGCCAAATGCGGCGGAAGTAATAGATACAAATGTATCTCTATCTATGTGTGTAAGTGTATGGGGATGTGTGTGGGTGTGTGTGTGTACAACAAATGTACATTCATCTATATATATATATATATATACATATATATATATGGGCGCGTGTGTGTTTTGTATTTGTATTGACGCTGCGAAAAATGCGAGCTAAATTGTCGAACTGCTGCTCTGCACTCAACTGGAAATATTCGACAAATAGATCAAATGTGGAATTTGCACACACAGACACCCACACAGACACCCACACACACACTCACACACTCACACACACTGAGCTTAGCAAATAGACAACACGTTGCCATCCATTGTGAATGAACAAACAAGGAGAACAGCGACGAGCAGCGGCGCCATTTCGAATTAAAATGTTGCACACGTTCAATAGACATGTCTCTCTTCCAATCTCTATTCTCTATCTCGCTCTTTGAAACAAATTCGTTTTCGAAAAACAAAAAAAAAAAAAAAAAAAAAACCAAGGGAGAAACAAAACAAAAAAGGAGAACAAGAGTAGGAAACTTTCTGCTAAATTGAATGCACATTGCACCAAATGATGTTGATTACTTGGCGAATGTGCAATCGATATTCCATCTATGCACCTGTTCACTGGGAATGAGTCCATTATTGCATTACGATGTCGCATGTTCAACTCGTAACTAATCTTGACTTGCAAAACTAAACCTAACTCTCAATTTTAATAGGGGTATTCTGCGTTTATCTAATAAGGGTATTCGGTGTAATAAATAATGCTTTTTTTTCCTAGCTGTGATCTATTCCAAGAACTGCATAGAGGTATTTGTTATCAATGCGAGTATAAAATAGGGAAACCGTATTATATATCCAGTAATTTGAAAGTTTAGATTTATTGGGTATGCCCTAGAAGGTGTATTCTGCTGTACCTTAATCACCTATTGCTTGCTCGACAACAAGTTTCCATCACTTACCGTAGGCAGTTTCATCCAGTAGGGTTTTCTTGATCTCATGTCCATCGTCGCCGCCGTCGACGCTTTCGATGTCGTTGCGCCGTGGGGGCTTCTCGACTGGGTTCACTTCGTTGAGGAGGCTCTTTTGCATCTCCATAATGACGGATCCCTCCAGCATGGAGCTGTTGTGCGTCTTGTCGAGCTTGCACGAGATCAGGCCATCGCCACTCATCATGGTGTTATCCTTTTGGTAGGTCTTTACGCGACGGCAGTACCAAAAGAGCATCAGCACCAGAAAGATGAGCAGGACGAGAAGTGTCGTCACAATAGCGGAAATGATAAGAAATACGCTCGATTGCGGATCGCTTGTAGAGGCGCCAATGGCACCACTGATGCCCAAGCCGCCGAGACCATCCGAGCCAGATGATCCACCCATAAAGACGCCGCTCACAAGGAGCTGGAATTCGGCTTCTGCTTTGCCACCGCGATTGTCAGCTACACAGATGTAGACGCCCTTGTCGGAGTTACGCACTCCGTAGATGCGCAGCTCGGAGGTCATCACCTGGGCCGCCTGCTGATGCCCGCTCACCTGGTCAACGGAGTTGAGGATGCGTATGTGCTGATCAGTGGGTCCGGGATTAAGCTGTCGCTTATTGTAGATCCATGTGACATTGGGCCGTGGGGTGCCCACAATGCGGCAGGGCAGCGTAATGTTGTCATGATTTGCCTCGACAAAGGAGCGCACAGAGCCGAGGATACGTGGCTGACAAGCAAAGTTCTCTGAAGGGACCTCGCTCCACAGCTTACCTCGCAGCTGGCGCGGCTCCTGGCAGTCGGTCGGCGGAGTATAGAGTCTCTTGGCGATGGCAAAGTCACGGAATTCCTGCAGTTCGCAGCTACAGTTCCAGGCGTTACCCCAAAGCGATAAGTAACTCAATTTGCGCAGATTGGCGAATGTCTCCATGTGCAGATGGGTCAGTTGATTTTGCTCCAGAGAGATGGCGCTGAGTGGTCCATCAAAAACATTTAGCTGCACCTGCTTCAATCGATTGTTTTTGAACTCAACCCGTGATAGAAAGGTCAGATTGATGAACAGGCGGCTTTCGAGCACCTCGATCTCATTGTTGTTGATGATCACGTTGCGCAGCTTCTGGAGGCTCTTGAAGGTGTTGGGGTGCAGCTGGCGGATGCGGTTGCTAGACATATCCAGCTCGATCAGTATGGGTAGGCCCTCGAACGCATTCTGATTGACCTCCTGGATGGTGCAGTTGCGCAAATAAATCTTGTGCAGATTCTGCAGGCCCGCCACCTTAAATTCCTCTTTTCGCAGCTCCGGTATTTGATTCTGTGAGAAATCAACAACTTGCATTTCGTTGCTCATGTCCTGTGGTATTTCAGACAACTTCTTTCCCTTACAGTCGGCACTCTTCTTTCCTGAATTCCAATGGCAATGACAATTGCTGCAGTTCTGCATCCAATCCCGATGCGCCACTGACTCCCCCATCATTAGCATTAACATTAGCCCCGTTAACAGCATCGGCAACAGCATCGATCGCCTCGCTCTCTGCCTCGGTCTGTTAAGCTCCTCTGTCGATTCCATGGCAACTGTTAATCTCATTGCTTGTGCTTATGCTCTTCTCTCTCTCTCTCTCTCTCTCTCTCTCTCTTGCTGCTACTGCTAATCCTTTCGACACGCTGTTAATTTGATTCGTGTTCCGTTTTAGCTTTGCTTTCTGCACTGTTTGTTTGTTGCTGTTGCTGCTTGTTGTAGACTCGATTGTGATTAATGTATTCGTTCCTTTTCTTCTTCTTTCTTCTCGCCTTTCCTCTCTTTTGACTTTTTCTTTTGCTTCTTCTTATTCGTTTGTTGTTTTTGTAGTGCGGTGAACTAAAGTTCGCAATTAGCAGTGCAGTTTCCACCTAAAAAGAAATGCGCAACAAAAGTAAAATAGAAAGGGAGAATTAGTAAAAGCCTGCTTAAGTGCGAGATGAAGATATTAATATACAAAAAACATACATATTTAAATTTATATATTTCAATTTGTTGATGTGGTACGCGAAAAGCTCGGAGCGGGGGCTAACTGAAAGCTGAACAACAACTGAACAATTGAGCAAAACGCTATAAAAAAAAAGAGTGGAAAATAAGGATTTATTCCGGCGCTGCCAAGAGTCTCATTCACATATGGAGGCGACATTCACAACGCAGGAGACGGGAAGAGACAAAGCGCTTAGCGCGCAATTAATGTGAATTACAACGTAATGAGTTCGCAGAATTACGTAAAATGTGTGTGAGCGCTTACGTTGCCCCATCGTTTTTCGGGATAATACGCAAAATGGAGCTATAGCAGCAATTAGAGCTTGTGCATAGCTCAACAAGCTTTTTGCACACAACATATCCCCCAAACAGCGATGCTGCGTAACCTAATTACTAATAGTGATACGCAGGTTCCATGTAAAGTAGCTAAAAAAAAAAAACACTCAACGTGAAAAGCATGTAATTAAAACGGCAAGCATATTGACATGTTTTCTCTTTAGTGACGAGAGCGAGCGCCAGGCCAGAGTATGAATAAAACTTGCGACTAATTGAAAGTCCCGTTAACCTATCTTAATTTGCATATGTGAAAGTTTTACATCTTCTTCGTGAAGTCTCTAATTTGATAGGTTAGGGCTAACTGTACGTTTCTTACTTACATAACGTGCTGCTTCGTTCTGCTTACGTAGTTGTAATATAGAGTGCATTTATTGCAAGTGCCGTTATTGTATCGAGCGAGTGTTAATTACGCTGTGAAATTACATTACATCACACGAAATGAAATGCGGACATAATTGAAATGGATGAGAGCCACCAAGCATCGAGCTTCGCGCACCTTTTCACTTGATTAATTGTGACGATTGTCATTAAGACAGTTTACGTGCTTCATTACGTTATTCATTACGTTATTCAATTAATGTCACATGCCGAGCAGTGAATGATCTGCTGCGCACGACATGGGTTCAAGGCAAAGGCAAATGGTGCAAAACCGCGAAACGGCAACTACAGCAACTACACAGACAAAGCAGAAGACGACGACGAAGCAAAAGAGGAAGAAGAAGATGATGAATTAGACGGTGGGAAACAAAGGAGCGCACGGCCCCCCGGAAAAAAAATGTCTAAGACAAAAGGATGAAAGTTCACGTTTGGTTTGCATTGCGCTCAGTTTAGGCTGAACTCAGCTTGTTAGTTCAGTTCTGCTCAGGTTGGGGTTGGCGGGAGATGGAAGGGGGCGTGTAAGCGACTTGATTAATGAAAATGCTGTTAAAATGTGACACTTTGCGGTGCCAAACTGTCTTTGCCACGCCCACCACGCTGGGCATACTTCAACCTTCAAATTGAGTGGGCGTGCACCTTTTGTGTTTTCTGCCTTTGCTGCTTTTCTCTTTGGCGCCAAAAGTGTGAACAGGACAAGAGACACAACACAAAACAAGACAGCAAACAATATGTGACCCGTCGACCCACTTCAACACTCAACACTCAACATACAAATAGATGCTTCTTTTCTTTTTTTTTTGGCCTTAATTAAACGCGCTGCCATTGTTGCCACAAACATTGCAAAAATGGTGCCATCCATTTGACATTACACAAAAGCAACAAAATATTTAAAAATTAAAGTGCACAAATAGCTGGGCAAATTATGTATGAATTATTAATTAAATATTGCAGCAGAAGCAATGTGCAAATAAGTGTTGGAAAATGCATGAAAAGCCTTAGCGGAAACAGAAGTCAGCCGAGAGCAAATTGCAGTCGGGCGTAATCTGACTCCGGACTTCCAGACTCTATCTGGATTATTGTGAAAGATGTGATTTACACTTTTAAAACTATCGCCTTTGTCGATGATGGGGAAGATGTGGGCGTAAAATTGATCTAATACCATTAAGTTTATGAATACTTAAAGGTTAGATAAAAACCTCATAAATTTGATATGATATGGCCATTTCCGATTTTTATGAGCTTTGCAGAACATGCCCAACACTCTACCAACGAAATTTGATGAAAGTAGCTTTACAATTTGACGAGATAAATGCGCTTATTAATTTGATAGATTTTAACCAATATACCCTTGATAACTTAGGTGTCAGTGTATAACAACTATAGTAAATGCAACATTTTAATACATCTCTTAGCTCCATTTGTACAATCAATTCGCTCTCTCTCTCTCTCATTCACTTCCCCTCCTTTTCTCTGTCTGCATTCTACTGGTCAGTGCTATTTGTGCCAGACTCGGAAGGATTTGCTTATTGCGGTGTGTGCATTATTTTCACATATGCATACTGCCTGCTATATTAACCGCAGATATGCCATATGCGCATATGGTGAAAGTAGTACTACAGTTAGTACAATAATACATTAATTTAGGTCAGCTCTGTTCATCTTAAGGATTTCCTGAAACCACGGCATGTTTTTGATATAGCTTTGAACATAAAGATAGATAATTTCACAGTCAAAATATTTGGTTTGAAGAGATTTTCACTTGTTTTTCCCATCCGATTTGCATTTTTGTTTGTTGTTGGCATTTTTTGTTTTAGCTGTATCAGCGTCGTTTTCGGTGGCAGACTGCGAAACCGACAGATGGAGTGCTGGCGAGAAAGGAGGAACCTCAAAACAAATTAAATATGCAAATAAAAGAGAAATGCTGCAATTTTGCGCTTTGTTAAATATTTGCTCAATGGGTTTTGCCGTCTCTCACCGCTTTTTTTTTCCCCCCTTTCATTTCTTTTTTCACATTTTTTTTATTATTTGTTATGGGTATTGCATTGTTTGTAGTTCCCTTGCCTCTTTCCCCATTCCCCTTTCGCCTTGTGTTGCACTCTGTTCAAGCGACGACCAAATAATATCTCTGAAAGTCGTTCTAAAAACACTCAGCATTACTTTCACACCATATTTCTCTCTCTAAGTTGAAATATTTACTTAATTCAAGTGCTTCATGTCGGGTAACATGTTTATTAAATGGCATCAGAATTATCTGGCAGCACTGGCAACACATTAAAGGCACTTTACTGTCTCTCTCTCTCTCTCTCTTGCTTATTGTTAGTTATGCTGTCCACAGTTTATATCGCCATTCGACCTGGGTATTTGCAATTGTATCGCACTCCAAAAACCTAACTCCAAAATCGACCCCTCCTAATTGTGGTGACAATTTGCGATAACGGTATTTGTGTGGTTGCCAGTTGCTAATGTCCCAATTTGTGTATTGTTTGTGGCGCCCTCTAGCGACCAGTAGTCTCTCCAAATCTCTCACACAGTTTGCCATGTGCCACGGTTCGACACGACGCCCCCTCCCACCACTTGATTTCTTCGTCTCTGTGTTTCTGTGTTTCTCCATTTGAAGCAATTCAGTATAACGGTTGCTACATTTTACTCTGTCATTTTATTGCCATTTGCGGTTGTAATTGCTATATAGAGTGTCACGCCCAAACGCCTATTCTGTAGCCGTTAGTCCCTTCCCCCTTCCCGCCAACACTTCTTCAGTTGCTTTGCATAGGTCTGCTGCTGCTGCTTTTACTGCTGTCTATTGGAAACTTAAATCGATTTGAACAAATTTAATTGCATTGGTTTTGGTTTCAGTTTTCTTTTATCATTTTTTTCGTCCTTTTTTTTTGTTTGTTTTTATTATTTGTATTTGGTATTTGTTGTTGGTTCTTGTTTTTATGCTTTTGTCGTATGCCAATTGCCAATTGCCAATTGCTTTTTAAGTGTCGTTTTTCTGCACTGCCCCTCGCCTCGCCTTTCCGCTCTCTCATTCTCTCTCCACTTTCAGAGTGTGTGTCAAAAGTTGGTGAACCATCAAAAAATGAAGGCGAACAACAACAACAACATTAAATTTTTCCCATTGACCAAAGCCGTCACAACAATTTGTTGCCAAATGAAGCGAATTTCTTTTCACAGTTTTTTCGTGATTCTTTTGTTTTTTTTTTCTGTTTTTTTCTGTTTTTTTTTGTTTTGTTTTTTCGACTTGTTTTTAATACTTTTTTATGGCTGCCCAGCATAAATATTTAACAATGCGTAGAATATGGTTATTGCTTTTTATAAAGCACCCGAAAACTGCAAAGCTCGTAACCCCAAGCGTAATTCGACTCGGAGAAGCATCGGGGGAAGAAGCAAGTAAGATAAAGAAGAACAAAAGAGAAAAACTCATAACTGTAAGCTAAAAGCCTATTTGCAAATTGTTTCGTGTTACATTATATGTGCCTCCCCCTCTCTGTCTCGTTTCGCTTGGCCTACAATGGTCAAACCCAAAGAGGGAGAAAAAGAGCAACGTGTGGCAGCTCAAGTTGCGGCCATATGATATCCATAAGCTAATGAGCCGAGACAATCCACGAAAGGGTTTCAACTCTTACAACATTTGTAACTGAACAACTGAGGATCAATTATCTGGCAATTCAAGACTCTAGCAAACGCCAAATGCGAATTATAATTGCATTACAATAATCTGACAGAGAATACCAAAACCACGAAATCGCAAACGTAATTTATGACAACAAATGCAAAGGAAAAAAAAAATTGATTAATTAATGTGCTAATTTATGCCATTACTTTGATTGTTCTAAAGTTGAAATTATGAAAAGTTTGTTCTCGAGCCAAGTTGAAGTTTTTAAGTTGTTTAGTTTGTGTGAAATGTGTGTTTAATCGGCGCGAATAACTGCATTAATTCAAATCAAGACGAGTTTCCATCCCTGACTGGTGCAAGGAAACAGCTTCGGGTAATTTTGAAATTTTGCATTTGTTATTTTTCTATCTGACTGATTAGATTTCTGGCTTTCCATGGGAAAAATCAGAAGTAGCAAAGAGAATTAAGTTTAAGCTATGCCACAAAAGCCAACACGCATACGAAAATCCATGCCACAAATTAGAAACCCACAATAAGAACAACAACAACAACGAAGAGCAAGTCGTCTGTGTGACAACTTTGACCAACATTGAGCAGAGAATTTTCGAGATGGAATCTGCATCTAGGAGCTCTGTTCCATATTTGCATATTCTGCTGCACCTCCACCTCCAACACACGTTCATCTTCCTCTTATATGCACAATCATTGGCGCATCATTTCGGTCAGGTCGCTGCAACTTGTTTTTTGTTCGTTCGTTCAACACCCCCTCCCCTACCCATTGTTGCACTCATCAAAAAATAACCGTTGGCTGTATTTTGATAACTTGCTTACAACTGGCTGCTGTTTTCGCCCGAGTAATCTTTTATGTGGCGCGCTTGGCATGGAGACTATTCCAAATCAAATATTCAATTTCGAGCACGGCCACTGCCACTGTTAGGGTTGCCAACTCAGCCTCGAGAACGAATGGCGACCGAAACAAGTGAGCAACTAAAACGGGCGCTGGACACGCCCTATTCAATTTGCGTCTGTACCGCTGGCAACTCTGGCGAAAAGTAATCGAAAAAGAACCAGACGAAAAAGAAATGGACACAGCTCACTTTGAGATACCCTCCAGGCAAAACCAACTAAGATGTCAATAGAAAAAAGATAATCAATGCTAAAGCTTTACTCCCAAACAAGATGATAACCATGGAAGCTAAGTGGACAAAGTAGAAGACATTAAATCGTCTTAGCATGTTCGATGCCTTAATTGTGTATTCTCCAATTTGGCAATTCGCTATTTGCTGGGTATCAACAAAAAATGGTAGGGACAATTCAGTGCAACGGAGCAGACAAAACTTTCACTTTCGCCAAGGTTCGGGGGATCGCCCCCAACCGAAACGCACTTAAGAACTTCTTGCCAGGGGTTGGACATATTAAGAAGGGCTGGGGAGTCGTCCTAAGTGTGTGTGTGGAGCTGGTTGGTGGAGAGGCGGTGGCTTTGCTCGTGGTTTTCGCCTTGGCTTCCAACTTATTTTTGCGAAACTTCATTTGAGTTAGGTTCGCGCCCTCATGCAGCGTGTACAGTGATTGAAGTAGCCGCCGCAGGGTGGCAAGGATCAGCGAAAAGATGAAGATGATGCTGCTATTGAGAAGATGGAGAGAGGGATACATGGTGTTGTATGTAGTACGGGGGCAGTCAGGTGCCGGAAAAACTTTGAATTTAATTTGACGCTTGTCTAGACGACTCTGTGAACTGCGAGCTGTGAGTTTGCTTTATGTTTTAACTCAACTACGTGGCTCGAATTGATTGAAATCGTGTCCTGTCCTGTCCTGTCCTGTTTTGTCCTGTCAGAACAATTGTTGAACAGGGTGAACACGTCACGTGTTTGAAATGAGCAGCTGCCCTCCACATTGATTGCTGCTATTTATGATGCTAGTCGACTCTAAGGACACGTCCCCAGAGTAAATGCCGCAAAAGGTGAGAAAAGCGTTCTAAAATGGCAGCGGGACTGTATTGATGATTATTGTTTTTTCTTTCCGGCAATTTTCTACAGAAATTGCTTTTAGCCAAGTTAAGGAAAATTCGAAATTGAATTCCGAACTGAACCGCATTAACATAATTTAGCCACTATTAAAATCAAAGGGCACCCCAATCGAGCTACTCAAATGTCCATTAACATAATGAGGGAGAGAATCTTAACTTGAAGGAATAATGTTAACAGAGCATGTTATGATTAACAGTTGCTTTACAGCAACGGAGTCAACATTTTCTCTTTAAAGCTAAAACAGAGAAATACACGGGGAACTTGGATTACCTAAAGATGTATCTCTACAGATGATCGATATATAAATTGATAGTTGTCAATTTGGTCGGAAACTCAGTCTATATCCAAAAAAAAGTAACTGTTTTTCCAAATAGTTTATACATTTTAAGTAGGTGAAATACACGTCTTGAGTCAGGTGGTCGGGTGCCTCGCATTGATTGATTGATAGGGAAGGGCAATGAGATGGACATACGATGGCATCAGCAGAGTGGATGAGTGGGATAGTAGGATTGGCAGAGTCGGGTATACAAACTGCCAGACGTGAAGCTACTTTCATTAACATCAACGTGCAACCCCAATCCGTCGGCATGTCTACTATTTTTTTTTTCGTTGGGCCATCGGGAAAAAAGGCCCCACAGCTCGTCTGCTGTGTGCTTAACCTGTCAACAGGCATTTGGCCATCATTTTTGCGTTTTGCCTCATATTTATGATGTTGCATTTACTGACCGACCACTGACCACTGACCACACCCACCGCTTCCGCTCTCCGCTCTCTTATTACTTATTGGTTGTTGCACGCAATTGCGTTGCTTTTTGGCGCACTCCTGTGTAACCTGTCACCGTGGAAAGTGGCTAAAGCTGGTTTTCAACATGTTGTTGCGGCTAAAAGTGTTGATTCCACCAAAACGTTTTTGCAAGTGAATAGTGATAAGGGTATCCGCTAGTCGGATGCACTCTGTACCCGTTTTGTACAGTACAGTTTAATATTTTTTCTTTTTGTTTGGCATAAACCGAATACGGGGTGGCCTTTATGGCGTATACATCATAATGCGTATACGTCATGTGCGCGCCGCAGTGCCTAAAGAAAACGAGGAGTAGGAGCAGCAGGAGCAGGAGGAGGTGTTTCGTGTTGAATGAAGTTACATGTCATGTCACGCGCTTCATATGCATAATAATAAAAAGTGCTGCTGAAAGTGATGGAGCACTGCCACCACCTCATCACCTCATCACCCCACACTTTGCCACACCACAGAAGCCTCCACAAAAGTTGATCGGTTTGCGTTGAAGCTGCTCACGTTCGACGCACATATTCAATCGTCCAATTGTCCAATCGTCCAGTCCAAAGGTTCATCAATCATATCATATTGGAAATGGACAGCATAATTTAATGCAACATGCCACATATGTATGCCGCACAAGCCCTATGAATTTATTTATTAATCATTTGTGTGTGTGGGCTGTGTGTGTGCTGTGTGTGTGCGAGTGGTCAGTTTTTATGATATTCATGAATGTGTGTGTGTGTGTGTGTGTGTCGAAAAATGCAGCCACCCAACACCCCAACCCACAACCGCTCAACCGCACAGCCGGCACTCCCCTCTCCGGCACCATCAGCCGGGAAACGATTGCACGTTCGCTAAGTGCTCAACATTATTGGAGAGCACGCGAAATAAAATTAATAAATTCCACTGTCATTTGCCATAATTTGTCTCGGGACATTTTAATCGTATTTGTTTGCTTGTTAAGCAAATGGGTCGCGTGTAACATTAACCGGGGCACGTCAAAAGGGGGTAAGGTGGGGTAAGTAGCTTGTCTCCCTCTATCTCTCTCTCTCTCGCTCGCTCAATTTACTCAGTTTATCTTATTTCGACAATAAGAAAATATAAACTATAATTAAATCAAACTGGAATTGGGTCTTAAATGGGCATTTGCTTATCTGTATAAATTCGGACTACCTCTCTTCCCCCTCCATCTCCATCTCCCTCTCCCTCTCCACTCACCTACTCCCCGACTCTCTCCTTTGCGATGGAACAAATCTTAACAAATTGCTGTCTACCTTTGGAATTTATTTATTTTCTGGTTGTATTGTGACGTGCCACAAATTGGACATTCTGTTCGAGTCGAGCTGTTGCTGGGCAGATGGGAGGATGAAGAACGGAGGGAGGCGTTGGGAGCTGGGAGTTGGGAGGAGGATAACTAATGCAATATGCAGACATCTGCATTCAGCTCAAGCCATAAGTTGTACGCCGTAAGCCACAGCCCGTAAGCCACAACCTGTAAGCCGTAAGCCGTAAGCCGTAAGCGGTAAGCGGTTGCGCCACTTGCCATAGATATAAATTAGTGTGCCACGTTTTATCTTTGTATCTTGTAATTTCCGCATTTCGTTAGCGTTTCGTGCGCCAAGTACAAAAAAAAAAAAAAAATAGATTGTGCCCCAAAAATGCAACCCTGAAAGATGGCCTTAAATATGGAAGGCGGCTGGTTTTTCGACTTTCCTTCTTTCGTAAGCCAACTTAATTGATATTAATATCAGATTGCAACAAATTTGCCATTACGATTTTGTGCAGCGACGTTGCAACGTGCAGCGAAGTCTGCTGTTAATTCCATTTTATATGAAAATTACACTTTATGCGGCATCTCAAGAGTTGAAGGCATAAAGTTCATTTACATTCTAAATTGGACTAGTTTGCGCACTCTCACTCTCTCTCTCTCCCTCTTATTTAGTGTCTTCTCTCCCATTCTCTGTAATCTTAAGTGCGTTCCTTTTGTTTCAAAATACCATCTTTTCAGCTGTTTGTTTAAATGAGAGCATTTGTTATTGTCAATTCTGCTTTAGGCGCCATACTTAAACGTTCAAGCGTTCAATTAAATACTCCCACATATGTTTACCGTAAGTTGCCAAAACAATGTGCGATCGTAATGAGGAAACATTTGAGTGTTGTCGCGTGTCATTCACTCAATCATTCATTCATTCATTCATTCATCCATGAAAGTATTATACAGCCAAACAATAGCTATGGCTAAAGCTATGGCTATGCCTATTTATCCAAAGATATATATATATATATATATGTATATATCTGTGTATAGCTTAAAGTATTATTTGTATCGCTTTTAGCAATTGCTTTGTTTTTGCTTTGTTTGACGCTGTTTTTGTTTGTTTGTTGTTGTTGTTGGGTTTTTGGTTTGCTTATTTTTCTCGACTAGCTTCAAGTTTTTTTCATTTTATTGTTTTTGTTCCTTTTTTTTTTAGATGGCTTGCAACTTGGCGCCAATAAACAATTCAATTGAAATTTTGCTTGTCTGCGACGCTGAAAAGACTTGCGTGAAATTAAGACAGCATTTAACGCCATAGCTGCCAGTGGGCGGTGGGCGGTGGGCGTGGTTTTCAAATGTCTTTGTTGTCTAAGCCAGAATAAGTCGGCTAAAGTTACCAGCAACCAGCAACCAATTACAACAGCAACAGCTTCTTCAAACACACACAACAACTGTACCTCCGCTGCCTCTGCTGCTGCTGCCAGAGTTGCCGCCTTTATTGTTGCTTTGCCACACAGTTTGGGCCATTGTCGTTGCGGCCGCAATTAATGCAACCGCCAGAGCTCTATTAATACCCGCACCAGATTCGTATAATCAAATGCAAAATACTATACACCCTACACCCCATACACCCTACAACCTACACCCCATACACCCTACACGAATACCCTATAAATTAATACGCATACCCCCAGGGGATATTCCAGACAAAAGTTGCTTCAACTTTATTTTGTGCTGCTGCATTAATATTGAGGATAAGCGAAAACTGTTTAAGTTTTGACTTAAGCTTCAAAAATCGATAACATTCCTGCCAAAACTTTTCTCAACAAAATTTAATATAAATATTGAAAATGTATGTATATATATATATATTTTTTTTTTATAAGGAAATATATATTATTTAAGAAAAATATCATTAATTGTTTTCAATTTAGAAAATTGTGTATAAAAAGAAAACAAACTATTTTTAATTTAGGGCTTAGATTAAGTCGTTGTAAGTTGATAGAGGGTGTTGCCAAGTCTCGTTTATATAAATAAAGTTAAGTTTAGCTTTGGATGTGTGTGTGTGCGTGCGGGTATGTGTGTGTCTGTGTGTGTCTGTGTGCGTTGCTTTCTGTGCAGCTTGTGTGGATGACTCCACATCAAAGTAGCGCCGCCGAGACGCGACAACTATATATATATATATATATACACATTATTATACCTACACACATATATATATATATATATATATAAATTTATGTATTTGCTAGTTATTTAGGCTTGTAGTCCGTTGCCCATCCCCGAACAGCTGTAAAACAGAAGTGCTTAGAAAAATGGCAATTTACTTTTGTTTTACATGGCAGGAGCCGAGGTCCTAGCAAGGAGTACAACGGCAAAGGCAAGCGGAGAGGCAGAGACAGAGAGGCTGGAGCAGAGGCAAAGGGATGGCATGGAAATGCTATAAAAAGTAGAACTTAAATTTTATGCCAAACAAATTATTGTCTCGAGATTTGAGCTGGGCAGAAAGGGTTGAGAGGCGGGAGGAAGGAAAAGGCTGCATAGACAAAAACTACACAGAGTAGCGGAGGACTGTGTGGAATTGCGTGGACTGCGTGAAGCAGCTGAGTTGCGGAGCAGCGGAGCAGCAGAGCGTAAATATATAGCTCGCCGTTCCAGCACCCAACTCTGGAGTGGAGACGTTGGCGAAGTGAGGGGGGTCAGCAATTGAGTCATTGTGGAGACGCTAAAAAAGAAACCGTTCAAGTAATTTAGTGTGGTGCAGTATGTGGATAGAGGCGAGTACTGGCTCCTCCTGCTGCTTCAGCTGGTAGTTTGGCCAAGTAAGTAAAACGTTTCATCAAAATAATTTCGTTGAATGGCTTAAATAACTTATTGGGCGAGCAGACAAAAAGTTGTAGCCGCAGACATAGCCACAGACTGTGGGAGTCACGGGTAAAGGATTACGGGTTACGGGTTACGGGTCAGGGTTCTTGGGTATCCGGTAAGTACATTGACCAAGCGACGATACCACCATGCTAACAAGCCACCAGACGACTCGAGCGACAAACTGTCCAAATTGCTGCTCACCTTTGGTCTGCGGCTTGTTGCTCCTATCAAGAGCGGGTAAGGAGGCGGAGCGGATCGGGGCGTCTCGATAAAAGGATTGCGATTAAAGCGAAAGAGTGTCGATGGGATGTCCTCGTTCTCCACTTAACGAAAAAAGGGCTATCAATTTGCAAGTCTTGTGGCTGCCTCAATGTTGCGTACGTCTGTGCAACATGAGTTGGAGTCAGTGAGTTGGGTAATTAGATATCCACTGGAGATGGAGTCAGAGTAATGCTTGGTCATGGTTGAAGTCACATGCACATACACACACTTGCATACACTGCAATAAAAGTCTAGCAAAGAACTATGCCAAAGTTGCATCGAGTTAACTTATTTGAGCGATATTAGCCAGTAGCCAAAAGCCAGTTGTTGCAGCCTGGCGTGGCAGCCTGGAGCGGCAGGCACATGTTGCATATCAGTTTTTTTTTTCAGCTGCTGCTATCAATTTTTTTTGTAGTTTTAAAAACATGTTTTGGGCCAAAAAACCTTACTTTGTTGAGGTTTTGATTTACATTTTTTTGCACAGTGGATTACTTTGGATGGGCGACGAAGAGAATGGTGGAGGGCAGGGAATGTTGGCGTTCAATTTTTTTAATTTATTTGATTGGATTTTTTTTGATTAAAAAACAGTTGCCAGGATAACAAAAAAAAAACACACACTCTGTGTTCCTCATGTTTATTTTGATAGCCATCGGCGAATGTGCTGCATACAACAAAAGCAACAAGCAACAAGAAGATGCCTGACATGACAGATTACAACAACAACAACTTGCCACTCTCACACATTTTGGCATATTTTTAGATCCAACTTATGCCAAGGATGATTTCACCCGACTCGACTTTTTCATCCCCCATTCGATTTTCCCAATTTGTAATTTAATAGGAAATATAAATTGAACTTTTGATCGATTATCGATTATCGATTAAAACAAATATGAATGCATATATATACAAAAATATAAACATAAATTTAATAATAATGTTATAAAAATTATTCTGCAATAACTGTCGAAAATTGAAAAGGCTTTTCAAATTTAAAGCAGAATTATATGAAAAGCGTTCATCTGAACACAAGGTCAAAACTCGAAGAATTTTCATGATTTCTCAAACAATAAAAAAGGAGAAAGAGAGAGGGGGAGAGGGAGAGTGGCATAATGAGAGATATAATGGTTAGGCACTTTAGCAATATAATTCATAAGAAATCTCACATATGACTCTCTCTCTCCCACTCTCTCTCCCTCTCTCCCACTCTCTCTCTCTCTCCCACTCTCTCTCTCCGTCTATCTGTCTGTCTGTTGCTGTGCAATATACTTGGAATTGCACTTTGGAAACAAGTTGAAAGAACTTGACAATGCTGCCTTCTCTGCATTGAGTTAAGTTTGCCCAACGAGTTCGCTGGAAATTTATGTGCATATGCATTAACATCTGGTAGACACACCAGCAACAACAAGAAACAAGAAGCAGAAGAAGCAGAAGAAGCAGCGCAGGCAGTGCCAGCAAAACTTAACAAATGAGTGCCAGTCAGCGTTAGAGACGGGGGGGGGGGGGGGGGGGGGAATGAGGGAGGCAGGCAACTCCTCATCATGCCGCAAATATAATTCAAAGCACAGTAAATGCTGGCGCCACAAAACAAAAACAAAAAACAAAAACAAAGAATATCAAGCATAAAAAGCAAAAGAAGAACAAGAAGAAGAAGAAGAAGAAGCAGCAGCAGAAGAAGAGGAACAAAACGAGACACACAGCAAGCAGTCCCAGAAAAAGTTGCCTCAGCGCATGAGTATAACAAATGTGGCAGGCACTACAAAAACTTCTCTTGCCAAAGCAACTATCCATAAGTGTAGTACCCCCCCCCCCCCCCCCCCCCCCTCCCCCACCTACAACAGCCCCCATCACCAACCACTCCCACTCGGCGCTTGAGGCCTCTCCCTTTGTAGTCAAAGAGAAACCAGGCTATTTAGTTGTGGAGTGGAGTGAGGAGGGGTTGGGGAGGGGAGGAGGAGGGGTTGGGGAGGGGAGGGGAGAAAGCAGTCGCTAAGAGTTCATTTGCCAAACAACATTGTCTAAAGCCTGGCAATGACCAAAGTCAAAGCAGCAAACAATGTGACTGCATTTACCCACACACCCACTCCCAACCCCCTCCCCACAAACCCCACCTACCCCCCTACACACTGTGCCTGTTGCCTGTTTGTCGTTTGTTGTGTCTGTCGCTGTATGCTGGATGTGCCCAACTCCTTTGACATTGTGCAGCAGACAGAGGAGCAGATCCGACTGTCCAGGAAATTTATGAGTTTGGTTAGCCGGTGGCAGGCTCATCTCAGCGTTGGCGGCATTTAGGCGTCGTCATCGTTGTCGTGGTCACTTTTTTGTTGGACTGTCATAAATTGAAATGGAATAGACTCGTCTCCAAAAACTGGACAGCAGCAAAAGCCAACAGATCTGAGGATGGCTGCACGAGCAGCAATCGTGTCACGCAGCCAACTCAAGATTATTATATAAATTATAATTAACAATAAAAAAATAATTAATAATAAGAAGAAGAAGAAGAAGAAGAAGAAGAAGAAGCAGAAGAGCATTTAATAATTGAATGAAGCTGGTCAAGTTATGGAAAACCGTTGAGACGCACAGAATGGCCTTAAACATGGCTCGAATGACAATCAATAAATTCATCATTTCTGGAATTTCATGCAACATGTCAAAGATATGAGAGAACCCGTTATCAGTTTTCTGTTGGCTGTTTTCTTTTTGCCGTTTGCCGTTTGCTGTTTGCTGTTTGCAATTTGTTGTTGGCAGTTTTGTTGTAGTTGCTGTCATCTCCGGCATGTGACACAACAAAGCACTCGGCTGTGAAATACAGCGAGCACAGCGCACGCCTCGTAAATATCCTTTGCAAGTGGCAAGTGGCAAGTGGCAAGTGGCAAGTGGCAACGCATAAATTCAATGCGTCAAGTGGTGCAGCAACTGGCTGCACAACGCCGCTCATAAGTTGCGTCAAGTTTTGTGGGCACGCAGATTGACGGTGACAAGCGATGCAATTAGTTCCTGGACTCCTCTCCTTCCTTCTCCCCAAATGACCATTGACCGATGCCCGATGCCTGATGCTCGATGACCCACTGCCCAGTGACCAGTGCCCAGTGCCCTGTGCACGATGACCCCCACCCAGGACCCCAGGAGCCATTGGCCAATGACATAATGACCATTACCCAGCGACCAGCGGACCAGTGACCAGTGAACATCGGATGTGCTCAGCAGGCGCTGACAGCGTAATTGTAAAATCCTCAACATTTGTGACAATCCCAGTTCTTGTCAGATATAACCACCCACCCAATGCCCATTACAAATGTAGAAGCTTTGCTACGGATCTATATATATATATATATGAAATGTGTAATTTAGATAAGGAATACATCAATATAATTTGATATGTTTATTTATTTTAATTTTCCAATATCAGAAAGTTTATTAAGATTCTGATTTGATTCTGATCTGTCATCAATTTATACTCCGTCAACAATTAGCCATATCTGAAAACTCCATCAGGATATAGTAGATATAGATATATAGTTGAGGTTTCTTTATAATACTTGATTTGTCGTCGATTAGACGCATAGTAAATATTTAATAACCCGGTTAATCGAGTTAGGCTTGAATGGTATTTAATAGTTGGTTGTTGGGGGTTGAGTGTGTGTGTCTAATGTAAGTGGCATGCAGCATGTGGAACCAACAGTTTGCCAAGTTATGACAGCGAGACAACACATAAATGTATCTATGTATCTATGTATCTATGTATCTGTAGCTGTATCTATGTATCTGTAGCTACCTATAAATGTGGTATCCTTTTCAGTTGCGTTTCTTTGCGTTGAAGTCAACGCACAATTTAAGTGGGCGTGACTGAGTGTGTGTGTGTGTGTGTGTGGGGGCGTGGCAGTTTGGAACAATGCTTAGGCTTTGTTTACACGAATCTTGTTTAATATGCATGAGATCCACGCACGAGGCAAGGCCACGTACCAAGTACCTGCCAGAGCCAAGTATGTAATGAGTTGGCACTTTTCTATAGCCCCCCCTTATATTGTTAACGGGCCAAAAGTGAATTCAATCAACTGAAAAGTAGGCAACACATTTGTATTAATCGACTAAAGTGTCAATGACAAAAGCTGAGCTCTACTCGAAATCAGTGTTGTGTAACAATCTGAAAAAAAATGGATCCCTTTCCCATTGAGCCCATTAATATGATGCGACTTTCTTTCTTATACATGTCATCATTTATCTAGAAAATAACATTCAAAGCGAATCCCTTTGAAAGCATATTCCAGCTGACTCTTCATTTTTCAGATAAATTGTATTAAAAGTTGTAGCATATTTTTAATCTTACCAAGACTACTGAAACTTTGCCACTTTAACCATTAACCATTTGTCATAATGCTAGCAAAATGTGATTTCGGCTTAAACTAATTTATCATCATTATACAAATGTCTTTAAATATTTGCAAAAGGCAAACGAGCCGAGTTTTTGAATTAAATTAAAAACTTGCATTAAATTTCGCCTGCGGCTGCTGAACTGAAATTTGCGTATGTTGAAAATGTTTTACCACAATTGAATTTAACTGCATTTCATAAATGCACTTAAAGAAAAAATGTGAAGTCTACATACAAATTGCATATTCAATGTCATATTTCGTTATAAGATTGTATTCAAATATATATTTGATTTTCTTTATATAAACTGATATCCATTAAAATGAAATTCATTTTGAGAGGAAGCAAAACATGAAATGAATCAAGTTTCAAAGACGTCTTTTGTTGTCTATAAATATGGTAATACAAAATAGTTCAGGGGGGAGTAAAAGGGGGGGGGGGAGTCAAGAAAATGCTTTTCTTTTTTTTTTGCATTTTTGTAAAATGGATGAAATATGAAATTTCAATAATGTGAATGACTGATTTTTGCGCTTGTTTGTGCTTTATTTTTGGTTTGTTTAAGTTTGATTTGATTTGATTTGATATGTTCTAATCCAAGTGGAGGTGAATAAGTAGAAAGGTGTACGGATTGAGGATGGAGGATTGAGGATGCTGCTCCTGCTGATGTGTTGTGTTGGTGTTGGTGTTGTGTTCAGCTCGAGTCTCGAGCGAGACTCAAAAGTCTCTCAGTGGAGCACTTAATAAAGTGACTTCAGTGGCCAATGGCACAATACAGCTCATGGCTGCACATAATGTGAGCCACTCAAATAAATACATGCATCTCCATATCTATACATACATATATATATATATATATATACATATATATATATACAGTGCATGCCAACAGTATGCAAATCGAGTGCAATTTGCATGCAAAGTGGCACCAAGAGAGCCGCATCCAGTCAAACTGGAGCAGCAGTCTCAGAAGGGGTAGCTTGCAGGGTGGCAAGTGCAAGTGGCAGTTGCAGTTGCAGTGGTAGTGGTTGCGTCAGTGGCAGGCGCAGCTTATTAGCTGTGCTAGTGGCCGAAAGCTGTAAAATATGTGAATATGTGTACACAAACTATGCCACAGCACTGTGGCTAGTTGGCCAACGTTCTGTAATTTGCAACATGAAACAAACTTGGCCAAGAAAAGCTTATAGAATTCAAATTTTATTTGATCTTTAGCAGTGTATTAAATATCTTTCTTTGTATATTTTGGTAAGGCTAAGTACTCAAAACTCCCCTTAACTCAATATATATATATCGATATCATAGAGTATCCAGTCTTTGATATAGATTTAAAGTTTCTACTCTTTTTATTGTTTTTTTTTAGAGTTTGCTTTCTTGTTGCAAAGAATATTTGGTTGTTGTTGCTGTTATTTCTCATGTAGATTTTCAACATATTTTTGGCATTCCAAAACTTTTTTGTTGATTTTTTTGGAGAATGTTTACATGGATTTTCCCTTGAGATGCCGCAACTTGAGGCCAAATTACAAATAGACTTCAGATTTTAAACATTGTAAATGCCATGAATAAAGCAATAAATAGTTTGTGTATATTTTTTTTATTTTTTTGGTTCTGGGCCAACATAGAAATTGATAGTTTAATTACTTCTCTCACTTCTCGCTTGCGACTAAAAGCATTAAAATGCTATGCAATGAACACAATCGAGAGACTTTTATAGAGCCAATAATAAACTTTGAGTGTTACAAAAATAAGCCTTTTTTTTAAGAAACTCCCCCTTAAATTTAAGAATGTATTATCTGTGAATAGGATAATTAACATGGCACAACTACTTGCGGAACTATGGCCCAGAACCACTTGTAAATCAAGTGGGGCACAAGCACAAGTCCAAACACTCCAGCAATGATGCCTTGTGTGTTGTGCCTCAACAACAGCAACCACAGCAACCACATCAATCAGTGTTATCAGTTATCAGTGGTCTTTGCTCTGTAAACCCAGTAAAACCTTTGAGTTTGTACTTAGTTTGCAGACCAATCAAATTCAATTGTTAAACATTCCCAAGTTGTGGCAAGTACTTTCAGCTATAGAGTTCTGCTCAATGAGTGACCTTTGAGGGTATTCTCAAGTATAAATCATTGTGTTGCCATCTTACTCACACACGTTGCCACAACGTGTGGCAAAATCATCAACAATAGACCCACAATACAATGGGTTAAACATAATGCTAAATGCACGATTAACGAGTTCTTTGAGTCGTTCAATGGGCACAATTACAACAACAACAACAGCAACAACAATGCCGGACATTAACCAAACAACAATGGCTGACCAAAGGTTTGCAACCTGACCCCCCCCCCCCCCACCATCATGAAAGAGAAAGAAAGAGAGAATGAGAGTTGGAGCAGAAGTGGCTCGTCTAATGTTGGGTATTTAATGTGGTCAACTTACCCATTTGCCATGAACAACATGTTAATCTGCAAATAAAGAGAGGAAAGAGTGAGTAAAGAGTTGAGCAAAGCTTAGACTTATGAGATAGATAGTCAAATAAATAGTGAGAACCGTTTCATTGTGCCTAATTCCGATTCGTCTTTTCGCTTCTTTTCGTACCCCGCCCGATGTGCTTTACAGTTTTAACAATTGTACGCAAAAAGAAACGCAATAAAAATGTGAGCAGTTGTGGAAGGGGGAGGGAGATTTATTAAGCGGATTCTCGTGGGTAAATTTATGTTGGCTTTATAATCATAAAAATGAAACAAGTACAAAAATGAACCTGAGGAGTCCGCGACTAGCAAATACCCTACACCTCTGACAAAACATATTTATTACAATTATCGTTTGTTGAATGGCATAATGAAAATATCAGAAATATATATATATATATACTCGTAACATACTCAGTGTTAATTACACCCAATGCGATTTCATTTAACAGGGTATGCAAAAAGGCGAATTGAATCAGCGAAATCACACGCAAATTTGTAACATGGCTTTCGCTTTGGGTATTTTGAATGTTTTATGGTTTTCAAAACCGAAATAAAATTCATAAAATCGACAGGAATTTGCGCGATTTTTGCCTGTGGCACGACCATTGCCACTTGCCACATGCCGAATCAAACAATAAATCTTTGCGTGTGCTTGGTGGCTGGTGTTGGGTTTTTGTTCGCATTTTGGCAATGCCGTTACACAGACTAAGCTCATTTAGATTTATATTACACCCACTACAAACACACACCTCGCACACCCCGCCCACCACACCCAGACCTCTACTCTACGGCCTACTGTTTGGGGAATTCCATTTGTATTTGAAAACTTTTGCTCTTTTTTTTGCATTTAACTTTCGGTTTTTATGCTTATTTTTTATTATCAGTTCCGCTTTGGTTTCCAATTTTTCTTTTCGCTTTTTTTTTACATTTTTTTTCAGCAAGTATTTTTGCACTCGAAGTGATTTGAAAAATTATTCACGTTTTTTTGCTTATTTTTTTGTTGTATGTACATAATATATATATATATATATATGTAGACATCCATTTTTGTACATTGTTATTTGTTGGAGTAAAGTTTATTTTCGATTTAACGCTCTGCACATTATTTGACTGCGTGTATTGCTGTCTCACTTGGAGTATGTGCCAAGTTTTCTGGTGTGTGTGTGTGTATGTTTATGGGTGTATATATTTTGTACTCCTGTTGGCCCAATGGGAACGGGGAATGGATAGCGCGAGGGGGGAAGCATGGCGATTATGCTCTGCCTCAGATAATGCATCGAGAAGTTCAAGTGTTCCATTGGCTTGGGCAATTTGTCGATATGCGCGGCATACGCCTAATGTGCTCAGGCAGTAGTCATAAATTATGTTGAAGATTCAGATAGAAATCGAAAATAATGCGCGCGATTGCAGAATTTAAATAATCGTTAATGATAGTTAAGTTCCATATATATTTTGCTAATTGTTGAAACTTGATTAAACATATAGCAATAAATGAATTTATTTTGCCATCGATTAATGAATTTATTAAAGGTGATAAAATTAAGTAACATTTAAGCGACTGTCGAACTTCAACCAAGAAACGCTAAGAAATTAGTGGAAGTTGCACAAAATGAGAGCTAAGTGCAAACAAATTAATAATATCGATTTTTTAGAATAAACAAAACAAAGCAATGGCAAAAATGAAGTCGCCAAAGTATTGTTGGAGAGTGGAGGGAAAAAGCAAAGCTCTCGTTATAATTCTTGTTGACAAATTATCGAAAAGTTCCTAAGCAAATAACAAAAATAACAAACAAATACACAACGACGGTTCGCATTCATTGTGCCAAAACAAATGAAGAGTCCCAATGCGAATGCGAATACGATTTTTAGTTGGAGTCCAAATGCTGAATGAATGAAATGAATGAGAAATGCAAGTGCAAAAGAGCAGCGCAGCAGTGCAGAAATGCAGAAATGCAGCAATGCAGCAATGCATAAAAATGTGGAGGACAACAACAACAACAACAACGACGACGACGACGACGACACGCATAACAGATAAACCAATAACGAGCAACAATAACAACGACAGCAGCAGCACAAGCAGGACAAGCCACAGCAACAGCAAAAACAAACAGCAACAACAAAAATAACAGCAACAAGGAACAACAGAAATCTAAAGCTGAAAATCCATTGAATATCGAATATTATTCGCAGAATGCAATACAGCTTTGCAATTGCTTTTCGTTGCTGTTAGTTAAATAAAGCTAACGGAACTTGCCAACCTCCCAACCTCCCTCTCGCCATCAACGCACTTCGCGGTGTTGTGTTGAACTAGGGGTTAATACTTATTGTCAGGTAGATGTTACCATCCGCCAAGTCCTGCAATTTATTTCCCGTTATTCGCTTTTCTATTCTTTTTAGTTTTCTTCTCCTTTGCACTTTGAATACTCTACAAACACATAAAAGTGGCTATTTAAGCTTAGATTTATTCCCTCTAAGCTATAAGTTAAGAATGTGATTTTGATTTTAAGAAGTGACTTACACATTGGGGTAAATAATAATTATATTCAACTGCTCTTCAGATTCATTTTTATACAGGATATCTTTTAGTTGAGTGTGAAATTATTTACATGTTTATTTTTCTTTGCTTTACTTTTCTTGAAATGCAGACATAAAGACGCGAGTTGCTACAGGAAGAGAGAGAGAGAGAGAGAAACAAAACAAACGCACTGCGGAAAGGAGCAGGAGGAGGTATGAGAGAAAAACGGCGGGGGGGTGTGGGGTCTCTAGAGTTATAGGAAAATTATGGGGGTGTTATACTTGTCGTAGATGCGGGCACAATGCGAGTGTTTACTTGATGGTTTGCGGTGTATACTAATAACAGTACCAGAAGTGTGCAAATGCCAAGCAAAACAAATATATATAAAACTGATATCGAAATTAATGGCAAACACACACACACACACACACATTGTATATGTGTGTATGTGAGTTTCTTTATAGAGCTAATGATAGCCGCGCTGGTTGTGCACAGCAATAACGCTCAAATAGCTGTGTGCGCAGGTCAAAGTTTGATGATTGGAAGCGCCTCGTCAATTACGACATGTTATGAATATATATATATATATATATAGAAACAGGACAGCAAGGTTAAATTTTACTAAGCAGACACATTTAAGAAAATATATTTGTTATACGTATTTTATTTTAATTTTCTAACCTGATAATTCTTGTTCAAAATATATATTTTTCTCGTGGAGTAAATTATTTTTTAATCAGGATTAAAAACTAAAACATTCTTAATTGTTTTCAGTATGAGAGATTTCTTCTTTTTTAAACTCAACAGATCAAAACATTTATCATATAAGGCAGGCAAATTGTTTATTTATTCAAATTTCGAGAATATCAACTATTTAATAAATGTTTTTGTCTGTCTTTCGATTTGTTTATTGATTGTTTGTCATTTCCAATAAGCACACTCACTGCCAAAGCTCCCTAGATACCCTAGGCATGCGTGTGTAGGTGTGTGTGTGTGTGTTGGTGTGTGTATTTTGACTAAATGCATTTTGATTGTTATAGTTTTTGCTTTCGGAAAGTGTTGTTGCAGTGTTGTCGTTAATGTTGCCCCTCGAGTGAATGCAATGTTTTTGCGTGCCACAAGGAACAGGTCCGCTTGGGATGGATGCCAAATATGTATATACCATAGATATAAATATGAATATATATTTATATATATATATTAAGTTATAGAAATTGCCAGCAAATATTCATAGATAATTTTCCGTCAGCCAAATTATTTCAAATCAGTTGCTTATCGATTTTTTTTTTATATTTTTTTTTTGTTTACTGTATTTTCAATGTGTGTTATTTATACACAGGGTATCCATGGGAATATTTAATAAGCCCACAACTGACAACATGCAACATTAGTTGTTACATTTATTATTCTAAACGTGGGAGCTGAGCGAGTGGGGAGTGGGGGATCGGTGATGAGGCGGCATTCTAAGGCCTAATGCTCGCTAATTAGTTAAGAGCTGAAAATCTACCTGCTCGCAACTAAAGCTACACCTGCAATTAACCCCCCACACCACCACATCGTCATCACTTTTTGGCCTCGTCCTGCCCTGCCACCCTCTGTTGCAGCTCTTTAATCCCGTTGAAAGCAGCTGACGCTTTTGTCGCCTGTCGTTTTCTTATTTATTTGGCCAAAAAAGGAAAACAGAAAAAATGAGAGCGAAAGTAAAAGTGTCAGTGATAAATTTTGTTTATAAGTTGCTTTCGGTGGCTGGCAGCATGTGAATCGCATAGAGGGGCAGGCAGGGCACACGAAAGCCAGGTTAGAGCTTTGGGCCTGGCGGGCTTTAGGCTTGTAGCTGCTCTAAGCTGTTCGCTGCTCGCTGCTTGTGGCACGCTGCTTGGGGCACGCTGCTCGTTGACAGTTGTCAGATGGCATTTGCGACATTTGCAGATATGGTCACTATACGATTAACACAACTGCTCCAACCATCCACTCATCCACCCGCTTTGACCCACTTTACCCTCTGCAACGCTGTCCCGCTGTTCCAGCAACTTGAGCAAACAAAACCAGAGTATTCCAATTCGCCAAATTGTAATTTTCTTTGTTTATTTGGCTTTTTTTCTTCATTTAATTCCTTGAAGGGAAGGCGACTTAATGTTGTTGTTGTTGTTGTTGTTTTCCCATGAGGAGCAATGAACTGCCAACAACTGACACACAACTAATCGGGTTTCGGCCCGTTCCTCAATCCTCAATCCGCTGGTCCTCGCGCCTTGAGTCAGCTGTGACATTTCCAAGCTCAGCCACTCAACGGACCTCATCCAGTCAACAAACATTCCCCCCCCCAGGGGTAACACCCCGCCCCCTCCATAACAAACACACAAAAAATAAGGCAACGTAATGAAAAAAATGCCAAGCGTTGTTTTTTATACCCCAGCCTTGAAACTGACACTCCACTCCACACCACGAGGACTGTCCTCAATTGCAATTTAGTTGGCTTAATTAAGTTGTCTGCTCAGAAAGATAATGATAATGATATATAACTATATAAATTAAAATATCCAAAAATATCCAAAATTTTCGTCTTCTTGTGTTGTTGGCGATTTGCGATTGGAAAGTTTTCCATTTTCCACATTCATCTGGGTCAAATTAATGACACTATTTAAAGTAATAAGTTGACAATTTTAGCTGCATTTATGCATTCGGTGTGTTCCCAATTTCATTCATTCATTCATTCCATGCATGCCGCATGCTCCCCTGGCGCCGTGCAGAACTCATCAAGTTGCTGGGGTTGCCGCGGGGCAAGACAAAGGGCAATACAAATGATGCCACCTGGTGACAGCCACTGATTCCCAGTTGGATTCCCGACGCCTGTGCTTTTTTTTTTTGCTTCACTCCACTCCGCTCCACTTCACCCCACAGCACTCCTCCTCCTCCGCGTCCTGTTCCGCCGCCCGACGCATGTCAAGTTTGGGGACGCCCCCAAGGAAGCGTGTGCCACGCGTCGGTTCCTGTCAAATTTCATTTTCACTTTTTTTTTTGCAGCTCTTAAATAATATTTGTTTTTACGCACATTTCACTCATCATCCCACCTATCACTGCCCCCCCCCCCCCCCTTCAGCACATGCACGAATTTAATAATTTTTTTTTTTTTTTTGTTAAGATGTTTTGCTTAAAAGCAGTTTTAACATTTGTCAGCCAGCTCAGCTCAGCTCAGCTCAGCTGAATTTCAGCGCACTTATGGCCATAATTGTATTATGGTTAAAAAACAGATACCAATTTCCGGTTTGTTTTTGTACCTCTTCGCCAATGTCTGTCGCGACTTTGTCCATATTTCAACTTAAACCAGCCAATGAATACATATAAAAAACAGACAGATAAATGCAGGCGATGCATCAGTGATCGACCTATCTCTATATATAACTATATATATATATATATATATAGAAGATAGACAAAAATGATGGTGCTTGGATTATCAGGTGCTCATCTTTTCTATATGCATTTATTGAGCTTTTATACATTATTTTTTTATATTCTTTTTTACACATTATTTCTGGGAACAAAATACTTGCTTTTTCGATTCAATAATACAATCAAAACCCGAAGGCATTTTATATCAATAAAAATTCCATAAACAACTTCAGACAGTGTGTGTGTGTGTGTGTGATAAGTACGTACTCAGAAGTATTCAGATATCCCCTAGACATATTTGCGTATGGCTTTTTTTTTTTTTTCAATATTTTTGCTTGTTTTGAGTTGAGTTGCTTCGAGTCAAAAGTGGAAATTGAAGCTCAAAAACTACCACAATTTGGCCCTTTGCCGTTTACAGTTCTGCGAGCAGAGAGAAAGTTTTAATTGTTGCACAACTTGATGAAGCGCCTCGAGCAAAACTAGTCGGGATATTAATTTCAAGCCGAGGTCTTTAAGGGATATATTTTAAAATTATCATTTCTCCCATTTGCCTTCTGGTTGGAAATTTGAGCCACTTCCTCGCGATTCTGCAATCTATTGATTTTTACTTGGCTTCCATCCCTGGCCACTTTCTAAAAGTAAATGGCTCAGCCGGGGAACTAGTTCTTTTCTGTTTTATTTTTTGCATTTTGCATTGCTCGCTTGATTTTAGCTGATTTTGTCGAATGAAAACAATAAAAAAAATCTACGCGAATAATAAACAAATGTTTTTAGACACAGAAAGAGGGGGAAAGGGGGAGAGGGTTTTATTAGTCAACCAGCACGATGTTAAATACTCATAATTATGTAGATATTTGCAATATGATTTCGTTTTTTTTTTTTTCGCAGTGTACAAACGAGTCACTTCAAGCAATCGATAATTTTCAAATCATAGTTGCAAGGTTGCCACTTGCTAGTTTCCAGTTGGCACGATTCGGTCAGTTTTCAATTGTCAAATATTTTTCTTGATACATTTTTTCTGCGCTGCTAAATTGTGCAACAGATCGTCTGTGTTTAGAACGGGTTAACTAAAAAACTGCGACAAAAAATGAGTGCTTACAGTTTGGCACGAGACAGAGCTGTGGCTGCTTGGGTGGCAAAAGGAAATAGGCCAGTTGGGATACACTTGGCAACTTTAACGGCTGAGGCAGCCAAGCAAATTTGGAAAGAGTACCAAGCTCAGAAAGCTGAGAAGGGTAAGACAGCTAAGGAAGCTAAGGAAGCTATGGCTGCCAAAGATGTTAGCAAGGATCCAGCAACCGATCCCAGTGGTAGCGACATTGATGAAAACGCTAAGAAAATCAAATTGGATGAGCAGCTGCAAGTGCAATTGCCAAAGATGCCACTCTTAGAAGAGAAATCCAAAGACGAATTGATGATGATGGAGAGTACGAATTACGGGGCAGCTTTGGAGGCTGAGGCAGCCAAGAAAGCTGGGAAAGAGTGCCAAGCTCCGAACTATGAGATGGCTAAGGAAGCTATGGCTGCCAAAGATGTTAGCAAGCATCCAGCAACCGATCCCAGTGGTAGCGACATTGATGAAAACGCTAAGAAAATCAAATTGGATGAGCAGCTGCAAGTGCAATTGCCAAGGATGTCACTCTTAGAAGAGAAATCCAAAGACGAATTGATGATGATGGAGAGTCCGAAATATATGGCAGCTTTGGAGGCTGAGGCAGCCAAGAAAGCTGGGAAAGAGTGCCAAGCTCCGAACTATGAGATGGCTAAGGAAGCTATGGCTGCCAAAGATGTTAGCAAGGATGCAGCAACCGATCCCAGTGGTAGCGACATTGATGAAAACGCTAAGAAAATCAAATTGGATGAGCAGCTGCAAGTGCAATTGCCAAGGATGTCACTCTTAGAAGAGAAATCCAAAGACGAATTGATGATGATGGAGAGTACGAATTACGGGGCAGCTTTGGAGGCTGAGGCAGCCAAGAAAGCTGGGAAAGAGTGCCAAGCTCCGAACTATGAGATGGCTAAGGAAGCTATGGCTGCCAAAGATGTTAGCAAGCATCCAGCAACCGATCCCAGTGGTAGCGACATTGATGAAAACGCTAAGAAAATCAAATTGGATGAGCAGCTGCAAGTGCAATTGCCAAAGATGCCACTCTTAGAAAAGAAATCCAATGACGAATTGATGAAGGAGAGGTTGGCCAGGAAGGCGAGGAGGAAGGACAAGCGAACTCAGAAAGCTGCCAGAAAGAAGAGGAAGGAGCAGAAAAAGATAAAGAAGGAGACGAAACTAAAGCGGTTGAACACCAAGGGGCAAGTTGTGAAGAAATCCACAAAGATCGATCCGGACAATGTTCAAATACAAGCTAAAAAGGAATCAATCGATCTGAAACGTCTTCCGGCTTTGAGCAGCCAAAAAATAAATACGCCAGTTGAGAAATATGGGGCAGCTTTGGAGGCTAAGGCAGCCACGCAAACTTCGAAAGAGTACCAAGCTCAGAACAATGAGATGGCTAAGGAAGCTATGGCTGCCAAAGATGCAGCAAGAAATCCCAGTGATAGCGACATTGATGATAAGCAGAAAAAGAAAGAGAAGAAGGAGAAGGTGAAGAAGGAGCAGAAATGTCGTCCGGAGTGGAACACACACAAAGCGAGGATTTTGGACATAGTGCGAAAGGCCAACGCCGAGCCAATTGACGAAAACCCCTTTTAAATCTATTCAAATCGCTCGAATTGATGATTTTTACTAATTTATGTAAGTTTCAACTTGAATCAATTTTTGTTGACAGAACAAAAAAAAACAAAATTATATCTGATGAGTTTTAGGCCATCCCCAGTTAATTGAATATGCAGTTCATAATATTTGCTAACAAACGTTATTCTAATTGAGTTAATTATTATTTATTTTATTTTATTATAAATGAAGAAAAAGCAAAGCATTTGAATAGAAGGGAAAAAGCGAAGTTTTTTGCAGTAGCAGAAACAGAGCATTTTTCTTTAGTAAATCAAATTAAAAACATAACAGGAGTGCAGAGAAAAGAGCAGAGAGATGAGTAGTTAGAAGAGAAGAGCAAAGAGGAGAGCAGAGAGAATGTAAGTCAGGTAGACGCACCAAAAACCAGAGGCAATATTCTGACAGCCTCGCAATAAAAATAGTCAATTACAACAAACACACACATAAATAAATAGTAAGAGAGAGAGAGGGAGAGACGGAGAGAGAATAAAATATGTTTTTTCATGAACCTCTTCAAAAGGTTTCGTTTCCGATTTGCTTTGTGCGATAAGTAAAATATTCGAAAGGGCAAAAATCGTACAAAAGCAATAAACAAATAACACAAAGCGTTGTCTGTTGTGCGGCTGATCGACTAGCCGCATACCCTGTAAAACAATGTGTTGCTTTCTTGGCAACAAGTTGTATTCATTTTTAGTAACATTTATATTCAATGAATCTATATTATATTATATATATATAAATATATATATATATAAATATATATAAATATATGCAAATATATATATGTAAATATAGATAAAATCTAAACAAAGTAAGCAAACAAATTTTTTTTGTAATATTCAATTTACAGGGTATGTTAAGATTAAAAAACACATTTGCAGAGTTTAGAGAGTAGGGCAACAGCAACAACAACAAATGAAAAAATTCGGTTATTTTTAAACACAATACAATAACAATTAAGCGAGTGCGACAGAGATAGCACTACGTGCGTGTGCGTGTGTGTGTGTGTGAGTGTGTGGGTGTGTATTTGGTAATCGAACTGATGAAATGAATCCAAAGAGCAAGTAAAACTCGAACGAAAAACTGTTCAAATTTCAATTTCAAGTTGAAACAAAATCAGCTGGAGAAAATCTGAGCATTCATTTCGCACACACACACACACACACATGCACACACACACATACACACAAACACACATACATACACACAAAAATACATGCACACAGCCTTCCTCTATAATAAAATGCATTTCAACTATGAAAATATATACCTATATATATATATATATATATATATATATATGTGTGTATGTGGGAAAATGCAAAAAGTATTTAAATGGTTCAAAAAAAGCGTGTAAGTGAGGGAGGGAGGGGGTGTCAGTTGTATTGGTTAATGTCCAGGGATCTGAGAGACAATTTAATGCCGGAAATAGTTTTTCGCAATCTACAATATAAGCGGTGGGGGGTTTTTTGTGGGCTAGTCTAACATTGGGCTAGGGGTAGTTTTAAAAGAGGAGGAAGGGTGCTATCAGCAGGTCCTGCGCCTGCTGAGTGACTGCAAAATAAATTTACTAATAAAATGCCAAAAATGTTTCGCTGGCCCAAAACGAACCCAAAGCTGAAAAACCCTAGAAAAAGGCCAACTTGTGTGCGTGTGTGTGTGCGTGTGTGTGGGTGTGTTTGGGTAAGGGCAAACATTTTGAAATGAGCATATTTGAAATGCATGCCACGCAGCCGAGCAGCAACAATAACAACAACAACGGCAACGATTTTTGGGTGTTTAAATGAATCTGAAAATGAGCGTAATTTGGACTTGACCTTGACAAACTTTAACCCTAAAACGGCGAAGGCAGGAGGAGCGGGTGGTAGCCATAAAACATTTGGTTGACTGTTGCTGTGTGAATGATTTTGAACTGGCAGACCTAGAAAATTGGTTTGGTTGTGTGTATTTAAGGGCGGCAACAGGCAACTGGCAACGGGCAACTGGCAACGGGCAACTGGGACAAGGTCATCAGAAAAACAAACCCAAAATGAAAACCAAATCGAAAACCAATGCCGGAACCGGCCATTTATTTAGCTGCGAGGTGCGATGCCAACTGTGATATGAATGTGAATGGCAAAAGATAAAAGCAATCGATACGAAAACAATAATAAATAATAAAATTACTAAATAATAATTAAGGCAAAGCTCTGAGCTCTAATGAAGCACAGAAATACCGGAATCTAGATCAAAATTTAAGAAGAGTCGCTTCAAAAGCACTTTTAAGCATTTTCTATTTGGTTGTTGCCAATTCAATCAGTCAATCATAAATGTTCCATAAATAATTCCCAATATATATATATATATGTCCAATTTTAATTTAATATCGCCCTCTTTTTCTTTACAGACGACATCGAATGCAATTTGGGACACACACAAAACTATGAAAAATACTTGGGGACATGAATTAATTTAAACTTAAAAGCGAGCAGCAACACTAACATTAAAATAAATTGGGAAAATCTCTTGGCCGGCAGCGCAAACAGCAGACAACAAAAAGCATCAATAAAGCAACAACAAAGCAATAAGAAAGCAACAAAAAAAACAACAACAAAGAAACAAAAAAAGCAACAACACAGAGTGCAGCTGAGATGGGACAATTGGGTGATATTTGCAAATTGATTGAAGAACTTTGCAGAATGCAGTAAACAAAAAACAAAAACATAACAAAAAAAATGTATACCAAACAATAAACAAAAACATTAAAAACGAACTGAACCTGAACACAAAAAAAAAAACACAAAAAATACACTAAATTTAATTAAAAAAAATAAAAATAAAAAAAAAGTGCCATATGGCCAATATCAATCATATCAGCTGTATTAAGTTGAGTTGATCAACACTTTGGAAAGGGTATTTTCCGCGAACGAACAAAGTAAATTTTTGAAGTAATTTTTTTTTCCTGTTTCGCAAACTGACAGTCAAAGTTTTTGGGAGGCGCAATTAAAAGAAAAGTGCTGCCAAAATATATCTGAACAAATATATATATATATATATATATATATATTATGTGTACACGTGTTAGTAATGTATTGCTAAAAGTATGGGTTGGGAGGAGTAAAAACTTACCAGCTGATTTTGTTGCTGATGCAGCGAATTCAGCGTTGACGTTGATGCTGACGTTGACGTCGACGCCGACGTTCAGTGCTCGTCGATTTGAGGCAAGTAATTGAGAATTCAAAAAACAACGCCCGCCCCAAAAAGCTGCTTCTGGGGTGGGGGTTGCGACTGCGCTGCGCTGCTGCTGTTGCTGCTTCTGCTTCAATGGCCGCAGGGCTAAAGTTTATTTCAATTTGTTGTTGCTGCTCCTACTGCAGATGTTGTTGTTGTTGCTTTTATTCACTTTGAGCTTTTGCCGTTAGCAGTTGATAGCAGAAACAATGGCGAGGACGTTGGCGTTGACTTTGGCGGCTCTGCTGATGACGATCTGAAAAGCGTGAGAAATCAAAAATATTTATATATATGAAATATGGAATATGAAAAAAAAAAAATTACATTCACTCATTGCAATTTAAGCGAAATAGTTACGAAATTAAATTATTAAATCACAAAAATCGCCGCTTTAAATGCAGTTACATTAATATTCTGAAATAATATGCAAATATAATTGGATTTTAATATTATGCTGCATTATTCGTTTATATTACGTTAACAGAGTAAAGCAACTCAAGCAAAAAAAGGAGGAAAAAGAATCAGCACTTTTAGGCGCTTTGCGGCGAAATAAAATTTAATTTGCAAACTTGTTGAGTTTTGCGCTGAGGCTGAGCCTGAGCCGCAGCCGCTTCAAACTTGTTGATAGCACTTAAGTGCAACTGTAAGTGCTCGCTCATTAGGCGCCTAATCGACTCAATGGGCAAATGAGCGAGTGCAGAGCGGAGAGCAAATGCACTGGTAAAGAACTCTGTTAAGCGCGACGACACACACACACACACACTCACACACAGGCAGACATAAACAGAGTGAGAAGAAACGAAGCGAACGCGTCAACGATTCGTGTTGATTGTCGGCCGCAGCCAATTAAACGTTCACTGAGTGCGTTGCGACGCGAAATTCCCCTCTCTGCTTAGCAACGTGTGCGAGCGAGAGGGAGATTGTGAGTTGATGAGTGCCTGCATTCGCCATTCGCGTGTGTGTGTGTGTGTTTAAATGCAATGTAATGTTTAACATTTTGCAGCTGCCTATGTTACAGGCATTGTCATAGGGGACACAGGGGCTGCGGTAAAGACAGGACATTTGAGTCCACCCCCCCCCCCCCTCACTTTCACAGCTGCTGCTGCATTTATTGTGCTGTACAAAAACTCGGGTTTTGCCATGCAACAAATATGCAACGTCAGCAGCTGCAGCAACAGCTCAAACTAAACTAACCTAACCACCCCATTCGCCAACAATAATAACAAGCGTTTTTGCCTATGGTCAGCGTTTGTGCTGGCAATGCCCTAAAATTCTAAACTCCCCCCCCCCCCACCAACAAGAACACAGCCCAAGTTGCCAGCATTTATTTAGCTGGTTCTTGCGGTTTTTATCTTGCTGTTGTTGTTCTTGTTGTTGTTTTTGTTCGTTTTCTTGTTGTTGCTTCCTAAATGAGCGGCAGACCAGCAGCTACAGCTACAGCTACAGCCATAGCTGTGGCAGCAACAACAAACACACTTAAATGAGAACCATTAGAAATCGAAACGGATGGCAGTTAAGATTTGATAATCAAGATTTCAGCTTAACGATTGTGTGGCAAATCGCATGTACAACGCTTGAAATTAACAACGCTCCCTCCCCTTCCCCCCACCCCCCCACTACTATCTCTATTTTTCTATTTGCGGCGACATTACGTAATTCTAGGCCATTCTATATATATATATATATATGTTTTTCCTATTGCTGTTTTTTTTCCATTATTATTTGTAATTGTTTCTTTTGCAATTTACTCGCATTGTTCTCAGTCTAAAAACGAATTAAATTAAATTTCGATATGTGTTTGGATTACACATTGTGTATAATAATGTAAAACACACTTTTGCAGAGTTAATTAAATATTTTTACAAAGTGGCATTTTTATTTGAAATAATTTGCATAATTATTTTCAGCTTAACAGCATTTTTAGCTAACATTTATTTCACGAATTGAGTCAGTTGTTATTTGTTGCACACAAAAGTTAACTGAATTTGAAATGTGCAACTTCATCAAGTTTTTGCAATTCTTCTTCTTCTTTGTCGTTGTTGTTGTGTTGCATGTATATCGTTTTGAGCTCAGGTGAAACCGATTCGCTGAGCGGCTCTTCACGATGCTGTTGATGTTGCACTTGAAATTATTGTTGTTGTTTTTGTTGTTGTTAATGCATTGCAAATTCGTGCAACGCACTTATCCAACAACCGCCCCTAGACCAGTCGACCTCAACCTCAACCCCAACCCCAACCATATTCGGCAGCTGCAATCGTCATCAGACCAAATCGGAACAGAGCAGAGCAGCGCAGACAAGACTCAACTCTGGCGACATTGTTGACTCTGTTTTACCTTACTTTCTGCCCCCCTTCCCTTCCTCACCTTCGGGCACTCCACCTCCTCTTCCATGTTTTGCAACGTTCTCGTAATTGCTTATGCAAATTTCACTGTTGCAAGTACCCCGGCAGTCGGCAGTCGGGTAGCGACTAGCGGGTAGCGAGTGGCGAGTAGCACCCAGGAGCTGTTCCTACAAAACACTTAACCCAACCCCATCACTCAGCTCCTAGCTTTCCACTCTTTTCAAATCCATTTTTATTCTTTTTGTGTGCTATTTGTCTCTGACTGCATCTTTTTGGCTGTGAGTTTGGTTGGCAAGCAAAAGCTTACCTTGTTGCCTCGCACACACACACACACACAAACACACACACACAAGGAGTATCCCTTTTCCTGCAGCAAGCTCTGCACCCTTCAATCCCTTCAGCCATCCACATTTTGCCACCACTTTCATTGTCAACGTCAACGTCGCGCGTTGCAAACATTTGCATTTGCATAGGAACAAAATGCATTCGCAGAAAACACCCCAACTTCTGACCCCTCCTCCGCTTGCTCCACTCACCGCCTAGTCCTAGTGTGCACCTGAAACTGCCCCCAAATACTCCCACAACTGTAATTTTAATGTGCAAAACAAATACAAATTAAAGCAATGTAAATAAAAGCTTCGCGCGCTTGAGCTAAAAATTTAAATAAATTTCAACTTTCATAAACAAAAATAAAAGAGAAAGAGAGATAGAGAAAGAAAGGGGTTGTGTGTGTGTGTGTGGTGTGTGGGGTGTGGTGTTTCTCTGTGACAAAAGGAAGCAGCTTCTTCGGCGACGAATGCCAGGCAAATTTCACCTACATGAAAATTTGCATAATAAAATGTGTTTGCTTGGACATGTGTGTGTGTGTGAGTTGGTTGTGCGTGTGTGTGTGAACATTGCAATTCTATATGATGCACCCGTTGACTAAATTTGGGTGTATGTCGCTGTCTGCCACAAAACAATTCAAATTCTTGATAAGCCACAAAAACATAGCTGAAAAGCTGCTGGCTTTTTTGAGAATGAATGTTTGTGAGCAAATAAAATTGCACAGGTTGAGTGAATATGTGCTAAAAGTGGCATTCAATTTGTGTATGCCCCATGCTTCTTGCAACAACACAAATAATGAAATAGTCACCCAAACAGACATCAAATGAAACCCCAACACAAAGATTCAAAATTAAAGACTACAAATCACAGATTAGAGATAAGTGCTGGCAATTATCATATTTTGATGAGGGTAACTGCTAGTCGAGCATACCCTTCTTCTTAAATTTCTAGCATTCATTTGTCAGTGTCCTGTTGACTTTGTTGTGCTTTATCTTTGCATCAGGAGCTGAGCTAAGCAGGCCTCAAAGGCTGTGCAGTTTGTGGGTTGCTTTCTGGTCAGCTAAATTTTCAACTGCTTAAAGTTTGCATTCTTGCAGCACATACGCACATATGCGTATTGCAACAGTATGTTGCAAGTTCAAGTTAAAACCGTTTCGTTGTCGACTGCATTCATTTGTTTGCTTGCCTCCTTTTGCGCCTAACGCCATTTTTATACGCTTCTCTCTGTGTGGATGGAAATGGGGGCGTAAACGAAAGCAGGGCAAAGGGAAGGAGTAGTGGAGGGGGGGGGGGGGTCGGCTGTTGTTAGAGGTCTTGTGAAGGACATTTTGGGCAGTGCAGCTGCGCTTGATTTATGACCAACAGTGCATTTCACTCTGTCTCTGTCTCTTTCTCTCTCGCACTTTTTCCCACTTGCTGGTCATCAGTTGGCAGCGTGGCGAGTCTCATGGGCAACAGCATAGTGCAACGTGAAGCGGCAACATGACTTGCTTTTCGGTTATCAGTTGCACACTATAAATGCTAGTTCAAGAAAGAGACAGACATAGAGAGAGAGGGAGAGAGAGAGAGAGAGAAAGAAAGCACTAGAGTCTTGCATGCAAAATAACATTTGTTAACTTGCGTGCGAAGTAGTCGGAAAAAAGCAAGAATGTGATAGTCGACTGAGCTCGAATACGATATACCCTGTGAATAGTACGCAGGACAAACTTATTTATTTATCAGCAATATTTTAATATTAAGTTAAAGCCTCTTTCTTTGAAATTCTGTTTGTCCAGACAAGCATAGAATCGATATTTGCGATAATTCTGGCAGTTATCGATAAATTGAATTGTGGTAAACGACAACCAATGTTCCATATTTAAAGTTTCTTTAAAATTGGCGTATTCAAAGAGACAAAAATATTTGCCTTATCAACTCTGCTGTTGATCATGATTAAGAATATATATATATATATATATATATATATATACTATATAGTGTCGGATATGCATTTAACTATCTGTTAAATATATAATAATATTATAATAATATATAATAATAATATAATATATATAATAATATTACATAATTTTGGATAGAACCGTTATACCCTTTTCAGAAATTCGTTATAGATTCCAGGTTTTAAATAGATAAAGAACTCGACGAAAGTAGCAAGAATCTTTGTTGCATACAATCTAAAACGTTGACAATACTTTTAAGCAAGCTGACACCGTCTCACGATAAGAACTCGAAATTATATTCCACTAACGACCAGTTGGAGTCGAAAAGGGGACAACGGGTAACAAATTTATGCACAAAATTAGACTCAAAGAAAACGCCGAATTTCGACCGAAATACAATAAATATATTATTCAAAGATTAACTTAATAACTGGTAAATAATAACTGGTAAATAATATCTGAATAAATATATGAAACATTGTAGTCAATTCAAAGCATTCAAAACATATAAAAAAGTGTCTTATAAAATGTGAAGATTAACTTAAATTAATATCTAACGCAAAATGTTTGTAATAAAGAAACCATTTATCAAAATTGATGGTTGTAATTATTAAATACAATCTCAAATTTATATGTGGAGACTATTCTAAGTATTTATTATCCCTATTTTAAGTATCCCTATTGGTACAAGGAACATCTAAATAAAATCTCGCAAGTTTCTATTTTTTGCAATATGTTTTTTTTATGTTCTATCAATGAGAATATACCTATACTATATATATATATATATAAATATATACATCTATACGTATCCATTATTTGCCATTATATCTCAATTTACGGCACATAGTTTATCATCTGGATGGGTGTTTCATTCAATAGAAAATTCGAATTGTTAGCAAAGTAAATTCTACTTTATAAACACGCCAGTTTAATAGCTAGTTGAACCCCATCGCAACCCCAACTAGTTCATAAATTTTCATGGGTGTTTTGCGGGAGGTGAGTGGGGGGGGGGGGAGGGGTCGTAGCTGGATAGTTAACTATCCATAACAAAATTTGGGACTAAGGCCAGCCAATTGCCAGTTCATAATTTGTGCAATGCATGCCTCTCTAGATTTGGGGCCTGTTAACTGTGAGTTGGTGTGGCAGAGAGGCGAAAGGGCGGAGAGGGGGGGGGGTGGGCGGAGGTATAGGTGTATGTCTGAAGTTGTTTGGCAGTGTCCAGTGTGGCAGCTGTTGGCAACACATGAAAACCCAAAAGGGGATTGACATCATTTGAATAGGCAAGTGGCGATGCGGATGGGATTGGGGATTGAGGATTGTGGATGGGGATAAGGGTCAGCTGTTGGCAGTTAGCAGGAGTTAGGAGTTAGGGGAGATTGGCTTGCATATGAAATTAGCCAAATATAGTCGACACACATGCGTCGTGGCGAGTAGCGTGGCAAGGTGGGTAACCGGGACGGGGGGCATGTTGCAATGAGCTAAACAATGTTGCATATTAACAGGCGCACCAGACATGCCACAAACGGCTATCGTCACACTGTCTGCCCCCCCCTGCTCACTGCCCCGCTAAAGGGGTCAAGGGGTTAAGGGGTTAAGTCAATCCCCGAGTCAGGCCCCCTTTATGGAGTCGAGTGCCGCCCGCAATGTCTGTGCATAAATAAGGCATAAATAAGCGACAGGCTCACCTCACCTCACCTCACCTCGCCTCGCCGCCGCCTGGCTAATTAAAACACTTGATGGCCCATTTAAGCGTAGAGCGCCACCTGGTGTTCAAAGTGAGCTGGGGGCTGTCCAAAAAGTAAATTGCAAAATTCATATGTCTCCCGGGCGGGCGGGACTGTTCCGAGACTGTTTTTAATAATATTGACAGGCAACATAAGCAACCGTTCAATTCTGAGGTGCTGCAAAATGGTGCAAAGTGGTGCGAGGTGAGAGCCCTTTGCCTTTGGCTATTGCCTTTTGGGCCGTCTTAAATTGCTTGTTTAGCTGTATTTCGCTTAGGGGCCACGCCCCGCCTTGGTTTCTGTTAATAATTTATTGATATCAAGTGTTATTAATTGAGTTACCAAATGCAAATCGCTGTAGCGGTCTAAATTGCGGTTGATTTGACCAAACCACAAAACATGTCAAGTGCTGACTTCAATTTCAGGTGTTTCAGTTTAGCATTGTGTGGGGGGGGGGGGGGGTTGTGGCAAAGGCACTTGAAATTTTGTTGGCGTGTTTTGTGTTTGAAATGGAATTTAATCGCTATTCAATGAAATGCTCAAAGTGCCAAACGAGTTTGGCAAATATTTTGAGGCAAGTCGATTGAGCATCGTTGCAAATACTTCTTTTGTCCATTCGAATGCGTTTTAAGAATATTAAAAAATGCTGCAACTTGAAGCAAATCGATTTCCAGTTAATTAAATTTATTTTTCTTTGAGTGTAGAGGAGCAGAAGAGCAGAGGAGCTTACCAATGTCATCTTTGTTGAACTGTGAAACTTTTCTTTTTATATTTGTTTTATTGCTGCTTCAGATTCAGCACTTTCAGTTCATATGGAAATAAATCCTCCAGATGGCGCCCAATGCACACACACACACACACACACACACACACACACACACATATACAAATATATATATATATATTTGTATATCGAAATATGAGCAACAACTCGAGTGACAGTGTGCAGAAATTGAACACTTGAAGGTGGGCAGAGGTAGGGGCAGGGACAGGGGCAGGCAGAGATACAGTTAAACAAAACTGAAAAACACACACACACACACACACACGCACACGCAGCCACATTCAGACGGTGTCGCATTTTATTTTGGTATTTGTTGAAGACTTTTACGATTGGCAAGAGGCACGTTTACTTTTAGCATTAAAGGCGACAGCCGAAAGTGGCAGAAAGGAGCACATTTTATGGCCCCAGTTGCAGGGGCACAAACACAATTGGCCGGCGAGGCGAGTCGGAAATGAAATCGCGCGACACACACACAGAGAGAAGGGGAGGTAGATCGAGAGGGAGAGAGGGGGCAGAGAGATAGGAGCGAATTTAAAACAATAAAAATTCGCACATAAAATGCAACATTTTTCGTTAGTCTTTTAATGCATTTTGCCGTAAGGCCAACAGTGTCCGAAGGCCATTAAAAATCTTGAGTTGCACAGCGGACTGGACAGGACACGACACACACACACACACAGCGCACACACACAGCAGAAAGATGAACAAAGGCAGCAGCTGGAAAATGGGTGTGGACAAAGGTTGAAGGGCAAGGCCACAGGACATTCTCTCAACGACAAAAGTGGATGAAGGGTTTGCCAATGGCGGTGGGGTGGTGGGCGATGGGTTTAAGCCAAAGAGGGACGCTTGTGAGGTTTAACAGATTTTGCACAGCTTTTCTCCAAGTTTATCTGCTTTCAAGTGATGCTGATCGTGGGCAAGGGTGGGTTGGGGGGGGTGGCGCACAGCGAAGGGGGCTTAACGGCTTTAAATCCAAGCGGATTTGAAGACATCGAAAACCTAGAAAAGGACACGTTCAGACAGCGAAAGGAAGAGAACAGAAGTTGCCATTGCCATTGCCATAGTCAGAGCCATATCAAGAGCCAGAGCCGGATTGAGAGCGTGCAGTGCATGCGAGGTGAGATAAATATGTTAAGTTCATGCGTGTTTATTCGTGTTCGTTCGTGTCTGTGCAAACAAGACAGAACAGCTTGCATTTTATTTTGCAAATACACATACATACATTTTTCAAAACTATGATGAATCTTTTACATACATATATCTATATATATATACTCAAATATATATATATATATATTGATTAAAATTTTAATACATTGAACCCATTGAAAATGTGTAAAAAGGGGTTTTACAGTTTCATTTCATCAGCGGCTGCAAGCATTTTCTGCATGCATAAATATTGAAGAGCATGTGTGAGAAAGAGATGGCATGATAAGTAATGCTAGCGTCAATTTTGTTTTGTGTCTAATCTGCAGAGCCCCGTTAATCACAATTGCATGCACGTAAGAAGGTCTGTCTGTATGTCTGCATGCCTACATGTATGTCTGTCTGTATGTCTGCATGCCTACATGTATGTTTGTATGCATTGTGTTTCGAGCCAGCCAATTAGGGATCAGTTTGGGCTTGTGGAAAAAAAAATATGCATTACATTTTGAATCTTCAGTGCCTCTGCTTGCTGTAAGAAAGTCGGCTTATATTTGGGTGCAAAACTTGTTAAGGGAATATTTACCGATAAAATGAGAATATTATTAACAACTGAAAATACAACTTGTGGTTTAGATTACCCGACTACATCATTATTACTTGTTAAGATTGAAACAAACAAAACGTATTTCACATTTTGGATCGTGTAGATGAAAATGCAAACACGTTTGCATAAATATATATGTATATATATTTATACACATATATATATATATATATATTATTATATATAATATATGTACTTAATGCAGGCTAAGGCTCTTCAGGCTAAATGCTTCATCAGGTGGCCGGCTGCCGGCAATGGAGTCGTGTCGGCTTGGATGGCGTGTGGCATGTTAAGACGCCACTTGCAACCCAAGCAACGACTCGGCAAACTAAATTGTTATTATGCCAACAATTTTCTCCGTTTGAGTTGTTGTTGTTGTTTATAAATATATTTCGAGGTGAAAACCAAATGACTTTTATGGCCGCATATCGGGCCAAAAGGCTTGCCAGTAACTAGATGCCCAACGGACGCTGTGGGTGGTGGTGGTGGTGGTGGTGGTGGTGGTGGTGGTGTGGAGGAGGCACCCGTGTGGAATTTACAAAATAGCACAAAATATTATACAATGTCACGCCCACCAGCTCCAAACAGCCGCCCAGCAAGCACACCTCACAGCAACATCAGCAATGAGCACAAAGAACATGCGGCGCTGGTTTGCATATTTTGTCGACGCCTCAAAATATGCAAAGCAAAATGTAAAAGCGAATAAAAAAAAAAGCGAAAATTAAACTCGAATAAAGTTGGTAGAAAATATTACAAAAAAATCTATTAAACGAAAGGTGTGCAACAAGCCGACAGTGGCAGAGTGGCAGAGGCAGTTAAACTTCATTAGAGGACTTGGCGCTCGTTAGGTGCAGCCCCTATTAATGACCTAGGCCAACATAGCCCAACAGTCAACCGCTGAACGTTTGTGCCACAGCAGGTTGCGGCTCCTTCTCTCGTCAGCTGAACACGTTGCGCGACCTCGTTGTGGTATCGACCAGGTGTGGCAAGTAGTGAGTTGCGAAAATATTATATATCGGTTTCTACAATTCCTTGAGGCATTTCAAAAAATGCATGCACCATTTGAGAAACATTTACAGCTATCAAGTCATTAAATGCCGAACGAAAGTGTGGCAATCTAATCTATTCATAGTTCTAGGCCATATGCAAAGACTAATAATAATTATAGCCAAAACAAGTAGCAGCCAGCTGTTACATATATATTCTAGTATTATTGCCAAATTTCCCTATTAAAAGGAAATTGTCCTAATTGCTTAAGGTTAATTACTTTTACTTAAATTAAACAAAAACCAACTTCAAAAATAACTGGCTTTTATTTCTATAGCAAATCGATATTTGAGTTATCGATATCGATAATTGATCGGCGCGGGGCAAACGAGAAGCATTCATTATCCCAAATTAAAAGTCTGTTAAACATTGACTCTTAACATTATATTTGTTTATGTTAACTATTTAAGGTTAACAGTGCTGTTAACAGAATGTTGGCATTTGCATTGGACATGTTTGCGCACGTTCAACACGTTTTCTGTGGCTTTTAGTGCAAATTTGTTTAAGCAAATTTGCTTAGCTTGCATTGACTTATTTTCTTTTTAGTTTCCACCAATTTAAAGCACTAAAATTATAGCATCAATCCTAGAACTGAGTTCGCAACTTTAAATGTTATTGAGGCGAAAAAAAATAAACTAAATATCAGATTACCAACAAGTCATTAATATTGTATGTATATAAGTAGTATATTTATATATATATGTATGTGTGTGTGTGTGTGTTATATATAGGCGTTTGTTTAGATTAAAATCTGACAGCGACTCGTTGAAGTTTTGTGCTTTATGTAAGTTTTAATGGCGCACCATGATGATGACGCGGGCGACGACGTTGAGGACGCTGTTGTGGCACTATGGATTTTTCGATTTAATCAAGTAGGACTCGCGGGTGTGAGAGGGGGAGGGGCAGCCCATTGCGTGTAAGGGCGTCCTTCAATGCGGATATAGTCTGAGGGGTGTTTTTCAGTTCCGAACTTGCGAGCCTCTAAATGCGCAGCCACAGAACGTTCCAATTAATAAACGAAACGAAACGAAACGAAATTAATGTAAATCGCATTGTGTATAATTTTTATAGTTGCTGCGTTTTTGTGGGCAATTAAACATCTCGTGCCGGCAATCCTCATCCCACACCATCACTGAAATTGAGCTACAATGTGCGTGGGGAGTGCACAGGACAGGACAGGACAGGACAGGAGAAGCAGCAGTAAGTTTGCCGGGTAAACAAGTGGAGATATAAAATGAAATGGGGCACAGATCGGGGGCGCCTCTTAAAAGATACTTAACGTGATGGATTCTCGGATGCCACATAGGAAACACATATGGCTGAAGCAGACTTTGTGAATCTTCCTCGGCTTCAATGAGGTGCCACAAACCCCAAGCACTATTAATATCTCTCCTATTCCTCCTAATCCTATTATATCCTTTTATAGGTAGACCTGATATTGTCTTAAATAACTAACTTAACAAAAAGTCGAGCCAAAATCGACATTTTTGTATAGCTTTTTATATTAACGGGTACAAATCTTTTAGCAATTAAGTTAACTAATATTCAAATTGTTAACTTGAATTAGGAGAATTGCTCAACTAAGATCAGATTAGCAGCTCATCATTTTCGTCCCGTCTGAAGCTGACTTTCTCGAGGGAATCCTAATTGCGATTCTCCTCACATTCAGCATAACTTGAATTTGAGTGAGGGATTTTCGCTATTCGGATTAGGTATACTCTCTGTCTCACTCTCTCTCTCTCTCTCGCTCACTGGGAGACGGACGTGCTTCGGTTAAGAAATGTGTATTTTTAAAGTTTGGCATAATTATATTTGAGTTCTTTGAGACAATTATAATTCAATCTGGCTAAGAAAAGCAGAGCACATTTTTTTCGCATCTTCGAAATGTGGCATTTGAGTTGATGCCAAAATGCAGCAGCTGAGTTGGTCAGAAATTGATATTCATGTGGTGCACAAGGCATGCCGTGGAATGTCAGCAGCTATTACTGACAGAGGGGGGCGGGGCTGGTAGGGGGATTGGTAGCGCGAAGAGTGCTTTCTAGTTCGAGTTGCAGCCACAAACTCGACCCCAAATCACAGACAGTAGTCGGTCGTGCCACGCCTGCCAAAATGCAAGTGAGCAAGGCAGCAAGCGAGAGACAGAGAGAGAGATAGCGAATGCCACAAAAAAGAGGAAGAAGAATAGTTGGATAAAAAGAGACGAGGAGGAGGAGGAGGCGGTAGCAGGATTGCATCTCGCAAGTGGCATGTGCTGCATTTGAAAGTCACGCATTTTGATGCCAACTAAATCCAGATTGTGCCGCGCCTGCAGGGGGGTTATCAGTGGGCTTAGTTTAGCAGGCGATGGGGCACACCACAACACACACACACACACACACATACATACGCCACAGAGGTCATTAACTTTTTCGTATGTTCTTTGAACAAAAAAAAATTATATAAAAAGTGTTAAACTTGTTTTCCACAGATTTTTATATGTTTTTTTTTTAAATTGACTTTTTTGTTTGGTTTTGTTTTTGCTTTTGATTTAAATTTGCAAAATAACACAGTTTGTTTGCTCATCTGCTGTTTGGTCGAGAAGGGAACGGCTTAAAACGCTCTTTGCTATTCATTCACTTGCAAAGTATGAAAGCAATTTGGCTAAGATAAAAAATAAAAAGCCAGGCCAAAATTCACTATATCCCACATATCAAAGAGTTTAAAGAAAACGATCGTAGAGTCAACAATCTATATCCTATATAGTAGAGGTCGGTCAGAGAGTGGTGGGGGGGTTGTGGTCTAAAGAGGAATTCTTTTTATTGAAAACCCCCGACTAAAAGATTTCCTCTTGTTGCAGTTGCTGTTGTCGGGGAATATGGGAAACACATTGCATCTGTAGACTTAATATACATATAATAATAATGGCATTTTGCCAAAATGTTAAACACACACACACACACACACACACACACACACACACACAGACACATGTCAATAGTGTAAAGCAAAAGCTTTCAAGCTCGGCAACACGGCAAAAGGGGGGCTGAAATTGGAGTCGAACGAGTGAAATTTTGTTAGGTGCTGCTGAGACCGAATGGGGCAAGCACCATCAACGGTTTCGGGGATTGTGGGGAGATGAGGGTGCTTTGCCAATATGCTCGGATTGCCACGTTGACAGACTGAAATGCAACATGGAACATGAAACATGTTTTGCTACTGAAGTTAAGCGCTGCATTTCTGGCAGGACAATGCACAGGGCGATAAACATGAAGGGCAGAAGAGGGTAGAGGATGGGTGGGGGGGGTGTGTTTAGCGAGGAAGAGGGATGCAGGAAGCAGGTCACAGCACAACGACATAATCCATTTTGGAAATTACATAAGCGAAAACGAGAACGAAACGGACAAACAAAAATATTTGCAACAAAAATGAGCTCAAACCACAAAAGCAGCAAGAGAGATAGGGAGTGAGAGAGAGAGACAGGTTATGTGTGGGAGAGAGAGAGATGGCAAAGTGTTTAAATGTAATTTGAAAACATTACATTTCATTTCCGTGCACAGCAAACCAAACCAACATTTGTCATGGAGCGGCAGGCAGGCAGCAACTGTTGCAATCGAAATCAGTTTCAATACCTGCAACGAGATAGAAAAAAAAAAAATATATTATTTATATATACAGAAACTAAAAATATATCTGATAAAATATATATTTACGATACAATTGAATGATTTAAGCGAAATTCAACAATGTATTTAACATTTCCCACGAGCAACTTAACATTCTGTTAACAGTTTAACAGTCTGTTAAATTTTCGCTTAATTTGAAGTCGAAACGAATCAGAAAAAATGCATTTTCATTTATAAAATTTTATAAAAAAAAAACCATATCTTCCATCTTATCATTTATCATTCGCTTAATATCTCAATTTATTTAAATTAAAGCCTTTTCTGGTTTTCAGTGAGTTTTCACTTTTTTCTCACAATACACAATTTTTGTTGAGAAGCAAACTTTTGCTGATTTTTGCCGCCTGACTTGAACGGACTTCCTGAAAGAGGCAAAGTATACGAACAATTAATAATATTCACTTAAACAATTTTAAAAGTGTTGAGACAGTTAAATTGATGATATTTTGTATAAATTTGTAGCCACAAGCTGTCAACTTTGGTTCTTTTACCCCTAATTCAATTCAAAAGGGATATTTCGGGCAAAAAAGGTTGACGTTTTTTTTTCTTCAAAAAATTGATGACGTAAGTAACAAAAAATACGTTACTGAGAATTAAAGATGATTTATATATATATATATTTTTTTTCGTTTCGGTATTCCTCAAGAAGGAGACAACATGACGATGACAGAAGAGCGAAAGGATTGCGGCTGCAGTCTCTGCTGCACTTCCAAGAAGTGCTGGGCACAAAATGAGTTATGCCCACACTTGGCCATATAACATATAACTTGGCCAACTCGCCAACTGCTACACTGCTACACGAAGAAGCCAACAGAAATAATAACAAAGAGCTGAGTTGAATAACCAACCAACAAGAGGAGAACATGTGATGCTGCATAATGCCAAAATGTCGCCATAACAAAAAAAAGAAGAAGAAGAAATTGAAGGAATATAAAAAAATGAAACAACAACAACAACAACAACAACAGCAAACACTGAAATTGCATTTACAAAAATGTTGCATATCATAAATAAATGTAAACGCAAATAAATCAACATTTGCTGACATTTGTCAGAGTCGCCACGAGGTCTGTCTGCTCTATACTTCTCTCTCTCTCTCTCTCTCAGTCTCTCAGTCTCACTCTGTCTCTCTCTGTTGTTGTTGGCATCTTGTCGTGACTAAAAGTCAGCATTTTGTGTTGGGTTTCGCTTTCATCTTTTAGTCGTTTGCTGCACCTACTCCATCAGCTTCACCCTCAACCCCCCCCCCCCCCTGCCCGTCTAGCACCCCCTCTCCCATTTCTTGTTGCCACATCCATGCCCACATGCATTGCTATTCCCAGACACGCCCAGTTACAAATGTCAAGCGCACTTGCCGACTGTCGCCTGTTGCCATTTTGCGCTTGTTGTCTTAAATACCCTGTACTTTTTTGCCCATAACGGGCATGCCATCATACATACAAAAAAAGTGCTTATAATATGACCATTTTGGCAAAAGTTTTGGCTTAACATCTAAAGCAAAAAAAAAGTCTCTCATTTATTTGATTTTCACGCATTATGAATTTATTTTTTATTTTATTTAAATTAACATTATTATTAATTAGTTAATTATTCAGTTAATTCAGTTAACGGATTTAATTTACAACTTATATTTAATACACACACAGGATACCTGCTTGGCCTGCCACAAGTCGCAACTCTTTGCAACTTGTTTGTTGTCAGACAAAATGCTTCCTACTTCTAAGCCAAAAGATACCCGTTCGCTTGCCGAGCAATTCGTGTAACAACAATAAAGTAAACGACTTCAGCAGCAGCAGCAACAGCAGCAACAGCAGCAGCAACAGCAGCGAACAACCAACAACTGAAAACATCAACAAGAAGCAACAACAGGCAACAGAATCAGCCATCAGCATTTGATGCCACAGCTCCACAAACAATCAACTTGCACAAAGCCAAAGGGTTGGCATGGGGGGGGGGGGGTGGTGTTGGTGGTGTAAGGAGTGGGTTAAAGAGTTGCTATATGGTCTGTATATGTTCCCAGCACAGCAAGCATATAAAAGTTTTTGTTTTTTTTTATTGATTGCAATGTGACATTCACAGCGACAACAGCAACAACAATAACAGCAGCAACAACAACAGCAGCAACAACGACAACAACAATGATGTTCCGGAACAAAAACACACATTTTTTTATATGAATGCTGAATTTGCGGAATTTTCTTCTTAGTTTGTTTTCATTTCTTTTGCGATAGTCAAGTTAGACATTTGTGTGCATTCCCAGACATAATGTTGCTGCTGGCTGCTGCTGCTGTCGCTGGCTGCTGCTGGCTGCTGCTGGGGTCCACAGTTTTAAATAGCACCTCAGACAATGCCCAAAAGTGCAACTGCAATTTTTAGTGCATATGCTGGGGGAAAAGATATTACTAAAAATAAGAGTAGAAAAACCAACGCAATTGAATATTTTTTTTTTTTCTTTTTTTCGCTTTCTTTCCTTATCGAAAAAGAGTTGCTGACTTCAAAAAAAAAAAAACTTTTGCCCATTTTAAGGCATGGCATTATCAAAACTAATCCGCTTTTCAGCTCAGCTCAGCGCATTTGTCCTCAATAAATCGTCAACTGAAGTTGCCAGTTTTTGGTTTTTTTTTTTCTGTCTGCTCAGCTTTTGAGAATTGATCTGAGATCTGACAAACTGTTGCCTTAATTATCACTCGTGTTATTTGTGTATTTACAAAATAAGCTATCAAACATTGTTTGAGTTGCCTGCTGCTATAATTCTTGTCTTGGTCTATGTTTTAATTTGGCTTGACAGCAACAGCAACAACAACAGTAACAGCAGCAACAGCAGCTGAAGTAGCAGCATCGTCGACGGGTCATAAACCATTTAAGTGCCAGTGCAATGCAATCGCTGACCATAAATCAGAGAGCCATAAAAATGATATCCTAGCTGCAAGCAATGTCGACAGCCAGCGCTGGGAAATTGCTCTAAAAATACAGCATGGATAGGCTGAGTTTATATATATATATATATATATATATATATATATATATATATATATATATTCCTGCTGCTGCTTCCCATACTGCGATAATATTTAAATGGACTGATAAAAGACACACGCACAACACATCCGCTTATCTTGCTAATACACACAGAAATCAAGCAAAAAATCTAGCGAAAAAAAAAAAAAACTAAATAAATAAAAAAAATAGAGAGAAATAGAGAACAAGACGAATAAGTTGAATGCCACAAAAAAAGTAGGTAAATGCCAAATGAAAACATTTGTGATGACGTTGCATGCTAAATTAGCTGAGATCTGACTCGAGGCGGCAGGTATTTTTGTCGGTGTTTGATATTGCTGCCACAAAATGCAATACTCAGTTGAGAATCACGAAAATTCATGTTGCTGCTGTTGTTGTTGTTGTTGTTGCAGCTATGTCTATAAGTATTGCTGCTATTGCTGCTGCTGCTGTTAATTTTAACCTTATTTATTGCTGCTGCTGTTGTTGATATCAAAATTATTGTTGCTGCTGCTGCTGCTGCTGCTGTTTCTGCAAAATATATTGCTGCAGCTAATGCTGCCGATATTTAACTTGCTTTGCTGTCGGCTAATTTTGTTGCTGTTGTTGTTGCTGCTGCAGCTGCTGCTATTGCTGTTGGCGCTGCATCAGCAGCAGTTGCTAATGTTCGCCTTGCTACAGATATTATTGTAAATGTTGCTTGTTGCTTGACTGATATTGACTTGGCTAGTTTGGGTTGTTTTCTGTTATTGTTTGACTTGTGTTGTTGTTGTTGTTTTGTTGCTTTTGTTCACAACAGTTGCTGCTGTTGCTGCACTTTCTGTGCTCATTTTTTGGGACTAGTAAAGTATTCTTTCTGCTGCTGCGGCCCACTGATTGCTGTTGTTATTTCTTAGGATTTTAGTAGTGCTGCAACTGTTGTTGTTGTTGCTGTTGTTGCTGTTTTTGCTGCAATTGTTGCTGCTGTTGCTGTTTTTCCTACAATTGTTGCTGCTGTTGCAGGTGTTGAAGTTGCGTCTACAGCTAAGCGACACTTAAATGCAGATTAACGCTCGAGCCGATGGCCAATCAATCAACAAAGCCACAAGAGAGCGAAAGAGAGAGAGAGAGAGAGAGAGACAGAGAGAGAGAGAGAGAGGGAAAGAGAGAATGGCAGATTATGTGAAGTGGATAAACACTTGTCCCTGCTTCAAGCCATCCAATTAATTACTTGAGTAAATGTGTAAATTTACTCTCTCCCTTTCTCCCTCTCTCTCTCTCGTTCTCTTTCTCTTTCTCATTCTCTTTCATCTCTCTTTTCTGCGTTTGGCAGCATTTTATGCAGTGATTATTGGCGTTTTGTGCGTGCGAATAAATTATGTGGAAATAATTTTTGTTTTTATTATGTTCTTTGTGTGTCTGTGTGTGTGTGTGAGTGTGTGTGTATTTGTGCACTGAGCAAAACCAATGTACAATTAAAACCATATTTCAGTTCAGTCCAGCTATCTTTTTATCCGTCAGCAATTCAATTTTTAAGCTGAAAATTGGTTTCCCTTTTTTCTTGAAATTTTCAAAAATTTCGTTTTCTTTTTGCCAATTAATTTTTTGTTTTTTTTTCGCATTGTGTATATTGCCATTTATATATGTATTTATTTAGCCTATGGCATTTTATGACTTTGTCGTTCCCTTTTTTATTGTTGGACTTGAGTAGATTATTTGTTTATTAACACAAAAGGCACTGCTAAGCGGCGGGCAACATGGCTCATTGAAATATGTATATATTTTTTGGGGGCAAAAATAGGCAAATTTTTGTGTTTCAGCAAGTCAAAAAAAAAAAAAAATGTTAGGCTCTTTTTGGGGGCAAGCATGATTGTTGTTGTATCAGCAGAGTATTTATTGTTTGCTCGACTTGCTGACATTCCCATTTAATACCGCAGCAACATCCGCAACAACAGCAGCAACACACACACATATATATATATATTGTGTGTGAAGGTAATAAAAATAATAATAATAATAATAATAAATAAGAGAAGAAAGAGAAAAATTACTCAGTGGGCGCTCAGCTGGGGCGAAATATGCAAATGTCATAAATCTATTAACCCAGGTTATTGTTTGTGTGTGTGTGTGTGTTTGTTGTGTGTGTTTTTGGTCATTGGCTTCGTCACGCCAGAAGCCAGAAGTAGCTCAACAACAAGCACAACAATAACAAACACAACAACAACAATAACAAGGAAAAGTAGAAAAGCAGCAAAATGAATTCATAAAATTGAAGGGCGAGCCTGAAGTGCTTAATTTGCATTGGTCTTTAAGTCTTTTGGGCCATTCCATGTGGGTCAAGTGCTTGCCAAATTGCAGACTTTAGCCACGCCAAAAAAAGTTCTATACAAAATACGGCAGGATCATAAAAAAAAAAAAAAACCTGCAAAACAAAGCAAAGTTTGCATTAACATAAATCAGCTACTGTTAAAATTGTTTAACATCAGCAGTTAACAGGAAAACAGAAACAGACAGAGGCAGATTTTGCTTCAGTTTGTATACAGCTACTGTTAAGCTGATGTAAACCTGCTGGAACATTGTTGTTAACAGAATCAGCCTACTGCTATCAAACGAACTTAACATTAACATATTGTTTTCTGGCAGTAATTTGCCAAATATGAAAATATCTCATTTATATACAAAAAAAATAAACTGGACATTATAAAATCCGTCTTATTAAAAGGAAAAATCTATTTGGAGAAACATGATTATTGTGCAACGAAAATAAATCTGAATGTCAAAGCAGTGCTGAGTGGAAAATAAATGAGGCACAAATGGCATTTGTTCCAGAGAGAGAGAAGAGCGAACAATTGGTATTATTTGAAAATGTTCAATCAATTTGAATTTTGAATAATGCAAATTTCCAGTAAAGCTGAAGGGGCAACAAAGAAAGTTGATTTAAATGTTGATTCAACAATCAATAGAAAAGTTTCGCCAAAGCAGCAAAAATATATTTATTCATCTATATTTGAATGTGAATATTGATTCGCAAATATGGGGCATGTTGCAGCATCATGCATGCATTGTAGCAAGGTGCAAGGCATTGATGTTATCTGTACTTGCATCGCAAACACATTAGCAATGTGCCTTAGATGAGTGGCAGTTGTTGTTGTTGTTGCTGTGGCAATGTCAGGTGCAGTTGCAGTTGTAGTTGCAATTGTTGTTGTAGTCGCAGTTGCAGTTGCATTTGCATCACACACACACTTAGCAGCATCGAGTTTGTTAAGGATGGGCCAACAATAGTTGCCTGGCAAAATGCAATTTCAATGTTCGCAAACAACGTAAATAAGTAAAAATCCTACCAAGTTGCCAAGTTGAATTGCTGCTGCCGCTGCTGTTGCTGCTGCTGACAGTTGCAATGATTTTCTTTTTGATTTCGTTGATCGAGTTGTGCTCATTGTGCCTGATAAAATTAATGAACATTTAGAACTTTGACCTGAAAAAGTGTAAAAGGTTCTTGCATCCGCATTGTTGTTGATGCCAGAATTGATTTCTCCAAGTAGCAGCAGCAACATCGCTGACGCAAATCCTTTGATAGATTGCAAGCACAAAAGAGCGAAATCCGTTTATTTATGATAAAAGAAAAAAATAGTTGCTGCTGAGTAACTTGAGTAACAACAGCACACAACAGCAACATAAAGGTCGAGGAGCAACACTGATTTTGTAGCAGCAAGAAATGTTCATATCAAATTCATTTATGGCAACAACTAATTGCAATCAATTAAACTTTTGTGTAGAATATACAAAGAGCAGCAGCAGCAGCAAAAATAGCAGCAGCAGAAACTGATTGCTGATTTATGAAACAATTTGCTTGCTGACCCGACAGATTGGATAAACAAGAAGAACCTCTCAAAAAGAGTTCCAGCAATTGCTGCTGTTGCCGTTAGCAACTGCAATTGATTGTCCATGTGTGCGTGCTGCAATAACAGCAACATGATACAAAGGAGACAGCAACAGCAGCAATTGGCTGGCAGCTGTCAAGATTCTCAGCACTTGTTTAGATTAGTGTATATATATATATATATTTTTTTTTGGCAGCAGCAATGGCTAAATGCATCAAGAACAACAACAATAACAACACTCGCCCAGAGCCAACAGTTGTCAGTCAATTGGGCCAAGAGCCAGCCAGCCAGCCAGCCAGCACCAGATAACCATAATAAAGATGGTCAAACTGAGTGGGTGAATGGCTCAACGAATGACTGAGCAGATAATGCACTTGATATGGTTCAGTGGGTCGCTCGGCTTCGGCTGTTCACTTGCCTCCTCAGCACAAAATTCACTTTTTGTTGCCCCTTGAAACGGCTTTCATGCTGTTGCTGTTGTTGTTGCTGCTGCTGCTGTTGCTGCTGTTGCTTTATGTTGCTGATTGCTCGCGCAACGTCGTCAACGCCGGCAAAGCAATTAAATCAGGAGGCATCTGAAGTCTGTGTAGTACTTATGGCCTGGCTGGCATTACACTTGCGATTAAAATGAAAATGGAAATGGAAATTTCTATGAATTTTCGCATGCATCAGCAGCAACAGCGAGTCGGCGTAAATTATTCATTTTGGGCCAGGGCAACAGCAACAACAACAAACAGCAACAAAAAAATAGCAAAGGCAAACGACAACATGAAAATGCAAAATGAAAATCGTTTCATTCTAATTAGAGCAGCAACATTTTGCGCTGAGACAGCAAACAGACGGCAAAAACTGTGCTGTGAAGGGGTGTGGGTGGGGCGGGGCTGGGCATTGAGAGGGGTAGACGGTGGGGACGGCAGACTGCTGTCGACTTGAGATAGACGACAATTAGGCTGTTGCTGCTGTTGTTGCTGTTGCTGTTGCTGTTGCTGCTGTGTTAGAATAGGGCGCGAGACGTCAAATTAAATGAATGTGTTGGCTAAAAAGCAAAAGTGTTAAAAGCTGCTCACTTCAAGGTAAATCTTGTATGTATCTATGCGTGTGTGTGCGTGTGTGTGTGTGTTTGTGTGTGTGCGCTTATTTTGTGCACGCTCTATTTTCAGGACAAAGACTTGGAACAGTTGCTGCTGCTGTTTCAAGTTGATGTTGTGCTTAAGATTATTGTGTGTGTGTGTGTGTGTGTGTTTGCTGATGCTTGACGTTTTGTTTATTGCCGACTTGGCAAACGGGTATTCAAAAAGTGCTTAAAATGTGTTTAAAAAACAATTAAAGCAGCTGCAAAGGCATGTCAAAAAGGGATTTCAAATATGCTAGGAGGGGGGGTAGGTAGGCAGGTGGGGTGGGGGGTAATAACTGAAATTCCACGTTTACCGTTTTGTCGTTTGTCAGTTGGCATTGCTTAATAAGGAGACACACACACACACACACACAGGGAGACTATAACTAAATCAGACTTGGACTGACTAATGAGAGAAAACCGGAAACAGGAAATGAAATGAAATAAAATGCCACCAAATTGCACAAATACACAATGTGAAATACCAACAACTTCCAGTCTAACTAAATAAAAACCAAAAAACTAACTCAAAGAAATTCAGGCAAAAAAGAATTACAAATTATGCCTTTTCGCACAATAAATAAATTTCTTTCATTGCAAACACTTTTCGCTCAATTTGCAATCAATGCTCAATAAAGGATCTCTTAGAACGAATATATTATTTTATTTATATATATATATATATGTATATATATATTAGACACGTGTCGGAAAACATAATTCATTTCCAATTCGTTTGCTGGCCAATTGATTTTTGATGAGTTTCCTGAAAGCTGACGCCTTATGAGCAATTTGTCTCAATTTTTCCAAATTTCCTATGCCTAAATACATATATACATATATGTATATATATGTATATAAATGTCCGAGGAGGATAATCTAGTTCAATTTGGTTCTGAGAGGTTTGCAGCCGTCTCTTTCACTCTCAAAGTGCCATTTGGCAAATAGTCGACGTGTTGCGGTTGAGGGACGATTGGATGACTGGATGAATAGATGACAGGATGACTGGATGAATAGATGACAGGATGACAGGATGACTGGATGACTGGATGGTCATTACAAATTGCTCGGCCATTAAAACAAGAGTAACACAAACAACAACAAAAGCAACAAAAAGCTACACAAATTTTGACAATGGCAAAAGCCAAATGACAAAAAGTGCGTGAAAATCAATTTGTCTACATTGTTGCGATAGTTTTTATGCTGCTCTATTTATGTGTGTGTTATGCATGTGTGTGTGTGTGTGTGTGTGTGTGTGTGTGTGTTTTGTCAAGCTGACAGCATGTCATTGGACACTGTATATCCAATAAGCGGCCTAATGACTTAATTTTCATTAAATGACCACAGAATTGATGTCAACATTATGCTTATACCCTGTAAATATATGTGCAACAATGGGCATGCATAGCAGCAACTAACTTAACAACAAATTGACCAATAAAAATGCTCAATAATCATATGAAAATTGGTTTAAAATTGACATTTGCAGATGTTCCCTTTAAAATGAGTTGGAAAATGATCAGATTTCGAGAAGACTCGAAGAAGATAGGGTATCGTGAAGTCGGCAAAGCTAATTCTTGCATATTGATGCCTGATTATCATAAATAACATGGACAAGGCAAACGAACGCAATTGAATCAACGATTAAGTCGACGACAACAATAATGAAATAATGAAAGGCCGCAAATTAGTCTTGAACCGATATCGGTCAAATATTTATAATGAAAATTGAGATAAAATAAAATAAAAAAAAAACGCACAACACACGGCAATTGTTGCTGCTGTTGTTGTTGTTGTTGTTATCTGTGTCACAATTATTATTCACATTTCAAATTGTAAATTTGAGCTTTGAGGTGAATGCGCACATTTTTTGCCTGTGCTTAATAAATGCTTAACGAGGCACTTGAATGGCTTCCGCTATAGAAGTGTATATATATATATATAAATATATACATATATACATATATATATAAATATGTATGTAAATATATATATGTATATATTTATATTTGCGCAACCACAAAAGTTTCTCGCATTTGCTACAAAATGACAAAATGTTGCTGACGAGTGATAATGCTACAGACCGAGTAACGAGTAGCGAGTAACGAGTAGCGAGTAACGAGTAACCACAGAGATGTTGAAATAGCTAAATAGCAAATTGGCAAAATAAAAAACAAAGAAGTAGAAGAAATAACAACTATTTAATGTAAATAAGCAACTGAATAAACAACGAGTAAAACTGCAAAAAGTAACGATTAAAAATAGTTAATAAAAAGCAACGAATGTTTGTGGCCTGGCCAAAAAACACTAACGAGTCTTATTCAAAACGATGATGCGAAACACTTATTGTTAAATGGCCTCAATCAATGGCGAATAAGCCACTTAAATGGCTAACCATATTGATGACTGCATCAGCAATACAGTTCAAAGTGTCAACAACAACAACAACAACAACAACAACAACAACAACAACAACAGCAGCAACAACAATAAGAAAAAGCAAAACAGCAAAAATGAATTCCAAATCAACGTTTTGTTTCAGATTGGAAATTGGCGAATTCAGCGAATTTGCTGACAAATCAAATTGGAAATTGTATCAATTTGAACGAATGCCGCCAGATGATTCATGAGTGTATTGTGAGTGTATTGTGAGTGCAGCAATGAGTGCGGTGCGATTAGCGTTTTTTTGCCGTTATTTTCTCGTTTCTCGATTTTTTTGCTTTTTGCTTTATGTTTTGTGCCACTTGTGAAAATCGACGTCAACAAAAAGTGATGAAAAATTTGCTTTTTTTCACAGCGAATATCAAATTGCAATTGTCACCAACAACAACAAGAACAACAACAACAAGACGCTGGGAATAAGCTGCCATAAAGTGTGGCAAGTAAAATTATAAAAGTTTTTGCTGACTGCTCACTGCTAATGCCGCCCAAATACCCAAAATACCCCCCCACCCCCCCCAAAACCCACTCAGCCAAACCAAAACTTAATTAAAACTGAAAATTTGCCAAAATGTGAGAAAATAAAAAAAAATGGAAAAATGGCAAAGCATTAAAATGCTAATAAATGCGTGGCAAGACTGAGGGGGGGTGGTAGTTGTCGAAGTAGTAATTGTTGTTGGTTGTGGCCAGGTAAATGTTGCAATGTTGCAGCTGCTGCCAGATTCTTGGCCAACAGCAGAAAACCGAAAACAGTTGAAAGCGCTAAAAAAGTTGACAAAAAGGGTTGTCAACAGTGTGGAGGAGGTATGGGGTGTGGGAGGGGGGGGTGTGGGTTGGAGGAGTTTCGATTGGCTGCGATTTGGACGATTGTGCACGTAACATGAAATTAAGTAAAATACACGAATTACATTTGCACTTTGCGTGCCACGCGCCATTTGTTGCAAACGTGACAATCGTCGTCGTCGTCGTCGTCGTCGTCGTCGAGTTACATTTACAGTTCCCGTTACAGTCACACTTGACGCTGTGCCACGCCCCACAATTGGCCATTTCATATTTCACGTTCAAAAAGTACAACAAAATAGAAAATGGCACTTGGTTTTTTTTTAGCTGCAGCATGTTTAAAAATATATGGCAAGTAGTGTGGCACGACACAGGCATTGACCCACTTGCCGCCCCACTTGCCCCCCCCCCCCCCAGTGTCCCCCCTTACTTAATGGGTAATGGGGTTTACGAGTCTGGTGTCTGTAATCTCAGTGCTCTCATCTCTTTGCCACATCAATGGCAACACTTCAATGGTCTTTCTTTCATGTTGCCACCGGTTTATGAGCTCAATTCGATTGTGCCACACGCAACGAGTGCTACAAAATGTTATTAAATAAAGTGCAAGAAAATCAAATCAAATCAAATAATCAAATAATAATTGACTAAATCAAATTGAGTAGTTTTAAATCTTTAAATCTGTTTGATAATCATATTTTTTTTTTTTTTTTTTAAATATGTATTTAAATAACACTTAAATTTTTATACTTTTGTTTATTGTTCAATTTATTAGAACTGTAAACATTTACTGCTTCGAGCCCAGCTGGGCGTGGCAGCTGCTGTTGGCCATGTTTTAAGCGATATTTATGAGGAAATTGTGCTTAGTGGCTGGGTAATTTATAACAGAAATTATAGCCTGACCATTGATAGTTATGTGTGTGTGTGTGTGTGTGTGTGTGTGTGTGTGTGTGTGTGTGTGTGGGCTCAGGTAAGCAGGATGCTGTTGCAGCCAGTGTTGTAAAATGATTGTAATATGGCCAGAGGAGTGCGAGGCGCCTGGCAAGTATGCAACGCAGAAAAATATTAATTAAAAACCCAACAAGGACTCCAAGGATAAAATGCTGCTAAGAAGCAGCAGTGGAGTAAAGTTTGTGTGTGTGTGTGTGTCTGCACACACCCAGAGGCTTGCGGCACGTGTGCGAATGTGTGTGTGAGTGTGTGTAAGCGAAGCAAAACTGAGCTTTTGGGTGTGTAATGGAAACGCAAAACGGCAAAAGCAGCTGAGGGCGGGGGAGCAATACGCGGGGAGTAATATGCCCAGGAGGGGAGGAAGGGGGTAAGGGGGTAAGGGGGCAAGTAACCAAGCACAGGCACTAAGTAATCAACCAACTAGCAGCAAAAACTCTTGCAATGAATGAGAATGTACATTTTACATTGTTAGCTGTATTTAATTAAAACCCGACAAGCGGAAGCAAAGGCAGATAGACACACACACACGCACACACATGCACACACACATATGTACACACTCTCTCCCACACACACACACATAAACTCTTTTCTTCTTCTTTTGCCTTCGCCATTTGATGAGAGTGTTAAAATAAGCATAAAGAAAAATATGATTAAAGTAAACGAATTGACTTCTACAGGCAACTCCTCAGTTGCCACATGCCCCCTCCCACGCCCCTCTACCCATGACGTATCAAAAAATGACAACAGCATCGATTTATGTTCCTCGGCATTTTTTCATTAGTTAGTTTACAAAAAGAAATTCGATTTGCTTGAAATTGGCTTAATCCCATCAGCAACAGCAGCAACAGCAGCAACAGCAACAGCAGCAGCAGCAGCAACAGCAGCAACAGCAACAGCAGCAGCAGCAGCAACAGCAGCAACAGCAGCAGCAACAGCAGCAACAGCAGCAGCAACATCAATTATAATTTTAATTTGAAATTATGCGATAAATAATCATTTTATTTAGCCTTATTTAATATCCATTAAATAATCATCTGCAGTTAAACTGATTTATTTGAGATCAAATAAATATAAAATAAATGTATAAATTTTATATTTAGTCTGCACTTATTTAATAATTATTATTCGCTGTTTCTTTGCCACATTTTATGGCATTTTGAGCAAGTTGAGCAACTTGGTGCATATTTTCACATTTTCAGTCTTGTTTCTACTATAAAATGCAATGCAGACTCACTTTTTGCTCTATGATTTTGTCTCTTCTGTTCTGTTCTGTTCTGTGTGTGTGTGTGTGTGTGTGTGTGTGTGTGTGTGTGTGTGTGTGTGTGTGTGTGACACAATGGCATGCCAAAAATGTGCTTTGCTCACGTGAATGCTGTCGATTTATGTCATTTTAATATGGCGACACTCAGTCGACACAAGAAGACATGTGGCGGGGCAGGGGCAGGGGCAGAAGAGGAAGGAAATACTTTCGGGCAGCTTAGAATAAGTCACAGCAAGACTTTAATATGTATCTTTTATGGGTATTTTTTTTTTATCATTTTCATTTTCATCTCCATTCAAATCACCATTAAAAAGCAACAACAACAACAACAAGAAACATTTCAAGAAAACAAAAATATTTTATTTGATTTGAATAGAAAGCGACGAGGCAACTGTAAATCTAATGTTGCCGCACAACATTTCAATAATGTGCTGCAATATATATTTGTACTCAGCTAAAGCGCCACCTAGCGTTGGGTAGCGCTCAAAAGTAGATTGGAAAAACAGAAGATTTCAGAACAGATGGAAATAAATTATTACCTCTACTTAGGTAAGTCACACCCACCCCCTCTCCCCTCTCCATCCTTCCCAGTATAATACAAATATTTAATCGAAGCAAATAAATATTTATTTTCAGCAAATTTTTGACCAAAAAAAAGCGACAAAAAACTATTTTGAAACTGCTCGTTTATATCAAATCTGAAGCGAACACAAAAAATACAAAAAAAAAAAAATATATATATAATAAAATTGTTATTTCAAAAATTGCATCAATTATATTGTATTTTAAAAAAGGTATTAAATTTCAATGTGTGTTCTTAATTACTTTTACCGCAGCCATTTAAAATATGCCAATTATATATGCAAATAAATATACCAAGGAGTGTGGTAAAAGAAAAAAACGCGTTGGAGGGGTGGTGGGAGGGGAGTGGAGCAACCATTTTGAAGAGACAACAATAAATTGTTTTTGATTTGAAAAGAGTTTTCACGAATTATCATCAACTTTGCAAAGCAGATTTTTTAGATTTGCTTGCAAATCAGACAAAAATGAAAACAATTTAGTTGAAATATATTTAATATATATTTAATATAAACAACAAAATATTCTGCATTTGTTATGGAATTAAACTACCATATTTTTGGAAGCGTATATGAATTGGGAATTGTTGAGTGTTTGTTGATTTTTGCAATACGCACAACATTTGTTTATTGCTGTTGATGTTGCTGTTGCTGGTGTCGATGTTGTTGATATTGACAAAAACAACAATGCATAAGCCAAAATATTGAAATCAATTAAAATAAATGTGGTTGCACATTACTGAGAGGCGCAGCAGTTGAGATGCACGACTGCCAGATGCCCCTTAAAAATATATATCAATAATTATTAATTATATATAACTCAAAAGAGAAACATTTAAATTCCATTTTTTTTTAAATAATCTCAACGTTTTTTTTTTATTATTATTATAATTAGTTTTCTCTGGATTTTGTATACCCTGTAAAGTACAAGAAAAGCCAAGAGAAAACAAATGCTAATTAAATGTGTTCAACATTTGTATTAAGTTGTGTATATATATATATATATATATATATATATGGATATATGTTTCCAGATGTGTATCGAATGTTATTGTCTGTTTTTATTGGCCTCGTCATCATCGGCGAGTGTCGATTTCAATTTGCATTTATTCGATGGCATTTTAAGCATTGATTTTCAATTTTGCATTTGGCTAACCAAAAATGCGTTGGCAAGCGCTTTTGGGCCAACAACGCAAAAAGGTAATTGCATTTCTCAAATGGAAATTAAATGGAATTTGATATGCACCTAAAACGGGTTTATAATTTTCAGTTTATGATCGAAACTATGCCGATTTCAGTTTATTCCGCTTACCCCGCAATTTGATTTGCTGATTTTTACTGACCTGCAATGCAAAAGAAAAGTAAAAGTAAATATTTATTCAAATTTAATATGTCTTATTAATTATTATTATGATTACGTTTTTTTTTTTAAAACGTTTCTTAAGTTTAATTAAACAATGCAAACCAGAAATGTTTTTATTTAAAGACGACTTGAAAAATTTCTAATTTAGTCAAGTAAAAAACAAATTAACGATAACAAATATATATATAAAAATAAAATTATGATTACATTGTTGTTATATATATTACAAATATATATTTTTATTTATGTTAACATTGTTTGGGCCATTGTCTAATTGAATGCATAATTGGCCGACGAGTTAACAACTAACCCAAATGATTTCATTTATTTATTTTGCTGCAAATTGCATTTAATTGCACTTTTGCGATATATTCGAGTGTGTGTATGGGTGTGTGTGGGTGTGTGTTGTTTTTATTGGCATTTAATGTGTGCTGGGACAAAAACGTTGCAGTTGCCTGCCAATTTTGCAGACCAGTTCGAAGTTTTAGGGGGGGGGGGGGGGTGGCTATCGGTGGGTGGGTGGGTTGGGTGTTAAGTGTGCTGAAAATGATCGCATGCACAAAATGAAGTTATGAAATTCATTTCACTGAAAATGCGTTCAGCAGGAGCATCCAAAGCATCGTGCAAATATTAAACCTTTAAATATTGATGGCCAATAAATAAAGTAATAACCTACACAATCAACCGCCAAACCAGCCAGCCAAGCAGCCAGCCAACCACCTGCACCACCTCCGCCCCTCATCGATACACCCACACCCACACACACAGAGGCAGACAGACACCAGATATTGGGGACAAGATTCGGCGCCGAGCGCCTTTTTCGTTGCCCAGCCAACCAAAAGAGGCTGTAAATAACGGTTTATGCAGCTGCCTGCCAAACGGAAAAACACAACAATAAAAAAATAAAAAAAAAATGCAAATAAATATATATATAAAAAAAAAAAAATGAAATCAACGAGCGGCAACAAAGAGACAAAACAAATTTATTGCAACCGCAGAAATTAATTTAAATAACCTTTTTGCAATGTTGTTGCTTTTGACAAAAATTGTGAAAAACGAGCTGAAGCACAACACACACACACACACACATTGAGGTCACACACCAATAGAGTCCGTTTAAGAAGGCTGCCGCAGCTATTGATAAGGTGCATGCCACGCCTTGCCGAGAGTAGGCTGCGAAAAGAAGCGACTGAAGACGCAAGAGGGGGTTGTCTGTCGGTCTGTGTGTGTGTGTGTGGGGGAGGGGTGGGGGCTGGCACTGTCGTATTGGGAATTGCTCATAAATAAAACACAAAAATAACATAAATAATACAAAATTATGGTTGAACGCAACAGCAGCGCCAGCAAGTGGACAGCGCCGCCGTCGCATGCCACACAACACAGGACACAGGCAAAGATAGAAAAGGACACACAAGTAGAGGAGTGAAGGGGCGAGGGGCGAGCGCGACAGGACACTCGATGTGATAAAGCACAGCCCAAAGAGCTGCAGTCAACAATGGGGAATTGGGAATTCCTATATATTGATTATGGATTGGATAAATCAAAATAATAATGGCAACTTATTTCTCAATAAGTTGACAGCGCCTGCAAGACCAAATCACTTATTTAATTAAAAAATATTTATTTATTTTCTACACATATATTATTACATTTTACGCTAAATTATTTAATAGAAAGTATATATATTTTATATACATATATTTTTATATTTTAACCTACTAATTTAATAAAAAATATATTTATTTTCTACACATATATTATTATATATTAACTAAATTATTTAATGGCAAGTATATATATTTTATGCACATATTTTTTTTTATATTTTAACCTACTTATTTAATAAAAAACATATTTATTCTATATAGTTGTACTATAATATTTTAACTTATTTATTTAATTAAAAATATATACATTTTATATACTTAACTTAACTTAATTAATTAATAGAAAATATATGTATTTATATATAAAAATTAACTTTAAAGTATATATATTTTATAAACGTATATAATTATATTTTCACCTATGATTTAGTAGAAAATATATATTTATTTATAGCGATATATTATTATTTTTTTCAATAAATATATTTTATATATATTTTATTATATTTTAACCTACTAATTGAATAGAAAATATATTTATGTTATATACATAAATAAATGTAAAATAACTAACTTATTTGATGGAAAATATATATAATTCTTATAAATTAATGAATATATTTCAACTAATTAACTAAAAGAACAAGGAGGGTTTATCCCTCAGTAATTGGTTTATGTTGTAAATTAATTTAATTAAAATACGCACACAATTCATTAATTTAGAATTAAAATATGATTGGTAACTCTCATTAAAAAGTCATTTTCTAGCACACTTGGCTAACTCTATGGAATACTTTTAGTTGGTAATTCATCAAAGCCAAGAAGCCATTCAACTCCCAATACTTGTGCAGTGTGTGACCGACTGAAGACATACCCTGCAATTGGGTAGTTATTCAATCCAAATGCTAAAGTCGATTTGGAAATTGAATTTAAATTAATTCAAATGATTTTGCGAAGGGCATTTCGAGACAGGATTTTATTTATTTCTCTTTATGTTTTTCACTGCAGGGTATAAATGGTGGCAGGTGGTTAAATCATTGAGTGAAAAGTCCGTGTTCAAATCAATTTGAATGGCAATAGCTTTCCATAAGTCAAGGACTCAATCCAGCAGCCCCTCCCCTCCACTGCACAGCTTTGAGCCGCGACGCCAGCCAAATGACTACAAGTCATTTGCTCGATATTAAGATGGATCTACACTCACACAAACACACACACACACACACATACACACATATATATATATATTCTAAATAAATTGAAGTGTATACACATAAAATGGAAAAGGAGCTAAGGAAATCTGTTGTCTTAACGTATAATAAATCAGCCACAATTTCAAATGGCAACCCACCAAAAATGTTGAACGCCCAACAAAACCCAAACCAAAACCCAAACCAAAACCCAAACCAAAAACCAACCAACAACCTGGCTTGGATGTCCTATTCAGATTCATGAGTCTGGACGGTTATTGGGCTCACTTTTTGGGTACTTGATGCTAGGCAGCATCATCGTCATCGTCATCGTCGTCATCGTCATCGTCGTCGTCAGTGTTTGAGGGGCAAATCAAATATGCCGCACTTCAGCTGCCACTCAGCCAATGCCTCAATCAATCAATCAAAGCCAACAGCTGCCATCGGTTCTCGCTCTCGCTCCCGTTCCCCTTACCCCCTATTTCGACCCCCCCTACACCTACTCCTACCCCTCTTCTTCGCGTCCACATCGATATCCTTGTCTTCGTCCTTTGCAACAGCAAAATTGTGGCCAAGTGTTGCCAGAGAACTTTTTACCCGCCGCTGCTGTTGGCTAATTAAATACGCTCATAAATTCAAAAGCCATTGCTGCCACCCCCCGGTGCCCCACCGTCATCTTCTTGTCGTCGTCGACATTTGAGACCACAGAAAAGGCCAAGTAAAATGGTTTCGCATTTCTACTTCTATTTGACTAAAAGCGGCTCAGAGCAGCTCAAAGTGGGGGTTTAGCAAGGTAGCAGTCGGGGTAGGGTGTAGGGGTGTGGGTAGGGGTGGCAGGTACAATCCATTCAAAGTGCTTTGTTGACGACACCACAACAATGCGCCTTGAACTCAACTCAACTCAACAAATCATTGAAGACACACATTTTATTTTTGATATTCTTTCGTCTCTCGATTTTCATCTTAGGCATTATTCTTATTGCAGCTTAGGTCTGTGGCAAGAATCATATTCGGCAGTGTCACTGCCATTCGAAGTGTTTTTTTTTTTTTGACAACGGTGTCCCGTTGTCCTTCTCCTTGTCATCGGCTTAGGCGCATTCTGATTGAATGCCGAGCAGACTTCCACAATATGCATTTAAAATGCGGATTCCTCATTTTGTGAAACGGGTTGACAAGTTCATAACCGATTTAAACTGAATATATATGTATATATAATATATATAATATATATATATATATAGCTGACTCTTTAAGATTTTTAAGAGCTATTTAATAAATGTCAATAGAAAGCATTCTAAAAGTATGAAATTCAATTAAATTATTTAAAAATTAGTATTTAAATTTAATATTATATAAATATTTAAATTATTATTATTATTTAATGTTTAAAAAAAAATAAATTTTGCTTCCAGCTTGATTAAAATACCATAAATGGCTGCAATTATGATTTTTCCCATTTCTAGTTAGAAACCAGAAACGTTACTCAACACTGATTTCATATATAAATAACTGTTTGGGTTTGGGAAAGCACTCTTTTCCCCAAATACACATATTTTATATTAAATCAATTAATTTTCTTCTTAAATCCAGACTCTACTTTACAAATTTAGTTCAACTTTTCGAAGTGTAAAAAACTTGTTTTGGATGAGCGTCGATTAGATAAGATTGCCTTGCCACAAGTTGCACATTTTGTCTTTGGTCACAAATTGATTTCTATACATATATATATATATGTATGTATGTATTTTTTTTTTTGTATAAATGCATCAGTGCAAATGCTAAACTTTCTTGCTCAACTGTCAACGGGATGTTGGACTATTGAAAACCCAAGAGTTGTGAAGAGCGGCGATTAAATTGAACTTAGAGCTACAATTTGATATCAACTGTCGTCGTTACATCTTCCCCCTCCCCCCTCCTCCCTCTCCCTCTCTCTCTCTCTCTCTGTGCATCTATCTCTGTCGTCGTTGCTTTCGTTTGCACAGTTTTCAGTTGAGTTGTTCACAGCACAGTTTTCTAGTCGTTGGACCACAAATTTAATATTTCTGCAACATCTCTCGGCACAAAAGTTGTTTTCCTCCGTCTGTCGCCAGTCGCCCGTTGGCAGTCGGGGGCAGATGTGCTAGTGCGAGCGAGACAGCGCTATGCTGGCGGTCAGGTCACAAAAGTCTCTCACAAGTCCACTTGACACTAATAACAGATTTTGCGGTTGCCTCCCAAAAAGTTGTGTAAACATTGCAACAACAACTACAACGAAGACAACAACAACAAGAACAACAACAACAACAATTGCAACTCCTTGGCCCCTCTCGCAGTACTTTTGGCCCCATTTGCCTCATGCGTCCAGCCTCATTTGTGGTTGCTGCTGCTGCTGTTGCAGTGGCGACTGTCCATCAAAGGGTTAAGTGGCTTGTGGCAGCAACGACGAGTGGCAAGTGGCGAGTGCCACGCTCGTTTGGCACACTTTGAAAGTCCAGCAAGACTTTTGAGCAACATGATGCACCGTGGCTCAACTTGAAGCAGCCCCAACTGGCAACAGTCAACTGCAACTTGTTTTTTTTTTTCTTTCTTTTCTTTTTTTCAAAAAGTTTAACGTTCATTTCATTTATTATTTACTCGCTGCTTGTACATACATATTACATACATATATATATATATATATATATATATATATGTATATATATATATTTATTTGTGTTGTACATTTGTCATCTGCTATTGCCATGATTAAGTATTTTTGAGCTCAACAGCACTTTATGGATTATTTATTTGTGCCATTTCTATTGGCCTTAAGTCGAATGGCTAATGGGAACGATCCTGGTTTACAGTTATGTGTATTGCAATCGATATATATATGGATTATGAGTTGCCATTTTGCGAGCTTTTGTCTTTCGTTTCTACTCACGAGCAGATTATGAAAAGTAAGTAAACTACAAAATAAATGCTTAATAATTAATTTCATAACAAAAAAAAAAGTGTTCGGCAAAACATCAATAAAAAATAATTCAATCAATGTTCTCAACTCGAGTTGGGAAAACTCGTCAAAAGATTGTGTCAAGCCACAGTTTCAAATTCGATTACAACTCAAAACTGATTTGCCTAAAATGTGGACCCAAAATCAATTGGGCGATTTTACTTATTTTGCGGTTTTCAAGTATTTGTTTAGCGAGAAAATGGAAGATTAGGAATTCAAATGTGAGGGTTTTTGCAATAAAAAAAAAAAAACGCAAAAGTTTCTTCGTTTTTTTTTTATTTTGTTGACCCATAACTTTAGCCTAACGAGCAGAGCAGATAAAACTCTAAAATATTTATAGAAAAGACCCATAACAACATTTGGGCAGGGACAGGGGCAAGGGCAGGGGCAGTGCTCAGTCAAACAAAGTGCGACTGTAAATAAACCCGAGATGGGCGCTCCCAATAAACCCGAGAAAACGCATAGATAAATAAATAAAGAGCGGAAAAAAAAGCAGCAACAGTAAAATAAAAAGCCAAAACTTTATCCATTGACCTTGAAAAGTTTTCTTTATGCATACGCATCAAAATCGGAGCTCGCGTAAAAAATAAAAAAAACCAAAAAAAAAAAGACACTTTTACATTTCGCACATTGTGAAAAATCAAGACCCCAATCAACTCCCAGGCTAAAAATAAATAGGAAATGGAAAATGGAAAATGGGCATCGCGAATGGTTTATAAATTGTACACGCACAAAATAAGCGATATAACTCAAAATGGGACCTACACTAAAAGTGTGGGCGAGGGGACGAGTGGGTGTGGGTTGTAAGTGTTCTTAAGGATCTGAGGGATTCGCTTGAACAGTGTCTATAATTCAAATGCCTTTTTTCTGTCGAAAGCCCGCCACAACGGGGACCCACAAAAAAGCTGCTAAATTATTTTTTTATTGCCTTGAAAGCGGCTAGAAGCGCTTGGCAGTCTGTAGGAGCAGGAGGAGTAGGGAAGGAGGGTGGTAGGGAGAGGAGTGGAGTGGAGTGGAATAACTATGCCTGCAATGACAGTTGGCGTGAACAAAGTGAAAAGCATTGCCAAGGGGCGCCAAGTTTTTTTGCCACACACAGAAACACACACACACACACACACACACACACTTACACTTACACACACAACGCCTACACACTCTCCGCAAAACCCCTTTTTGGTGGAAGCGCATCGCATCGCAAACAAAGCACTTGAAGTGAAACTTTTGCCGGCTTTTGTCTCTTTTGTCTTTTGTCTTTACTTAACTTTGCCACGCGCTGCAGTTGCCAACTGCAGTTCTAATAACAGCAAAAACAGACACACACACCAACACAGCGAGTGAGAGAGAGAGCGAGAGAGAGAGGGAGAGAGACAGTGCTTGATTGACTGACAGATGCCCTGCACCCCTGAAGAATTCTCATAAATATCTTTGGCAAACAATACCTCAAAAAATTCCCTCTCAATTTTAATGCTTAGTTTTTCCTTTGTCTGATTTTGATCCTTCTTCAATTTTTTCTTTCTTTTACTTTCCTTCAAACTGTGCTTAATCCTTGCGTTCCATCAGCTGTGGCAACCAAATTGGACTCGCTTTGTGGAGTGTTGCAAAAGCAGGGTATTTGAAGTAGTGGCAAACTTAGTGCAAGCGCAAACATCATCATCTCAACTACTATATAATGTCGCGTCTGTGACTATATAAACTATATCTATATATAGAGTATATATATATATATATATATATATATATATATGTAAATATATGGCAAGCACTCTCATATCAAGCTGCAGCTAACTTTTGCGGCAACTTTAGGAGTTCAAGCTGCCAGTTGCCCGTTGCAAATTGTAAGTTGTTAGTTGCTAGTTGCCAGTTGCTAGTTGCACGTTGCACGTTGCAGGTTGCAGTTGGATGCGTTGGTTAATTTGTTTGCTTTGCGGCAGGCAACACGTTAACTATCCTGGCAGGCGAGAAAATATTGTTATAAGCTTGCTACCCAACAAGCAACCCTGCCACAAATGCGGCTTACGCCCAACATGAAGTGCATCGGTAATTGTGGCAGGTGACTCAAAGGGGGTCGGTTGTGTTTGTGGGGCGGTTGAGGTGGGTTGAACAGTTTGTTAAGCGGATTACAAGTCTTAGTAGAATAGCTTGTCTTTTACTTATGTCATTCGTTATCCGACATTTACCACTCAACACTAAGAAAGCTGCTGCTGTTGCCATTGCTGTGGCAGTTGCAGTTGCAGTTGCGGGTTGTGTTTAAGTTTCAGCGCATTTGTGTTAAGCTTCCTTGCCCCCAAGTACAAAAGTAATGCTCACACTTCAATCAAGACTAGGAAAAATATAATAAGTTGGTATATATATATATATATATATAGCTGTTATCTCGATAATTTTTAGTATATTTTATTAAGGCTTCTTTTGCATATTTTGTAAAACAGCAACTCATGTCGATCGATTTCCATTCCTATAAAATGTGGCATTCAATCTGCAACAAATGGATATGTGCCGCATATTTGTCAAATTGAATTCAAAATATATTTTTGTATATTTTTGTACATTTTTGTATATTTTTGGTAACTTTGTTGCTCTAACGCAATGGAACTAAACTGGTTGAATGGAATTTTGGGGAGAAGCACATAGAAAAGCGCTGTTAAGCACTGTTGTAACGGGACTGTACTTGTGTTGCATGCAGCATGCCAAAAGCAAAAGTTGCTCAACTGAATAAATGTGGCAAATGTTGGACTTGCTGCAAATAAATGAATGCCCATCAATTATACAAACATATAAACCGACAGAAACAGGCAGAAGCACAGCGCCACAAACATTTACCACAAAACATGAAAGAGAGAGTCAGACAAAGAGAAAGAGAGAGAGAGAGAGAGAGAGAGAGAGATAGAGCTATAAAGGTCTATATATACATCGAGTTGCGGATAGCTCGAAGGACCCATATCAGCTGTCATTCATAAACGGACCGCAACATATGCGCATTACAGTTATTACAGTTTGTTTTGGCCAGCTTTGCATTTCAGTTGAGATGAGAGGAAAACCATTTGCCAATTATTGTTAGGGATACAAAAGTGTTGTTGTTGCTGTTGTTGTTGCTGTTCGCTGCGTGCAACACTATGAAACGAAATGGGGTAGCATCGACCTGATCACAAAACCAGTTCTGAATTATATTTAGCCCCAAATGCAGAGATAATGCTGAGATAGAACGCATAAAATATGTGTAAAAAGTGTGAAAATGTGTGTAACTGGAAAGCATCTCCGACTCCATAAATTATATATATTCTTGATCAGGATCAAAAGTCGAGTCGATATAGATATGGTTCTCGGCCTGTATGAGAGACTGTCTCAGAGACTAAGAAAGTTAAAGACATGAAATTTGCAATATAGGTTCTCGTCTATTTGATGTAGATCTAGTTGGTTTTATATGATCCGTTTCTCGATTATTAATACTATCGGATTTTCGATAGCAATAAGTTCTACAATTTCAAAGGCAGAATCATTAACACACATAATATACCTTTGCATTATATTGATCAACTGCCTAATTTTCATTAAGATCGGATAAGAAACATCCAAGTTATGGTCAAAAATAAATTCTCATATTGATCACATTTTTATTAGCAGCCGCAAGCATTTTCTGCATGCAAAAATATTCAAGCGCATGTGTGAGAAAGGGATGGCATGAAAAGCGATGCAAGTGTTATTTTGTTTTCGATTGAGTATTCTGCAAAGACCCGTTACAAATGCCTGCATTAATGTCTGTATTGTGTTCATAGCCAGCCAATTAGGGATCAGTTTGGGCTTCTATTAGCAGCCGCAAGCATTTTCTGTATGCATAAATATTGAAGCGCATGTGTGAGAAAGGGATGGCATGATAAGTAATGCTAGTGTCAATTTTGTTTTGTGTCTAAGCTGCAGAGCCCCGTTAATCACAATTGCATGCACGTAAGAAGGTCTGTCTGTATGTCTGCATGCCTACATGTAAGTCTGTCTGTATGTCTGCATGCCTACATGTATGTATGTGTGCATTGTCTTTCTAGCCAGCCAATTAGGGATCAGTTTGGGCTTGTGCATAAAAAAATATGCTTTACATTTTTAATCTTCAGTGCCTCTGCTTGCTGTAAGAAAAGACTTAGCCTGCTTATTGGGTGCAAAACTTGTTAAAGGGAAATTTGCCAATAAATAAAAACCAGAATATATTTGAAAACTGTGTTTAGGGTATATCGCAGTAGAGCTCACTCAACTACAGAATTTGTACTTGATTTTATCGGCTCACTTTAAATGCCAGAACATTTTAAGGGAGCTATGCTTTTATTTACAGGGTATTAGCTTGTGGCAACACTGGCAGCTTGTTTGCACGCCTGTTCTGTTTCTAATTATTGTGCGACTTTTGTGTATTAAATTTTTGTTTTGACCTGCTGCCGGGGCAACTCTTCGGGGGAGAACCTTCAAAAACAGACATCACAAAATTCGCTTTGTAAGCCTAAAGGGATTTTTGCCAGGCCGCTAACAGCATTCAAAAGGTGCGTAATTGAGAAATTCCTTTGACAGCGAGGCCTAAAAAGAACTTATTTACTCCGACCAGCTGGACGTGGGCTGGGTAGGGGGGGTTGTGGTGGACCATGTTTTCCCATTTGACAGCTTGCCCAATAAGCGGCTTCTTGTACAGACTTTCCTTTCAAGCGTCACAAAATTTGAAAGTGCGCCAATTGCGAGCTCAAAATTTACAGCTGCCAGTTGCCAGTTGCCAGTTTGTCATGTTAGTTATAAAACAAGCCCCGCCCCGCCCCGCACTGCCTCCACAATTCACTTGCCATTTATGCCATTATTTGAATGAAACTTTTGTCACTTTTGTTGTGGCATTCAAATATACACCGAAAAATGCTGAGGGGCAGGTAACTGGATATGGGGTTGCACAGGTTGCAAGGCAGAGAATGTGTTTTATGGATGTTTGTCCTCCACTAACAAGATAAATCATTTGGTTTGACTGCTGTCAATTAAACTCAGTTTGTGGTGTATTTTGTTGTGTTTTGTGCGCTGTGCGTGGTGTTTTTCTGTGCTTTGTGTCTGTTGCATTGTGTCATAATCAATAACCAATTTGCTGTACATTTGACAGATTGTCATGTCTTTGATATCATTTCTGTTCAGCTTGCCCCAAGCAAGCCAGAGACAAGTTTCAGTTATTCAGTTATTCTATACCAAAGTAGTTGTTATCTATAGAAATAAATTATTTATAGCTTCAAAATGGCTTTAAATTAGTCTTTAGTTTATTTTGTTAAACTATTTTTAGCTCATACAAATACACAATTTATTTATATAATATTAAAAAAACAATTATATTTATGCTACCAGTTTTTATTCTAGCCGAATATGATTAATTTCGCTTTTGGTCAATTTGAGCCATTTCGAATCATTTTTAGCCTATTTTAAGCATAGTCAATTTGGAGGCAATTATGCAAAATTTGATTATTTATTGTACTCTGATCACAATTGATTCTCCCCTTGGCCACTTCAAATACACTAAATACCTGTTTGTAAATGTGAATCCTGCCCAACTCGCTTGATTAGTTACTCCTCATCTGATGATGGTCATGATTTTGTGTGGGTTGCCAGCCATGAGGTAATTCCAATTTTTATATGAGTTATAAAGATTTAAGTGTGCTCTTTGCGGCTGCGCTTTTTAGGTGCCTCGCTTCCATTCACATTTTTATGGCACACTTAGATCTATTAGGGACACGTCAAGGCTGCAACAACAATAACAACAACAGCAGTAGCAGTCGAGCAGATGCTCCAACACACGTACAACAACCGTAAATAGAATCGTCATTTGGTTTGATGACCCAGCCAAACCAGACCAAGCTTTTGACCATCCTCAAGCCGCGAATGCAATGAAATGTTAAAGCTTAATTCAACCCCAACGAGCGTTGCCACTAATGAAATGCATTTGCCTCAAATCAACGAAACAAGCGCCCCAAAAAAAAAATAAACACAAATTTCATATATTTTGCAAAAAGTATTCATCCTTCAATTCCCTTAAACATATGTGTGTGTGTTGGTGTGCGTGTGTGTTTCTAAACGCAAAAAAAAAAAAAACGCCAAAACCCATTGGGAAACCAATAAAAGTGTAAAGCAAAAAGACAAAACCAAAAAAAAAAAAAAAAAAAAAAAAGAGGAAACTTTAACGAAAAAGACGCAACAGAAAAATCATAAAAACGATATGAAATTTATGCGCATATTTCATTTCCTTTGGATCTGGATCTGGCTTTGGCCAACAACCAGATGTGGGCGTTGAGGGAGCCCGCAAAGGTGGAGGGTAACCAGACACGAGAGACTGAGAGACTGCCACAGAGGCGTGGCAAGGGGGCTGCTACTGTGTTGAGTGTGTGACATTAGTTCTTCTAGTCAAAGCAACTCTCAAGCTTAAGCAGCATTTTCTGATTTCTGTTTTCAGCTTTTCAGCTTTTTGCTTTCAGTTTTTAGCTTTTAGCTTTTTGCTCTTTTCTGTGTTGTCGTTGTTGTTGTTGTTGTTATTGTTGTTGCGTTTCTTCAGCCGCTTTATTTGCAATTTTCTCAAGAATCGTTTTGTTTATTTTTTTTAATGATGCCATCGATATGTGTACACACAGTATGTGTGTGCGTGTGTGTGTGTTGTGCACACATTTAATACGCATCATACATTTATGCATTTAGTGGCACTGCTTGGTTATGCCAGAACAGCCTGTGGCACGTTAGTTTTTATTCTCGGCAAAGGCAAAAACGCTTTTCCTTTGGCTGCATTTGTTGCCAGAATCAGAGTATATATATACATATATATATATATATAGATATATAGAGATGAGAGCACTTTGTGCACATATTCAATTTTGAATTTGCTTAACATGAGAGCAAAAAACTTTCTGCACAAAATCTGTTTTCCTTATTTTTTTTTTTGTATTTATATAAATATCAGAATTTGTCAGTTTCGATATAAAAAATAAATATACAAAAAAAAAATAAATAAAATGAACTTTAATTTCTTGATGTTTTTTTTTTTTTTTATACATTTCGAATACATTTTGACTTACTTAAAGCTTGTATTTTTTTTTTGTTGTTGCAGCTTTTCCCTTGTGTTGCTTGTGTTGAAATGGGATTTTTCGTGATTTTTCTGGCTTGCTGCAATTGTCATAATGCGATTCGACTTTGGCCCCATTCACAGTTTGCATGCAGATGCTTGACCCTTTCGCCGCTGTTGCTGTCAGTACTAGCAAATATTACGTATACGTATTGATTCTACACACACACACACACACACTGATATATGCACACACCTCCCCCTTTTTACGACCGTAGGTATTTTGGTGGAAGAAGGGGAGTGGTGGGGAGGCCAGGCGCACATTGCAGTTTATGCCGTTAACATCGTAAAAATGTTTGTCTGTGAATATGGCATAATCCACATAGATATGGTCACGCCCATTTTTACAGTTCACACACATAGACTCGCACACACACACACTCGTACACACACACTCACACATACATTTGCCATGTTATGTTCTGGATGCAGGAAAGACAGCAGTTTTCTTAAAAGTAGCAAATACACACACACACACACAACACACACACACACACACACACACACACACACACACACACAGAGAGCTGCTGCACTTATTTTGCGCTTTGCCCGCTGCCACGTTTTATGCATTCCATGTGCACATAGAGAAACCCCCCCCCCCCCATTGAAATAAATGGTAAATTTTACGTTTATGCGGCACTAACAATAACCTGACTGGCCAAGCAGAGGCAATACAAAAAATACTCTTAGCCACGAACGTAGAGTCTACGACGATAGGGGCATGCTGGCTCTTTCCCTTATTAAATTAGATTGCCTCTGGTCTTCTCCAGGGAGACAGACACAGATAAGCGGAGACAGAGACTGAGGGAGGGCTGGCAACATTGGGGCATCAAATTGCTGCCATATATAAAGAAGCGCGATTTACTGTGCCATAGCCCCAAAAACTTTCGCAACAACTGGGGAATGGTGGAGGGGGGGGGGGGGGGGTTGGTGTTGTGCGGAGCAGGGCAAAAGCATTATCAAAACGCTGGCTAATTTCAACCTTGCGCCTCAAGCGCCACAAAACACACACAGAGACCGCAACACCCACACAACATGCTGTTGTTGTGTGTTTGTGTGTGTGTGTGTGTGTGTGTGTGTGTGTGTGTGTGTGTGTGTGTGTGTGTGTTGTTTGTTTGTTTATTCGCTGAGGGTCCAGAGATCCATTCCCGTTGTGGAAGTATGCAATAATTTACGCCGCAATAACGCATAAATCTGTCAAAGTTGCTTAAAAATTAAATAAAGATAAATAAAATGCACGACAAAGGCGCGTTCAAGCGCATCAATCTGTTGAGGCAGGGGAGCGGTGGGGCTGAGAGGCGTGGGCGTGGGGGAAGAGATTGGAAACTTGAAACTGTCGAAGCAAAGGTGAATGCTGGCCAGAGCAGCGGCATGTGGTTGGTAAGCAGGGGGCAGTGGGATGTAGTGCAATGTGTGCAAGCAAGCAATGCGTGAACAAAATAAACAAATAAAAACCAAAAGCAAATACAACAAAATAACAGTAAGCAGCAGCAGCAGCAGCAGCAGCAGCAGCAGCAGCAGAAGCAGCAGCAGCAGCAGCAGCAGCAGCAGAAGCAGCAGCAGCAGCAGCAGCAGCAGCAGCAGCAGCAGCAGCGGCAGCAGCAGCAGCAGCAGCAGCAGCAGCAGCAGCAGCAGCAGCAGCAGCGGCAGCAGCAGCAGCAGCGAATGATAAGTGAAAGAAATGGAATAGCTGAGAGTAAACAGTTGCGGTCAAAATAATATAAGTGCTGCTCCCCAAAGCATTTCTTTTAAATTTGATGGAGCTCAAAACGAGATATCGCAAAATGTTTAAAAAGCTATTATTCTACGAATACTAAACCATCATATATATTATTTATAAATATTATTTATGCATTGCGAAAACTTTACTTTTATTTTAATTTAAACAATAGCTGCATATAAATAAATATACATATTCCAAATTAAGTCTTTCAATTTTGCTATTGTTAATAATTCGCTTAGCTTTGCAAGCATTGCATATTTAATTATGTTCAGTATTAATTCACAATTTTAGGATTTTATTATAAATATTTTATTTTTATATACTTGTGTGGATTACTATTATTTTAAACGCTGTTGTATATGTATATATATATGTATGTATGTATATATGTTTGTGTGTGTGTTTACTCAACAATAAGTAACATTAAGAGAAACATGCCGAATCGCACTAAAGACTGAATGAAATCGGGGCGGACAATAGAAAAATGCGTGGCTATAAAAAATTTAATTTTATTTGTTCGCGTTGAATTTGCTTTGTTATTGCTGTTGTTGTTGTTGTTGCTTCCTTTTCTTGTTGAAATTATTTGCCGTTAATTGTTTTCTTCTCTCGGGCGCGTTCAGCATTTTATGGGGGGGGGGGAGGCTATGCGTGGCCACTCAAATGCCAAAGCCAGGACGTCGGAGAGTATGGTGGAGGGTTGTGGGGGTTCCTGGCTGAGTGTGCGTCAGTCGTCAGCTCATCAAATTGTCTAATTTGTGTTGATTTAAACAGTCGACGGAGTCGTTGAGTCGCCAAATCGAATCGCCGACTTGTCGACTGATGACCATAAAAAAACAATAACACCAAAAAAAAAAGAAACAGAAACACCAAAAGAAGAAGAAGAAGAAGGGGAAAAAAACAAATGCTGGATGCCGCCAAAAGTTTTGAATGGCTTTTTTATAGGGCCATATTTTCAGTTTCTATGGGCATTTCGAATGGGTTTTCGTGGAATGCCCACATTGAGGTTTAAAGAGTTGCTTTACTTGACTCCACTCATAAAATCAACATACACACACATACACACACACACACACACACACACACACATAATTGTTGTGTGTTGTTGAGATTTAGGAACAACACGTAGCATGAGCTAATAACAAAGACAACAAAATTTCAGAAGAATTTATTCAAACGAAATTTGCTGTGTCAGACATAAAATGCCACATGCCGCATGCCACTTGGAAAATCAACCGACTTTTCCGAATAAAGTTGTTGTCCAGTTTTCTACTTACATCAAACAAACATTGCTGATTCTCATAAATTGTAATTTTTATTTTATTGCTGTCATAAAAATTTGTCATTCACTTTACGCTAGAACAGATAATTGTAATATTCTGTATTAAACATTTCATGAGAATTCAGGGAAACAGTCTAAAATGTAAGTAAAAGAAGCATAAATTGTAAGCCGAAAAGAAATTCAGCTTAAGGATCTCTTTGGATTTGAATTGGCCAAACTTGTAATAATAGTTAATGTAATCAATTTCAATCAATTTTTGTCTTTGCTTCTATTACAAAAACATCACAAACAGATTTCCTGTTACTGCTAAAAAATACCATAAAACAAAGTCAAGGAAACAAGGAAGAACAAAAATGAAACCAAGAGAAATAAAACACAATCATCAAAGCCAAGAATTGAGACTGTGGGGCAAGAGGATGTCGTGTTCAGGCATCTCCTCCCTCTCTCTCTCTCTCTCTCTCTCTCTCTTTGTGTACAAATAATTAGTTTTGCATTTTTAACTACCGCACGGGTGGTGAAGGGGTGACGGGACTCCAGCTAGGACTAGAGACTGAGAATTCGATTTGGGGCTGGGCCACACGCACTCGCCACATAAAAATCTAGAACTAGGCAACCAAAGCAATCACAAGAAAAAACTGCGTGTATCAAATTTTTTAGCAAGAGCTATAAAAAAAAAGTGGAAAAACCGCTAAGAGCGTTCTGTCAATCAAAGGCCGCCGACAGTGCTGTGCGGCAGTATTCACAGTATCTTGGTCAACAATGCTGTTAACAGAAACACAAAAACAAACGCATTTGCCATATCGGAAAGGATCTTTAAGGTTCAAATTCAAAGCAAATACAATAAAAAATAGTCCAAATCTCTTTTTTAATTAGCTATAAAATTATGACTTGAAAATTGAAAGAAATATTTAACTGGATGCAACAAAAAGATTTTGCTTAGAGTTTATATTAAGGAATAAATAATTTTTTGTAAGGAGCAATACAAGCAAATATTTATATATGTCAACTATGATGCACCCTGTATTTTGTTATTGTTGCTATTATCACACACATACACAGAAAACGCACTTGGGTTGAGTTTTAATGTAATTACACTAAATGAAATTACATTAAATAATAAAAGTAACGGCGCAAAGTTGCCAGATGCGAGGCTGAGCAGACAAAAAAAAAACCAAAAATAAATAAGCAAAGATGCAGAAAACAGAGAGCAGAAGAAAAGAGCAGAGCGCAGAACGAGAGAGACAAACAGAAAATGGCCGTCAATTTACGCGAGCGATGATGAGCAGAGAAGCAGCGTAAGAGCAGCAACTAGTGTTCGATGGAGGAGGGGGTGGTGGTGTTGGTGTTGGTGGATGCGAGAGGTCGTCAACTAGGCGTCATTGCTTTAAGTTGCTTTTTAGCTAATTTGACATTTGAAGTCAAATAAATAAGTTATGACAGCAAAATGTGTGGCAACTAACTGAATTTAGCGCTCCAACGGTAAGGGAAACTGTCACGTTGTGCGGGGGGTTGCCCACTCCACGATGGACCGTGTACAGTTAATAGCGGTTGACAGCACACGGTATGAGCGCAGCCTTCGTCTCTTCCTCTTCGCGCCTCGAGTATTTTCTGCTCGAGTTGACTTACGAGCAAAACCATTTTCATTTTCATTCTCAGCTTCGTCCTCCTCCTCCTCCTCCTCATCCTCATCCTCCATCTTAATCTTCATATTTTGCTGCATCTTCTTCCGCTTCGCATGGCGGCTAATGGTTTTGGGTGGGCGGCAAAGGTGTTGTCATTAAAAAATGATAAATACTTAAAGCATGAAATGAAATGTGTGTTGTGGACTGGCTCGAAATGGCTGTGGTTTGCATAAGCATCTTTGGCTATTGACTTTGTGGCTGGCTAAGTAACAAAAACAACAACGACGACAACAACAACAACAAAAACAACAACAAAAACAACAACAAGTCAAAATGACAACGACAAATTCTTGTTGTTGTCGCTTGTCCCTGGCCAATAAGCCAAGTTTGCTGAGCAGACTAATTTTGAAATATGATTGGACGCAAGAAGGCAACAGCAGCAATGGGATTTGTGCATTGAAAGCAGTCAACACAATGATGACAATGATGATGATGATGATGATGATGATGACAATGATGATGATGATGATTAGAGTAATGAAGTTGCTGTTAATAATTATTAGAAAGTATATTTAAGTGAATGTGATGAACTTATCATTTACACACACACATACACACCTACACACATACTTACACACATACTTACACACACACACCTACACACGCACACACTTAAGTGGAGTATTTCTTCAGTTTTTATAAGTAGTGCACTTAATTTAATACAGCATATTTAATTTGAAAAATTTTATGCAAAAAAACTGAAATAAATACAAAAAAAATGCAAACAAAAATAATAATAATTTGCAGTCAATTTGAGAACACTGAAATTGTCCAACTATTAACTATAACGGCTCATATTTATTACACAAATAAATGAATGACTCATTTCCGACTCATTTGGAAGCGCTGCCTGAACACCGTTGCCCCATCGAGGAGACCATATGGATTTAATTAAAAACACAGCATGGAACACAGCCTATCAAGAAACCTATCAGCCCGCCCCATAGATAGATAGATAGATGGATAGATACATGGATATCTATGATTGGCTCGCACAAAAGTATGATTGGAGTCTGTTTCACACATGTGGCATAGATAAGGATTGCTGCTGTCTGTTGCTGCTGCTGCAGTTGTTGTTGCTGTTGTTAATGATACATATCAAACGTCATGCTGCGACACATTTTGGCCTCTAAGTGGAGCAAGCAACAAAAACAGCAGCAGCAGCTACAACAACAACAACAACAAACACACATGTAGAGCATGTTGCGCCACACAACGAGCCAAAGCGAGCCATTTAAGCCGAACAACAAAGAACTTTGTCTATGCAACGCAGATAGAAAAGCGCCGACGACGCCGACCAAGAGTGGAAGGGGGAGTAGGGGGGGGGGAAGAGGGACTGCAGGCGTTGCATTTACAAGGCATTTGCTTTGAATTACACATGCAGCAAGGCAGCAACAGCAGCAACACCAGCAAATACCAGCAACAAGGGACAGTTATTGAAATCTAGCCGAAAAACAGCACAAAAAAGCCAAAAAAAAAAAAACGAGCAACTAAACGAAATGATTTTGCTTGCAACAGATACCCTGTAAAAGCAATTTAAGTTACATTTTTTTATTGTTTACCATAAATGTAGCATTTAAGTAGTTATTAATTAATTGATTATTAACAACAATTAAATATATATAAAAATATAAATATAAATATATATTATATAGCAATCAATCTTCATAAATAAAAAAAAAAAATATATAGCCTACTCTGCCTACTTCTTAATCCTGGCCATCGATTCCAATAATCAGAATAAAAGTTTGACATATTTTTATATAGTATATTTTTAGCCGTTAATAATAAAATATTCCCTAATCTGAATAAAAGTATAAATTAGTTGATTTATATATATAGCAGATATGAGCAATTAATATCTGAAAGTAGCAGAGATATTCAACAGATATCGTATCGTATCAAACACTGCTGGTAAATTATAATTTCTACAGGGTATGCAAACAATGACATTAAGTGCCTTACTCAAAGAGAGATAGAGAGAAAGAGGGAGAGAGAGAGAGAGAGGAAGGGGGATTGTGTTAGTTATTTTGTTGGGGTAGCAGTGGTAGCTGTGTCGCATGGGAACGCATTGGGAAAACACAGGAAAACACAGGAAAACACGCAACGCAACGCAGCGAAATGAAAATTGATTTGTTTATGAAAGTCGCTCGTCGCTCGTCTCTTGTCTCTTGTCTCTTGTGTGTTGCTCTTGTTATTTTCGGTGTTGTTGTTGTTGTACTTGTTGTTGTTCAAATTGGGTTGATTATGATCAATGCCAGCGCAGACTGCCTGCCTCACTGGCTGACTAACTGGCTGGCTAACTGGCACTGCCATTTAACCCATCTATCTGCTTTTGGCCATATATATATATACATATATATTCCATATCTGTAGCTATATTTTTACGTGTGATACGTGCGTATTTAGCCCTCTCTTTCAGATTTGTGTGGCAACTTAATTGCTTGCAATGGGACTATTAACAGTTAACAAACGAGACTCGCACAGAATGCGACAAAAGTTAATGACAAAAACCTAACCAAATCGTTCCACACACTTCACCTGCAAATGGAACTCATTAAATATTTATTTATTTTCTTTTTGTTTCTTTTTTTATGCTTTGCTCTGCTTTGCTTAGCTTTCTTCTGCGAATATACCCTTTAGTTAAAGTGCAAAAGGGAAGGGTTTTCAATTCCTAATCAAAATTGATTTTTAAAGTAAATAATAATTATTTAATCAGTTTTAAACGTAAAGATTTTACTGACTTGTAGTTAATCACACTTTTCATAATTAGATTTGGTATTATTTAATATTATTAATATTATATTTCTATTATTATTAATATTATATTTATATTAGTTGACTGAGTAGCATTTGGTTGGCTGAAATTGATGGGTAGGTTTTGGAAACAATTTGTTAATATGCTGAATGGTGCATGTCGCATTGGGAATGCGCAACATGCAACGAACACAACAATCATATTAAGCATTGAACATTCAAGCCGCAAGCCTTGCAATGGCAATGGGGGGCGCCACGCATGCGTGCCCCATGAGAGCAAAGCGCTTCCAATTGTTTGATTGTGCCTGACTAATTTCGCTTTCGTTATGCGATGTGTTGTAAAGCTTTGTTGCCATTGTTATTTGTTGGATTGTGGGATTGTTGTTTTTTTTCTTTCTTTGTTGTTGTTGTTGTTGTTGTTGTAGTTGGTAGTTTCGGTCTAAATGTGTTGTAGTTTGAAGCCATTATGTATAATTTAATGGCCATTAAATGGGTTGCCATAATAGCCAAGCAAGCAATGGAAACGGGAATAGAAATATATATATATATATATAGAAATATATATATATATATATATATGTATATAGTTATAGCCATATAGTCTTTGTTTGGGATAACACTGCAAATGGCTATGCTAATGGTAATCGTTGATTCGCTCGCTGGTTCACTGGTTCGTTCCACAAATTGAAGCACACTTTGTGACGAGTGCAACGACCCACAAAATCAGTTAATTCTTTTTCACTCTCTTTCTCTTTCTCTCACTCTCTCTCTCACTCTCTATCAGCTGATTGTAATTCCATCAAGTGAATGCAGCTGTGCTCCTCGCAAACTTTGTCAGCAATTTAAATATGATTTTCTCCTCGCTCTCCAAGGGAATGCAAATGCGGTGCTCCAAAGGAGGCCAACCAGAACCTTATTTGCTAAAATTACCTTTTAAATTGCTTCACTTCAATTTACAGAGAAACAAATCGATCAGTTCGCGGATTATTTATACAGTTATTGCTGCTTGACGATTCTCGAATCAATTTAACCAGTCAGTTTGAAGCGAACTGAATCGCACTAAAGCATTTTTAAGCTGAAGGTCAGACACAACATCAGACACACAAATACACACACACACAAACACACACACACACGCGCACACACAAATAATTAGAATTGACAGCTATTAATAATGAACAGAAATATATAAATTTACGAGCTGATCTCAGATAAGAGTTGCTCGAACCTACATTTTTGTCTACGGGCGGGCGGTCAGCTGGGGGGGAGGAGGGCTGTAGAGACGTCTCAAATTAGACTCGTTTGACGTACCTGCAATGAAGAGAAGAAGAAGAAATAAATCGAATGATTAAAATATGCTTCTGTTAAATATTTAACAAGGCAGATAAGCCAAGGCAGAAATAAATAAAAAGAGCCAACTAATTAAAGTAAAAAAAGTAAGATTGCAGTAGTCGAGTGAACTTGACAACCATAAACCCTGAAGCGCGTTGTTAAATAAATTATAGTTGTTTTTTAGTCAGATTTGGCTTTTGTGCACCCAAATGTACGCAGGTCTGATTCTGCTTTTAAATTTGTGCTACTTATTGTTGTCGAAAATCGCAATGCATCGATAATCGAGAAACAGTTATCGATAAAATACGGCAAACTTCATTTGCGATGGGTTTACGAGAACCTGTTTTTCAAAGTTTTCAAGTCTCTAGCTCTCATTGTCTCTGAGACAATCCTTGAACTTGTTTGTACTCCGCACATATGAAAATAATAAACATTTAAATGCGATTACTATTTTGATAATCTTACAAATAAATTCGATGAATAAATAAATATAAATAATTTTATGGATAGATTTCATGTGTTCTTCTGTCTGCCACACAAGAACCCCTTCAAGTTGCGCTTATGATTGGAATATAAATTGGAATATAATGTAATCTATGGATGGGCTGGCAAGCAAGCGTGATCCATGCAACAATATAAATATATATATATATATATATATACAATCTATATGTACATATTTTGAAAGCTTCTCGATTTTATTTTCAATTGCGCTTCTTTTTTTTTTTTTTATAAATGGAATTTTTTTAATAACAGACAAACGACCGGACGCCAGTGAACACTTACTTACACAGACAACTGGAATGTGTGTGTGTGTGTGTGTGTGTGTATGTAGGTCATCTATGACGGACATATCGTAACCGTAAACGTAATCCGTATCGCAGGGTTCAAAAGGTTCAAGCGGCATCGTCACGCCATGCCCAAACACACACACACACACACACACACACACACACACACACACACACACACACACACACACACACTCACACACACACGCACACACTGAGACACATGGACTTACGAAAGGCGTCTAGTTGATACACGCCCACAATACGAAAGCCCAACCCAAGTTGAGCTAACGACTTTTAAACAATACCATTTCCCCCTTGCCTAAATTTTCGAGCCTGCTAACTAAGCTTGCCATTCCCCGCACCCCCCGTCAGTACCAAACTTCATCTATTTGTAAGCTAAAACTCTTTAAATATATTCTTTATCTGCCCTTGAGTTGATTTATTTTCTTAGAATTAATTTTGTATAAAATTTTGATTAATTCATAATTCCATCAAAAACTGGCATAAATTGATTTTATAATTTTTTTTCAAGTAAAATGATTTAATAGTAATCTTTTTTTTTATTAATTTGAATGTGCTAATTGTTGTAATACTTTTTTATTTAAGGTAGAGCTCCATCGACTTTGGCTATAAGCAATATTAAATTGTACATTTTGTTAGCTGAACTTTGAAAATCGATATACAAAGTAATAATTAATATTAGAACTCAATGCAGACATTTGATATATCACATATATATATATATATATATATATACACTGTTCCGCTGTATCTGTGTGTGTGTGTGTGTGTGCAGGTCGCAGTAAAGTGGGCTTAGACAAGACAAGGGGGGCGGCAAACAACTGCCAATTATGCAATATAAAATGCTAAATTAATACAAAAAAAACAAGCCAAAAAGGGGGAAAAAAAACAAAATACAACAGTAAAAGCCAATTTAAAAAAAAAAAACAACAACAACAAAAATCACGTTATTTACGTTCGGCCGAATTCAAAACGTGCCTCAAAAACATAAATAAAAACCAAACCAGTAGGAAAGCAGGAAAGTAAATGTCGAGTGTGCTCGACTTGTTATTTAGTTGGTAATTCGTTAATCACTTTTCGACTGTATATAGTATTTGCAGAGTATTCGAATTGAATAGTTGCATAGCTGCTTAGTTCGGATCGGTCACAAATAATGTGGCCGAAATGTGCCCGAAATGTGGCACACACTTGATTATACCCATTGTGGGCACGCCTACAGCAGGCAGGGTAGAAAAAAGGAAATTTTAATTTTCTGTGAAAATTGCCGGCTATAAATTACATATTGCCCCAGCCGCGCCGCAACGTTCACAAAACATAAAACATTTTTGTGTAGTCTCGTGTAAATGGTCAAGCCCCAATCCCCCAATCCGTGAGCCCAAACCACTCGTGCTCCTCATCCGATACCCATTGCAATGGCCATTAGATGAATGAGTGAGCTGGCACAGTGAGAGTGGCCACTCTGAGTGCGAGTGTGAGTGCGAGTGGGTAAATGAATGAGTACTCGTTCTATGTCAGCGGCTGGCCGACCTTGTCATAAACAAAATTGAAATATCGCCGGCAGAACAACAATAATCAACTATCGAGAAGCAATTCAACTAAATATTTTCAAGTTGCTTTCTGGCACACATTCCAAAACACTAGAAACAAAATTCGGGTTTCAAGCGAAACTTAAGTTTGTCAAGGAAATCGTCAAATTAATCCAAACTTTATTAAATAGAAATGAAAATATTAAATGCGCTTTAACTGGATTCAATTCGGTTTCCATCAAAGACAATTTCTTTCAATTTGGCAAATTATTTCGATGGAATATTAAATGGTCATAAATGATTGATAGTTGTAACTGATGAAGGTTATAACAATCCCGTTAGAATTATTGGCTAATTTGGCCATTTGTAGCATGCCAAATGCGATTTGATTAATGATTAATCAATGTTTATTTATTTGCCACTTATGACGCATTAATTGCACTCAGAATTACAATCAGAGGCACTTTCATCCAGTTTCCAGTAATTGCCACGCATTGATAACAGTCTCCGTTGAGGGCATAAGTATTAAATGGGGCACTTTAACAAATTCTTGCAAAAATACTTGCAAAAGCAGAAAATCAAATCGAGTTGCTGTGGCAAATGTGTTTCCCTTTCGCCGACAAAAAGAAGAAGTCCCTGGGGCGCAGCTTTGGGGCAAGCAGCAATCGCAACAAGTCACACAGCATTGCTTTATAATAACAGAAACTGAAACTGAATTAAAAAAAAAAAAGAAAAAAAAAAAAAATAGGGGAGCGACAAAAAAGCGCAGCTGTTGCGCCCCTTGAGAAGGCAACAAGCTAAGCAGATTAAATACACACACACACACACAGATAGAGTGAGAGGGGGAGATGGAGAGACGGAGAGACTCACAAATACACCCACACAATTAACACTTCGGTTGACGGGTAAATAAATATTTAGCATGCGCATACAAAAGCAGCAAGTTGTCAAACAATATTTATAACATGCTAGAAATAATAGTGGAACTCGATGTGGCAACAATGGGAAAAAGTTGCCACACATGTCCCACTTACAGCTCGACTCATTGTTGTTGTGGCAGCAACAGCAACAGCAGCAGCAACGCCTTCGCCTTGCATAGTCTAATCAATGATTATTATGCCCCTTGGCCTGGTCTTCGTCTTCTACTTGGACTCGCAATCAACGCTGCTGCTGGCAGCCAACCAAGCGACAAACCAGCATCATGCAACTGACACACAGACAAATACACACACATACACACACACACACACACACACATACCATGCCACACATGTATATAAATTAATAGGCGGCATGATAAAATTGCTGCCTTCAAACGGGTTTATCTGTTGCTGAGCGAATCGAAAATACCCTCGCTGAATAAATATATAAAAAAAAGTATTGAATATGACATAAAAAAAAAAAAAAAAAAAACTTAAACAAAATAAAGATAATAATTAATAAAATACAAGCATCGCAAATATATCCAGTTTGGAATTAATTTGATCATATATCAGATAAAGATAAAGTAGCCATCAAGTTGTGTTAACTGCAAATCATATATATATATATATATATATATATATATATATATGTATGTCATAGAAAGTGACAATCCCAACGATGTTTGCATAAATCTGGATTGGTTTTATGGCTGGCAAATTCAATCAGGCGAAACAGTTCACTTGGGTCAAAGGCTCAATTTCAATTTCAGTTAGCCAGTTGTTCGAATGCCCGCTGGGCAATGCGTGCAACATGGCTAGAAAGTTGGCAAAGGCGCACAACATTGTTGATTAAGCCAAGGTTTTGCGTTGGCCAATGCAAGTTGGTGGCCCAAAAGACCGAGTGAAACACAAGTCGAGTCTCCTTGTTAAAGCCAACAAAAGGAAGGGCGACCAGAGGCAGACATTCATATGTATGTTTGCCATACTCTGTCAAGCCACACACACACACACACATGCACACACACACGCACATCACTTGACTATTGGTTAAATACAGCTCATGTCAAGAAGCTGAAAGCAAACGAACCGAACTCAACTCAACTGAACCGCATCGCATTGCACCGAACCGAACCGAACTGAACCGAACCACAGGCGTTTCACAAGTTTCTGGAATTTTTCTGTATTTTCTTCATTGTCTGAAATTATCTACTTCTTCTTCTTCTTCTTCTCTGCGCTTACTCATATTTATTTATTATTATTATTTTGGTTTTTTTTTTTTTTTTTTTTTTTTGGTCTGTCAGTGGCAGTTGCAGTTGCAGCTGCAGTTGCTGTGGCAGTCTCAATTTGCCGCAAATATTTTTGTTGTGCATGAAAAGAGGCAGTCAGTCGAAATTGCTGATAACGTGTGCACTGCTGGAAGACCAGCTAATCCTTATTTGCCTTCCTCCAGAAGCAGCTGACTGCAAGCTGACTGCATGAAAATGCAACAAATGCATTGAATAAAAGCTTCGAAAATAAACAGTTTGAAATCGCAAGTGAAGCAGAATTGAGCCAAAGCTCTTTTAAAAAAAAGCTCATTTTACTACTAATTATTCCCTAAATGTTTCAGCGAATCAATTCAGATTCCTCCATTTCGATAATTAAGTACTCAATTTGAGTCCTGACTAATTTTTGTATAGTTCTGATTTGGTTTTTTTTTTAGCTTTAATTCCAGAAACCCATGTTTTAATTAACTAAATAATTAATTAATATTTATAGATATTTTTTTTTAAATATAATTTAGCTCAATTTTTTATATTTAGTTTGGTTTTTTATTTGTTTTGTTTTAGCTTTTTTTTTAGCTGTCTTTCTTGAGTCAATCAAAGCAAAAACTTAAAAGCTGCTGAGTGGACAGAAAAGCTGCTTAAAAAAAGTGTCTGATTTGGGACAATAGGGAAGGAAGAAGAAGAAGCAAGTTGAGGCAGCAACTGTATCGCGCCACTTGATAAGTGTCACTTAGACAAAGTGGAGCTGAAAGGGGGCAACGAGGGCATATTTGTGGCAAGGCTGCTCACGTTTACACATGTTTTAGAATGTGCTTGCTGTTGCATGCCTCTAATACTGTGTACGGGGGCATTGGGGCAATGCCGATTGCAATAGAAACAAAAAAAAAAAAAAACTGAGGAAACTTGGTTAAGGAGCAGGCTAAGCTCAACGAAGAAGTGTTTTTTTTAGATGGACGTGTGTGTGTGTGTGTATGGTGTGTGTGTGTGTGTATGGTGTGTGTGTGCGGTGTGTGTGTATGTGTATGTGCGGTGTGATTATGCAAAGTGAGCTGAAAAAGGATTGCAAACGAATTTGTTATGCGCATTTTGATGTCATTATCCTTAAAAGTCATTGGCCGCCTCATTCCGATCCCCATCCCTCATCCTCATTCTCATTCTCATTTTCGTTCTGCTGACTGCTGGCTGTCACCATCATCACCCCGTTTAGTTGCTATATAGTCGGGCGACATCAGGTTGGACTCGCACTCATACACACACAATATAAATGAGCGTCTGATTATGCAAATCTGTTTATATGCCAACTACTTATGTGGCTTACAGAATGTGTTGCCAGCGAGAGAAAGAGAGAGTGAGAGAGAATGTGAGAGAATGTGAGAGAATGTGAGAAAGAGAGAAATAGGCTCTGACCCTACACGATATCTGAGTTGTTAAGGCAATTAATTTGTAAGCTTTTGCAGATTGACCTTCCTTTTGCGTCTAAGCTGGGGGTTAGGCATGGGTCATAGTTCATTGTTCATTGTTCATTGTGCATTGTTCCATTTGTTATTGTTATTGTTTCACACTAGCGTACGGGATTTCGTGTGTCATCTTTGCCTTGCCCCGAGTGAGACCCTTTCCCTCATCCACACTTAAAACCCCAAAGAGCATTTTGCTGTGCGACCGTTGGTGTCAATAAAAGGTCATAGCATTGTCAGCTTATCCAGTAATAGGCACACACACACAACACACACACAACACACACAACACACACACACACATTGTTTGTTTACTCTTCATTATTAACAGCTCAATATGTGCTGAAGAGTTGAGTTGAGTCTGATTTGTCTACTACTTGTTTGCTGTGTTTTTTTTTCCAACTACTCGTTACTTTTCAAAGCTACTCGCTACTATTTTTTATTAACTGCGTACGTAGAGTCTCCACTTCTCTATAGTTAGTCGTTCAGCACTGTTTCTACAATATTTCATTTAACTTGAGAAACGCACTCGTTATTTAGGCATTACTCGTTACTCGCTCGAGCGTCTAGTTCAGCTGTCAACGCTGACTTATTCACTCGTATCTCATTTACTTAGTCCTTTAGTTTTACACCTGATCTACTTGGCCAAATCACTTCCATAATTGAGCCTGACAAACCACTTTACTCGTTACTTTAAACGTTAAATCTTGCGAACTGACAAGCTGATCATTGCCCCTCATTGGCCTCTATTCATGTTGTTTGTTGTTGTCATTTAAATTAAATGGAGCTCCCTCCACATAATCCCCTAGGAATATATTAAGCTCGTCTTGGGCTTGGGTAAAGTTCGTCTGAATTTTCACAGCACTTTGCAATGTTTATTTGCCTCAAGCAATGCGAATTCTGCTTAACAGAAATTGCCTCGGCTTGTTTCGCAGTTCGTTTCTAGTTTTGTGGCACATTTTTTGTTATTTGTTTTTTTTTTTGTTATTTGTTTTTTGTTTTTGCTATTTGGTTTTTGTTTTTGTTCTTCTCTTGTGGCCTGAGCTATTTATAGACGCAACTAATGAGGCCCGCAACTATTTAAGCTGCATGGCTAGGAAATGCGGCGTCAAAGAGAGCGGAAGTAAATATTACAACTGTGTGGGTTTGTATGTGTGTGTGTGTGCGTGTGTGTGTGTGTGTGTGTGTGTGCGCGTTGGCATTTCCTAACCGGAAATGCTCTTATTATAACGTGGCAGTGAGCATATCAAATGTGCAAGGCCAGACATCGGATCTACTACTATATATATATATACAGATATATATATATATACAGATATACAGATATATATATATATATATTTAGAGTCTGCGAATGATTATTAGTTGCGTGTTAAATGCCGATTGTCATAATTAAATGTGACATTCACATAAAGCCTGGCTGTGGCATGTGGCATGTGGAAATTAGAAAAAGCTTTTAGCAAGAAAAAAGAGAAGAAGAAAAAAAAAAACCTAAAAACATGACAATTCCCATAGAGTCCGTCCGTCCGACCGTCCGTCCGTCCGTCTGTCTGTTTGTCCTAGTTCAGTTTAGTTTTGCCATTGTGAATGGGATACGCAACTTTTATATCTCATCTAAAGCGAACTGCTAATTGTATCGGCCCCACAACTCCCCTCATCCATTTTCATTATATATATATATATATGTTTATATATATCGAGGCATATCAATTTCTTAACTTGATTCTTGTTTTCCCATTTAACTGTAATTATTTTTATTTTTGTCCGTTTATTTTTTTTTGTTGCTTTTGTTTTTATATATATATTTTTTTTTATCACAATTAATTAATCTGTTTAATGGTTGGCTCGATTGATTGACCAGCTCATTGGCTCAATGCCTCAACTCAATTCAACGACTCAGCAACCACTCAACGGGTTAGTCGTCCACAACTATATCGAGTATCAGATAGATATATATTTATATTCATATCTGGCCACACACAGCAATCGTTCACCTCATTTATGCATGCCATCAATCAAATGCAAATTTAAACTCTCTCCTTGTGCGGCCACAATTCTCAAGGGACTCTCTTCTCTATATATCTAAACCACACACACACACACACACTTAGACACACACACAGCTAGGTTGTTGAGTTGATGGTGTAATTAACATACTCGTTGCTAATCTGTGGGCATTCGTTCGATTGGGCATTTACTTGCGGTGCTCAGGTCCAACACCTCCGATGATAATCTCCGTTGATATATATATATGTTTATGAATAGTTGATGTCGGTTGTATAACAACTTAAATGACAATCAGTCAACTTACTCACTGCAAAGAGTGACAAGTGTTAGTTTTATTCGACGAGTTTCAAGTTACTCGTTACTTTGATGCATACAAAGTGAAAATCTGAACACCTCCGATGATAATCTCCGTTGATATATATGATTCTGAATCAATCAACTTACTCGCTGTGTCTTGCAACGAGTGACAAATATTTTTTTAATTGGTGTGCTACATGCACTTTTCTAATCTACTCGTTACTTTAATGCTTTAACAGTAATGAACTAAAAAGTGGAAAATCTTACTTAGTACTTGGAGTATATTTAGTCGATATCTGAGTGAACACTACTCGTCGTATAATTAGGTTTAGTTCATTAATTGTTGCCTTTGAGCCACGCACATAAAAAGTGGCAACAAGTAAGGCTTGTTAGCTGCCTTAATTTTAATCAAAAGGTGCTCATATAACAAACACACCCCCCCTCAAATTTGCTTAGTTATGCAAAATGCTGCGCACTTGTTTAGGCCAAGACTAATACCAATTTGAATGCCTTATTTACTTTCATATCTAACACTGACCCAATTCAAGAAAAACCAGCAACATCCAAAACAACAAAACTTTGCACGTGACTAAGCAACAGATTTGTAATATATATATATATATTTATATATATAAACTTTGATTGCCCCTTTGTTTATGGTGTATCAAATAAAATAACAAGAACGTTGCGTAAAATTGCATAGATAGTCTCTAAACATTTTCCAATTAACAAATATTTAGCAATTTAAGAGCTAAAAACAAACAAACAAACAAAAAAAACAAAAATCCAAAGATAGACAGATATGCAAGATATGAGAGAGAGAGTGAGAGAGAGACAGAGAGAGAGAGAGAGAGAGAGAGAGACATAGCCAACTACATATTTTAGTTATATTTGTAGTAAAAGTTTCTAATTAAAAAAACCCAAAAATGCCTTTAGGAGAGGCATGCATTTGGGCCTTGGCTTATTCTCTTATTCTCTCATTCTATCTCTCTCTCTCTCTCTCACTCACTCTCACTCTCACTCTCAGTTTGTTAGAGTGTGTGGTGTGTGTTTATTTGTGTGGTTGGCTGGTTTTTGTTTTCGGTTATTAAAATGATAATAACCTCAAAATCAACATAGCCTCGTAGTACCAAAGCCCCCACAGCCCCGCATAGCCCCGCACAGCCCCTCCCCACTCTCCCCTAGCCAAGCAGCATACATTATGGCTGAGCTGCTCATGGCCATGCGTAGAAAGTCCTTTCATGCCATGTTTGTCATTTATTTGTTTGTTTGCCGCACTTTCTCCCTCTCTCGCTCATATATATATATATATAGCTATCTCTTTCGCTCGGCATGTTCTTTCTTTTTGTGCAACTCAACGCATTCAAAGGCAACCAAACTTGGTGATAAAGAAGAAGGAGAAGCAGCACCAGCAGAATAAGTACAGCGAAATTTGCATAAATAATAAATGCAAAGGCAAAAAGCAGCGGCAGCCAAAAACTCGGATAGCCTCTGTCGAAAACCCTTAATCAAAAGTTTAAACAATATAAAATATGAAAAATACTTGAGCGAGTAACGAGTGCAGGGGCCAGGGGCAGGGGGCAAAAATACACACACACACGCACACACAAAAAGCACAAGCAACCAAAAGAAAAGATAAGAAAACGCAAATGAAAACTAGACAGCAAATCCCTCCCGCACACAGCTAACACAATAACATATATATATATATATATATGTATATATATATATATATATATACATAGGGAGGGAGTGAGCTGGCTTCCTGTTGACCGCTTGGACAACGTGTTTCCAGCTGCGTTTTTAGAGTCGCCGTCGCATCTGACTGACAGCCATTCTCTGGCTCACATTTTGAGGCATGCCTCAGCCACTGCTCCTGCATTCGGTGGCTAATGCAAAGATCCTTGAAATACTATTTAGGTTTTACGTTTCTACTTTTGTATCATACCCCCCCCCCCCCCCCACCACCACCTTCATTTGTTTGTTATTTGTGTACCTCTGTCTGTCTGTCTGTCTGTCTGTCTGTCTGTCTGTCGCTCAGATTTCATATTCGTTTTCATTTTCATTTTTTATCTGGCTGTAAGCTGCCAAATGCTTAAAACGTGCCTTAAACCAGCAAATTAACATTGCCTTTGACGAAACCTTATCGTTTTGTGGCTATTTATGTGAACAGTTGGATTACTCTTGTCACTCCCTCCCTCCCTCTCTCTCTCTTGTAAACTTGCTTGATATGCGATTCGTTAGTTAATAATGTTAAGTTTTTTTCTTCTCGTCACTCGATTTGCTACTCGTTTGTGAATTGCTAATTGTTACTCGTTTGCTACTCGTTACTCGATTACCACTCGTCACTCGATTGCTACTCGCTACTTATTTGACACTTGTGACTCGTTGCTACTCATTACTCGTTGCTACTCGTTACTCGTTTGTTACACGTTACTCGTTTGTTACACGTTACACGTTACTCGTTTGCTACTCGTTACTCGATTACCACTCGTCACTCGATTGCTACTCGCTACTTATTTGACACTTGTGATTCGTTGCTACTCATTACTCGTTCCTACTCGTTACTCGTTTGTTACACGTTACTCGTTTGCTACTCGTTACTCGATTATAGGTTACGCGTTTGCTACTCGTTACTCAATTACTACTCGTGTCTCGATTGCTACTCCTTACTCGTTTTACACGTTACACGTTGGTTGCTCGTTTGCTACTCGCTACTTATTTGGCACTTGGTTGCTACTCATTACTCGTTGCTACTAGTTACTTATTTTTTTCTTACTGGTTACTCGTTGCTACTCTTTAATCTTTGGCTACTCGTTACTCGTTTGTTACACTTTGCTAGTTTGCTACTCGTTACCCGATTGCTACACGTTAATTAATTGGTATTCGCTACTCGTTTGCTACTCGTAACTGGCTTTCACTTTCTCTCTCTCTCTCTCTCTCTCTGTTTCTCTATCTTTCAGTCAGCACTAGGAATACTATAATTAATTAAAATATTTCCTAGCTTGGTAATAGTCATAAATTGTTCTCCAACTTTCTTAATCTAAAACTATTTGGTGCTAAAACATTTATGCTTGTGCTGTCCAGCAAGCTGCGTGGAATGTTTATGTCCCTTTTGAGTTTTCAGGTACGCCTCATAATCGCTAAGCATTTCAAACAATTTTTGGCAACATTGTGCATTTTTAATGGGCTTTTTTTTGGGGGGGGGGGGGGGACAACGTAAACGTTGCAAAAACACAAACTTGTCCATAAATAATGCAACAAATTTACTAATGGATAACCAAAGACGCAGACAATGTCCACAATTGTGAACTATCTGCTGCGGATGCTTTTACTTTCCTCTTCCCAATCCAATTCCCATTCCCATTCCCATTCCTGTGCCTGTTTTAGTTGCTCCTTCTGGCACAGTAGAAGCAGAGCAACAAGGGAATTTATGCTGCCAGTTAGGATGTACACTAAAACATACACACTCTCAGATGGTATCCAAGCGTGTATCCGAGAGATAGGAGCTGTTGTGTCTGCTCCTGCTTCTGCTTTTGCTTCGAGCTGCATATATTTTCCATAACATTTTGCATTTGCTTGTTTCTGGTCAGTCACATGGAGATTTTTGTCACTTCTGACAGAGCCCAGCCAAACACAGACAGTCAGCAAACTTTGGCCAAATGTGTGTGTGTGAGTGTGTGTGTGAGTGTGTGTGTGAGTGTGTGTGTGAGTGTGGATTTGGCCAGATACATTTACAGTTGAGCTGTCCGTCAATTCAAATGCCGCTGCAACAAATATGCCCCACAAGAATTTCATATGCAACAACACGCTCAAAGCGTGCCAGTGTTGTGCAACTGTGCAGTTGTTGTAAGCCATATTTAAAAGACTTAAATAAATATATAAATATAAATGAGAGCAGAAATCTGATATATTCTCTAATCGAGCAAAACAAATAAAAATGAAGTTTCTACAAACCATAAACTGTGCAATTTAGTTCAATTGGGCAAACTCAATGGGTGTGTGTGGGTGTGTGTGTGTGTGTGTGTGCAGGACTCAGCCTGTCTCGATGTCATCATCCTTTGCCTTCTGACAGCGACAGATGCGACTAGTTGTTGCCCATCCTGCCTCATGTTAGTTATTTGTAGGTAGTTTGTTGGGCCCAGTGACAGCCATGATATATGGTTTTTATAATATTTTATGTCACATCAACATCAACATCAACATCAACATCAGCCTCAACATGAACATGCAACATGCAACATGAACAGCGAACAGCGAACAGCAGCGAATATTTAACTGGAATTGTGACAGGAGCCCTTTGGGGTCATCCGCTTGACGGATGGTCGGATGAATCGGTCCTTGACCATAAATTTAATTTTGATTTACAATTGGGATTTGGGAACACAACAAAACACAAAAACGCTTTCGGCTAAACCACAAATTGTGTGTGGCATGAATTGTGTATTGGAAATAGATAAAAACAGATTTTTGTGATTTAGAGAATTTTATTTCCTTTAAAAGTTTGACCATTTTTTATGAATTATTTGAATTCATTTGATTTTTTAATTATTTCCTTTGCTATAATTAACACAATCAGATTTCTATATATATATATATATATATATGTTTGTTTGTTAAATTTTACATTTGGTTGACAGCAATTTTGGGGCATAAAAATGGGTGGCATTAAGTGGTTTTAGGCGCCACATTCGCAGCTTCTTAATGGACAATCAGGCAACATTTCCTACCAACTTGCCACATCCGCAGCCGCAGCAGCAGACGAAGCGCACCATATTTATGACGCCTGTGCTCATCTCCGCCCTCTGCTTATGTCTCTCTCTCTCTCTCGCTCTTTCTGTTTAGGTCTTAACGCACCCAGTTGCCAACAAGTTTGGCTAATTAGCTGCGCTTGAAGCTCAGCAATTTAACGGATTTGATACGACCAACTTACCGCTGACCCACTTATGCCCCAAATACACATGGCTACTTGCAACTTGATGTGCGCTAAAGCACTTTTTCTGAACCATAACCAGAACCATACCGCACCATAGTGCGCGGGGGGTAAAGGGGAATGTTTGGTTTCGGGTGCACTGCTCTTGCAGCAGGGGCAAAAGTTTTAGTCAATGCCAAATGTGTGGCAAAAAGGGAAGTTGCGGAAATTAGTGAGTAGTGAGTGCTACAGGAGCTGGATAAACAGACACTAGCGAGAGGGAATGAGAGAGAGAGAGAGGGGAGTGGGGGGTGGGGGTGGCAATCACTGGAGACAACCACAGTCAGCTGCTGAATGGGCGCGTGGCTTTTATTAACAGATTCAACATGCTGCTTGCTGTCCAAATGGCAAAACAAAAAGAAAAACAAATAAAATAGCAAACACACTCCCACACACACCCACACACACACACACATTTCAGCTTGTGTGACCTTAACTTGGTTTTGCAAGACACAATAAAAAAAAAAAACAACAACCAAAACAAATTTGGTAACATTTTTTGGGTGTTGCTGTACAATTTATGTATGACAAGAAGTAAACAACACAAGCGACACAACAACCGAAATAAAACAAAAAGAGACACAAAAAGAGGGGGCGGAGAGAACGAGAGAGAGAAAGGGAGGAGGGAGAGAAGAAAAGTGCAAGCATAAAATTGGTAATTTGAATAAGTCACGTGAGACTCGGCAGCTTAATCAGTTAATCTTGGCTGGGAATGGGCAAGGGGAAAGGGAGCGGAAGGGGAAGACAGATGAGCGTAAATTGGTAACACAAATTGAAGAAGCATTTGCACCCGTCCAAATTGGGAACTGGAGGATTGGCTGTGCTTGCAGAGAAACCGACAAATGATTTCAAAAAAGTTGCAAATTAAAATTAAAATCTCTATTTTAGCTTAAGGCAAAACAAAAAAACAACTAATTAAATATGTTAAATAGATATAAATATTATTCATATTGTTATTATTATTATTATTATTATTCATATTATTATTATTATTATTATTATTATTATTATTATTATTATTATTATTATTATTATTATTATTATTATTATTATTATTATTATTATTATTATTATTATTATTATTATTATTATTATTATTATTATTATTATTATTATTATTATTATTATTATTATTATTATTATTATTATTATTATTATTATTATTATTATTATTATTATTATTATTATTATTATTATTATTATTATTATTACTATTATTATTATTATTAATATTATTATTATTATTATTATTATTATTATTATTATTATTATTAATATTATTATTATTATTATTATTATTATTATTATTATTATTATTATTATTATTATTATTATTATTATTATTACTATTATTTTTATTATTATTTTTATTATTAATATTATTATTATTATTATTATTATTATTATTATTATTATTATTATTATTATTATTATTATTATTATTATTATTATTATTATTATTATTATTATTATTATTATTATTATTATTATTATTATTATTATTATTATTATTATTATTATTATTATTATTATTATTATTATTATTATTATTATTATTATTATTATTATTATTATTATTATTATTATTATTATTATTATTATTATTATTATTATTATTATTATTATTATTATTATTATTATTATTATTATTATTATTATTATTATTATTATTATTATTATTATTATTATTATTATTATTATATTAATAGTGTTATATGAAAAGTATTCCATTTAAAGAGCTCAAAATTTAATCACATCTGCAATTTGTATTTATTAAGAACCGACACAAATTCCATTCATTTCTGATTTTATTATTTTTTCAAAAATGTAAGGGGTATCTGCACGTCGAACCAAAATGAATTGTGACTTGTATTTTGAGTGCTGTTTGGCTTTTAATATTGTATTTATTTTGCACTTTCGGAGCTCAATCATAAATGCAACGAACGGGCGAATAACGATTGCGGGATTCCAACTGAGACAGAGAGAGAGAGAGAGACAGAGATAGGGTGTGTGTGTGTGTGTGTTGTGTGTGTGTTGTGTGTGTGCAACGAGAGTGAAATGGCAGTTGACGCTGAAAGTGACGCCTGCTGTCACTTTCCATGCAATAACAACAATTAAAAACAGCAAATTGCTGTCAACTTTTATGCAGTAAATGAAATGTGTGTTGTGTTTGTGTGTGTGTGTGTGTGTTGTGTGTGTGTGTAAATTGCATTGTTCTTCATGCAGCTTTGTTTCGTTTTCATTCCCAACTATTTGCAGTCGTTGCTGTCGAATTAAATTCGTGTTTTGTTTTTTGTTTTTTTTTTTTTTCAGTTTTTCTTCTTTTTTGACATGCAAAGTGCAAATGGGAAATTCGGAATTCGATATACACAGATATATATATATATATACATATGTATATACATATGTATATGTATCTGGTTGGTTATGCAAAATGCAGTGGGTTAACTTCGTTTGCTGGCTGCTCTGAGACAATATTTTTGGTTCACACGCTTTTATTGACATTTGTTAAATGTTTACAACAATTATTTGCGTGTGTGTGTGTGTGTGTAGTTTGGAAAGTGTGTGTAAAAGTGATGTGTGCACAACAAATTAGGGAGTAACGCAAATTAAATGCTAAAAAACAAGAGCCACAGCAAAAACAAACTCAAATGATACCAGCCAAGTCAGAAATTGAAGCAAAAGTTGAGCCAACTAATTAAAAAACAAATAAGAATGTTGTAGTCGAGTGAGCTCCACTCTGACTACGAATTTTATTGGAAATTTCCCTTTAATAAGTTTTGCACCCAAATGTGAGCAGAGCTGCTCTCATTTCGTATACCAAAAATAGATTCTGCCTTTAAAATGTTTGTAATTATTGCTATCGGAAATCGATATGTATCGATAAAGCAAACTTGATCTGCACTGGATATGCGAAGAAGCTATAATCCAAATTTCAAGTCTGATAGTATCTGAGACTCGGCTGTTGATATTGATCAAGATATTGATCAGAGATGCCTTTCTTCTGCCAGTTCCACAAATTTGCACAGAACCATTTTACCCTTTTTAGCCATTTTCAATCGGTTCACATTCTACTACTGACCGACTTACTCGATAAAAGTTGTTATCTATTCAAAATGGATTATATATAAATATATATATATATTTATATAGGCACCTAACTTTAGTTACAATTTATTAATTTTAGGTATTAAACTTTAAGTAACTTTACTCGAGGCAAGTATGTCAGTCATGTGTGCGTGTGTCTATGTGTGTGCCTGTGTGTGTGTGCGTGTGTATGTCTTTGGCTGGCATTTAAATGTTTGTCGCATTTGTTTTTTGGGTCTTATATCATGCTGAGCATGCTTTATGCTTTATGTGTCGTCCTTTTAGAGGAGCCTTTTGCTTTTATCAACGTATTTAGACGAGTGTTTGCATTTCCTAATTAATTACACTGCGTGACTTTCTTACTTAGCGACCACAAAAAATACATACATATACATACAAATATACATACATACATATATACATATATATATATATGTATTATAATTATATATCATATTTGACGAGCCTGTTGTAGACCTCAAATGACGCACCCAACTTTTGCTCTCTTTCTTTCTCTTTCGCTCGCTCGCTAGTTCACTCGTTGTTTCTGCTCTCGCCGCTTGCTCTCGTTGCTCTTGTTCATTGTTGGATTAGGCAGTTTGTCTACTTTGGCCACATACAACACCCACACGCAAGTGGTTTGTGTGTGTGTGTGTGTGTGTGTGTGTTTGGTTGGTGTGGACAGCATTTTAATGCTTGGCTAAAATGATTGCTGCTTTCTCTTCTTCTTCATTCACATGTGACAATGCCTCATACATGCATATATATACATACATATATATATATATTCTCCTTATTTTTTCCTTGAACTGGATGGCAGCTCCGTGCCTCGTCGGGCGTCTCCAATTTTTCATAAATGAAATTTTGTGGCAACAATATTTTTCACTTTTTAAGCACAGCCAGGAGCATTGGGCGTGTATATGTGTGTGTGCGTGTGTGTGTGTGTGTGTGTGTGTGTGTGGCTGGCATCTTAGCTCCAGTTGGCACACGACTCCAGCTTTGGCGAACAGACTCTGTTAAGTGGTTTTTTGATTAGACCCTAGTCAAAAGATTTACGCGCTTCGTGAATTGCCTCATGCGTGATAAAAAAAACTTTTGGGTCTTAGCGTAACTGTAAATCAGCCATAAGGAGTTGGCCATAAGTGTCTTAACAATGAATTAGTAGTTGCAACGAGTAGTTCAAAGTGACAAGCTTAAAACACATTCTATATTCAAAAATGGAGTTTAGCATTAACTGGAATATATAAGAATATAATTCCAACAAGGATCGAGTTGGCTTTATGCTCGACTCTGGAACTAACCAAGAAAATATGCATTCAATTAAATTGTTCTATTGCCAGATATTAAATGCAATAAATAAAGATCAATTTAAATAACTAAAAATCTAAATGTGAATAATTTTCCAACTGTATTTTTATGAATTGACAAAAGATAAAAATATTGCTGATTTTAAGCTATATTTTTTGCCATGCTGATTAAGTGATAATTTTAACTATATTCAAAGTGTTCGCAGTGATAAATAAGTGTTTCAATTTCGATTTTCAAATACTGATAAATTTCATGATGATGGGGAAAAAAAACAAAATTGAAATGAAAATTGAATGACTCAACTTGATGACTCTCTCAGCGTGTGTGTTGTGTGTTGTGCGTGTGTGCGTGTGTGTGTGTTACTTTCCCATGATCTGATCACAATGTCAAATATCCCATGACCTTAAATTTATTTTCGGGTCCCACAACTGTTAGTTGTGGTTGATGGCTCAGAATCAATTGAAGTTTCACGCACAACTTGTTCAAAATTGTAAATGTCATTCTTGGGAAATTGACTCTCGAAATGCTCAACTATATATATACATATATATATATATATATATATATATATATTCTTCTCTAAAATGGCCTTGACAACTTGTCGCAAGTTGTAATTTTGATGGTTTTATATGTTTGGGGAGCGTGTTGCTTGCATATTATTTAGCTGATTCATGGCCACAATGACTCATGTTAAAATCAAGTTGCAAGCCGCACGTAGCAAGCGGCAAGCAGCAACCAGCAAAAAGCAAAAACAACAACAACAAGCGGAAAATGCTGCCAACAATGGAAGAGGGGAAAACAATAATTTCAATTTTTCACGCGCATTTTTCGACAATGTCGGAAATAACTTACAAGTTGACAAACATTTTTCATTGCATACCCCGCCTCCCTCCCCCACCCTCTGCAATCACCCTCAGAGCCTGACTGCGTCTTACATTCTATTTAAGTACCCAAAGATATGTTTTTTTTTTCTGTTCCTTCATTTTGGGGTAGCGCTTTGAATGATGATGTGGGCCGTCGCTTGTCGGTTAGTCAGTCAGTCAGCGAGACAATTAGACGTTCCCCTCCCCTCCACACCCCACTCTTTTCTCTTTCCCCTCCCGTTGCCAGCTCATCACTCCATTTAAATGGCATCATCAGAGGCTCTTCAGCAGTGAGCTGTCAAGCCAAGGAACAATTGCTTCAGCTCCTCCATTTTATTTATGGACGCGACACAAATGTGAAACGGATTCGAAAAACATTAAGTTTAATCCGACTTACTTTAAGCCAAGCACAATACTTGAATTCAGCTTTTCTTCAATATATTGAAAGCGATTTTATTTATAATAATATTCAACTGATTTGCTTGCTCTTTATTTAGCCTTGAGATTTGTGTATTATTTTTTCATCCCTCTTCACTTTATTAATTTCATATTTTTCAAACTTTCTTTATTAATTTCAATTATATCAACATGTTCAAACTTTTCTCATTATGTTGTCTTCCTTCCTCAACACAAACACACACACACACATATATATATATATATATATATATATATATATACTCATTCTCACGCTGGCCCTGAAGGCAGATTCTAGTTTATAATTCGATGCGACAGCCAATTTATGATGCATCCAATGAATTTGGACATGTTGCTCACTTTTTTAAACGGCACCCTAATTTATCCAATATTGTTTGCCATACCTCTCCCCCTCTCCCCCCAACACACACCACACCCCAACGCAATTACGCATTTATGTGTTGTGTGTGTGTGTGTGTGTGTACATAGGCTGGGGAGCACAGGCACATCATAATGAGCAGGGGCGAAGCCTCAAATGCCAAATGTGTTTGTTGGGATTAAAAATAAAATGTATATAATACCTGCAAATACACATAGAGAAGTATATATATATATATATATGTTTATCTATATATATTTATATATATATGTGTGTAAAGATGTGCTAAGACAGGACTTTAAAATTCAATTATTTTTAAATATACGTTTGTAAATATCAAAATAGATGAGAATGTGTGTGTGTGTGTGTGTGTGTGGGTGTGTGTGTGGGTGTGTTGGTTTGTGTGGGTGTATTTTTAACGCTCAGCCTGACATTGGATAGATCTCGCCGAGTTTTCCTTTGATTGACTCACAAAGGGTACATTCAGTTAGAGGAAAGTGTTGAAGTTTTTGCTTGAATTTTGGGCTATAAAATATGTAAAGCAAAGAATTCTGTGGATTTCTTTAACTATTAACTATTTAACTATTTTACAGGGCATCTGCAAGTCGTATACCTTTTAGCTTTTAGATAAAGGCAGAGCTATTCAGCTCTCAGCTGTGTCTCATTATTTCTGATTTGCGGTGACTCTCGGCCTACAAAAATGAGCCGACAATTTGCCATCTTTTTGCCTGACACACCTAAACGGAGGAGGGGAAATGGAGGCTGCGGTGGGGGTAGCATATATTACACGTATGCCACGCCTTTAGTAGGGCGTGCAGTGTTTTGTTAAAAAATTTGAATTTCAGTCGCTTGCATAAAACTCAACAGATAATTCTAAAAAAAAAAAAAAAAAAAAAAAAAATTGAGGCGACGCGAATGGAAAAGTGAGAATTGTTATTTATTTTTGCGTAGCAAAAATGAGCAGCGGAAGCAACGGCAGCCAGTTGCCACAAAAGATGGCATAGAGAAAAAGTCTTGTAAATAATAAAAATATTTCACTTTATTTGCTTTTGTCTACTTAAAGGACACAAAATAGAATGGAATGAAATAAAATAGAATAGGTTGGTAGCATATTTCACTTCTTTACACACACACACACACACACACACAGAGAGAGCGAAGCGCTAAAAAATATCAAATAACCACAAGAATTATTAGGTTTTGGCTGGGTTTACCCGATGGCATCAGTCGACGACGACGAGGATAAGCAGCTGGTTGGGCTGGTTGGGCTGGTTGGGCCACTGAAGTCGTAGAAAACTGTAGCAAAAAATACCAGGAATTCATAAGTAATTCAAAGTGCCAACGACGAAGCTTTAGAAGTGGCCCAAAGCAACAGGCAACAGGCAGCAAATTTAAGCTAAAGTCAAAGCAAATATCTAAATGATAAAAAGATCTAAGCACAAGGCTGAAAACCCAAGAAGCAGTTTCAGGAATTACACAGAATATACTTAATGATTTAAATATATATATATATATATATATATATATATAAATATATACTGAACTGAATAGCAAATGTATTTTTAAACTGTAACAATCGAAACAAAATAAGCTGACAATTAATTTATTAATTTGAAATAAACTTGATTCCAACTGAGAGTTGCGCGCATCACAATTTAACTGTATAAAAAAAATGCACTTAATTCTTTGTTGCATATTTAATTCATTTATTTATTTTGCATTGACATTTGTTTCATTTTTTATGCATGCTGCGATTTTAACATGACTTCTGGAACAGGCCAAGGGAATGTTGCAGTCAACAACAAGTTAAAGAGTGCAACTCTGATTTATTTTATTGGCCAGTATTGGCAGAGTTGTCAACGATTGCAAAGTGAATTTCGAGGGGCTGGGCTAATCTTTGTTTAAAGTGATCAAATATAAATAATATTGATCGATTTTATATCGATTACCTGGTTATTGATAATATTAAAATGGCGAAACAACAGCGAGTAACGAGAATATGTAACGAGTAACGAGAATATGTAACGAGTAACGTACAATGAGTAACCAGCGATGAGTAACGAGTAACAAGTAACACGTAACGAGTAACTAGTAACGAGTATCGAGTAACGAGTAACGTGTAACGATAACATGTAACGAGTAACGGGTCACATGAGAACATGTAACGAGTAACGATAACATATAAGGAGTAACGGGTCACATGAGAACATGTAACGAGTAACGAGCAACGAGTATCGAACAATGAGTAACGAGAGACATCCAGTCTAACGAGAACATTTGAATAGGCAATTGGCTAACGCCCACAAAACGTTGGCGTGCCAAAGTCCAACTGACAATAACCTGGCCAGCCACTGTTGCCATGCCACGCCCCCACCCACAACCCTTCATATTAAATAATACAAAAAAGTAATAAAAAAAACAGCGGCTGTTTGTGTGTTTTTCTAGGCTGAATGAAAGAGACAGCAATGCAGCAGAGATAGAAAGATGGACCTGAAAGCACTTTGCCAAGCATAAATTTATAAATTGATAATATAAATTAAGCAATACGATGTGTGTATGTGTGTGTGTTGTGTGTGTGTGTTGTGTGTGTGTTGTGTGTGTGTGTGTGTGTGTAACAATAAAAGGCAGCAAAATGTGGGCGGCAAGTTGGCCAAACCATTAACGAATTCGATGAGGCCGAGCATGGGAGGATGGCAGGTGATGCAGACCAGCTACAGGCTCCCCTCACCACCCCTCACCACACCAATTCACTGTGTGTGAGTGTGTATGTGTGCGTGTGTGTGTGTGGCTGTAGTCCTTGGCTTCCTTTTTCGTATGCCATGCAATACACTTTGATGTTATATGATGTTATTATGCTCGTAAAAATGCTCGTACACACACAAACACACACAAACACACACTCACACACACATACAAATATTTTTGTTGCCACAGTTGCTTACTAAGAGGGAAGGGGGGGTGGGGGTGGGCGGGGCATATATACGTGAAATACATGCCATGAGCTATTATCGCTGCGACCACACAGTCAGTTTAAACAAGCAAACAACAAACATGCTCGTGGCATGCAACGGATATGCACGACTAAAATATACCCTTTTTTATTGCCGATTGAGTAACCAACTGAATTGTGTCTAAATTTACTAGTTATGCCCAACTAAATACGGAATAAAGTCAGTTATAGACAGATTTTAAAGTGAACAGTGTATACCCTGTATTTTAGGCAAGCAGGCATAGCAAGCATAACAAACCAGCTAAAGTTAAGTTATTTAAAAGTTATGTTTGCTTAAAAATAGCAGAAGAAATATGGTATATTGAAGACTAAATGGGTCTATATATCTCCATACCAAATCAGTTTAATCAGAGGGTATCGAAATGCAGCTCGAATCCGAATCCGAGCCACAAATTACTTAGTCTACGCATGCAGGAAATGTCAGTAAACAGGAGCATGCAAATATTAATACACACATATATATATAAATATATATATTTATGAACATGGCGTGTCATGTAGCTTAATAAGCTGGCGCTGATTTTGCAACCGCAGGAGACACAAACTCCACGCCGTGTGCAACAATGAACACTGCGACAAATGACCACAAATGCCACAAGCGAATAACACAATTTTCAACCACTTTGCCACCCACACGTTGCAACACCAACACCGCTAGGCATGCTGCAAACATATGCAGCAGCAGCAGCAACTATTCATTTAAAGTAGAACATTTTCCAAAGCATTTCATTTCATTAAATGCAGCCAAAAGAAATCAAAGAAATCATTTTCTCAAATGCAAAACTCAATTAAAACTCAATCGGCGAATGATTAAATAAATTATATAGAAAATAAGGAACAATTTGATTATCTCAGCTGAAGAAGATAAATTGGATTTAATCTGCACATTTGCCAACTACTTAATTTAAGATGCCAGTTATTAATTACAATTGAATTAGCTTTAAAGCCAGCCAATTACAATAATTAACTGGATTTTGTATGAATGCGACAAATTTACAATTTGCCAAACCACTTGAAATTAAATAGATAAAAAAAAATGGTTGTGCTAATCAGAAAGTGTGAGTGAAAAATAGAAAGAGACTGAGAGAGAGAGACTGAGAGAGAGAGAGAAACGGCGAGCAAATTGGAATTCGTTAAGCGGCTTAAAAACTCATTCAAAATTGCAAAAAATGCCATTTGAAAATTGATTGAACTAAATGATTTTTTTTTTTGTGATTGTGTAAAAAAGGGTTTAATGGGTTTGTTCAAATACATACATACAAATAAATACATACAGGCAGAATTGAGCAACTGCATCAAAAGTCGAGTCGACATAGAAATGGTTCCCTGCCTGTATGAGAGACTGTCTCAGAAACTATAAGAGTGAGAGAATTGAAATGTGGAATAAAGTTTGTTTTATTTTATCGATAATTGCCTACGTTTATCGATTGTCGATACATTTGGATCTCCGATAGCAATAAATTCCACAAAGACAGAATCGTCTAATTTACACATCAAATTGATCAACTGCCTAATTTCACCCAAGTTTTGATCAAAAATAAATTCTCATATTGATCTCATTTCTATCCGTATATTCAAGCGCATGTGTGAGAAAGAGATGGCATGAAAATCGTTGCGAGAATTATTTTGTTTTCGATAGTGTATTCTACAGAGCCCCGTTATATATTGTGTTTCTAGCCAGCCAATTAGAGATCAGAGTTTTTAACAGCAATTTGCCAATAAAAAAAAACTAGAATATATTTGCAAACTGGATTCAGAATATATTGCAGTCGAGCGCACGCGACAACAGCGTTCTTAGTGGTTTTCAGTTTGACGGTGGGTTTAGGGATTGTCGGATAAGCCAGATGAATGTTTAGCGGAAGCACTTCGACCACTCTCGAAATGACCAAATGCTCAATTTCCATATGGGTTTTTGTGTGTGTGCGTGTGTGTGTGTGCAGGGGGTTGGGGGTTGGTTTTGCGGCATAAAATATGCAAATTAACATATTTTATTTAAAGTAGGCTATTAAGTTTAATTGAATTGAAATGCGCCGACATGTAACAATTGCAAATTACAATTAAAATTTTGGAATGCGCGAAAACACGAAAATTGTCATTTGATGAGCCTCAGCTGATTATTAGCTGGCGCACACATCTTGCTCGACTTGGTGGCTTTCTGCGTTTGGCTAATTGCTAAATCAAGTCAAGCGAAGTGAGGTGAAGTGAAGGGGAAAGAAACGACAATTAAATTATGTGCTCGTGGCACGTGGCACAAACACCAGCAGCCGACCAACCCACTCAACTAGGTTGACTGACATTATGTATCCCTTCCCCCATCCCCATCCCCTTCCCCATCCCCTCCCTTCGACTATGTCCTTTATTTTTTATATATTTATATTTTACGGGTCCCTTTTTGCTTGACATGTGCTCCGGCTTGTTGTTACAACTCATTAGTTTCATGCACCGACCGACCAGAGCAGCGCTAGGGGTGAGCTATAGGGTTAGCTAGGGTGTAGGGATAGGGTTAAGGGGTAGGGACAAGGGCTGCTGTTGCTGGTGTAGTTTCGCACAAATGTCAGCTTTTGCTGTCGAAATCCTTTGATGCAGTCGTAAACTTTACTGCTCTCTCAAGAGTAGAACATGCACTAAGTGTTTGTGTGTGTGTGTGTGTGTGTGTGTGTGCGGAAAGCAGAAAGATATAGCGTGTGTTGTCAGCGACAGTTGTAGCTGACTGTGGCTGCAACGTGCTCTTGACGAGCGTCGTCTGACTGGCCCAGAAGTTCCAAAAGGAAAACAAGTCAAGGGTCGCCGCCAGACGTGCAAAAGTCACGCCCCGATAAACGCTGGGTATGGGATTTGGGCAACACACACACACACATACACAGCTGCAAGGACACCCACACACACACACACACACACACAAGCACAGCTGTTGTTGTCTGTAAATTAACCAAAAACCTTGCTTTTGCTGGGTTTGTCATCGCCACTGGGCTCTGTGTAGCCCCTTCTCTCCCTTACCCTACCATATACTATTTCTATACTTGCTACCATCTACCATCTACCACCTCTCATCTGCCACTCCCCCCTTTTTAGCCGCTTAGGAATTTGTAGTTGTTTGTAGGCTTAGACAACCCTCCCCCCTTTGGCCAGCCAGTGAAGTTATTTGTACATATTTAATGATCTCTCGCCTCAGTCAGTGGACCTCTTCCCTCACCCACACACACACTCCCACACACACCCACACCCACACACCCACACACACACAGCATATCTGCAGACATTTGCCTTCGTTGTGCTGTTTTGTGGGCGCAGGTTTGTCAAGGGTTTTCCTAGTCGTTTCCTGGTTGGTTTGCTCAACTCTTCCTGTCGGAATCACAATTACCTTGTTTAAGTTGAGCGCTTTTAATGAGCTTTAAAGCTCCTCGCACACAGTGCCAAGCGAAATGCTCTTTCCAGCTCTGAGCTAGCTGCATTTACTAATTGGGAAAAGCTTCACTTAAAGTTCGACTTAAGTTCTTAAATGAGCTTAAAGCTTAGGAACTGAAGGATTTTTTAAAATCAGTTCATAAAGAGTAGGAAAACTTTGAACTATTTCAACTATTTAGTTATATTAATTTTATTTCGAAGGAACTCAAGCGTTAAATTGAGCATCAAAGTTGATGGCCAAAACGAAGATATAATATGGCTATAAGCAATAAGCAATAAGTTATAATCTATAAGCGTAACTCGATACAATTTATGGCATGTCACACGCTATGCGAGGCATGCCACCTTCGGAGGCATGCGTGGCATTTTGGATTCCATTAGGCCACCTGCCACCTAACTGTGATCTATGTGCCTCTTTTTTTTTTGGGACAGTGTTTTCATATGCCAACCACCTGCCCACAGGCAAGAAGAAGTAGGGAGTAGGGTAGGGGGAACACTTTGCTCGTGGTTAAGATAAAAGTTGTGAGGAAGCGGCAACAATTTAGTTGGCCACTTTACGAGGCAATCGACACATGTGGCAGATACCCAAAATCAAATAACTTCACTAAAAATGTAAGCTGCTCCTTGGGGAGCAGCGAGTAAAAGGATAAAGATGGTGGGGGGGGGGATGGTTAAGGATTGAGCGATAAGATGGCGAATGGCGTTAATGGCAATGGTTCACCTGTAGCGAGCCAATAAAAATGCTGGACAACAATAACATATTCCAGCATGCGGCCAACAAAAAGTGTAATACACTCTGACACCCACACACACACACACACGCACACAAACAGCATAAGGAAAAGCCGGACAATAAGAGAAAATGTTAATAAAAATAGGCGAAAATGCGTAATAAAAGCTCAAATGCTAATAGCAGCTCGAAGCCCAGAGCAAATAAGAATGTAATACGCGAGAGTGCTCGACGCAAAGTTCTCCTGTAATTAAATGTGTATGTGCTACATATATATTTATATATATATATAGTCTACATCTGACTTCTCACAATGAACCAGGGTATTACAATGTAGAATATGCCACAAAAAACTGTGGACACCTGTGCCTGAGACAGGACCAAGGTTCAGTTTCAGTGTGTGTTGTGTATGTGTGTGTATGTGTGTGTGTGTGTATGCGTGTGTGTGTGTATGCGTGTGTGTGTGTGTGTATTGTGACTGGGCTCTGTGTTGGCGTTTGCTTTATTTATGACTTTTTTTCACTAATTGACAGCAATTTACTAGCTGAAGAAGTGTTAGGCCAAACACCAACCGCAGCCGCAGCCACAACTAACCGAACCCCTCACACCCCTTCTCCCCTCACAATCACACCCCCTCTACTGCTACATAGAACGTGTAACAGTGGCTGAGGCAGTGTGGCAAGAATGTGGCATAATATTATATGTGTTGTAAGACACATCGCGTGCTGTGTGGCAACATCTTCCTTTAACCCTCCCCCACTACTCCCCTCTCAATGTACACTCGGTGACCTGTCAAGCCCCGTGGCGTTTGACCAGCCCCCTACCACATTCCCCCCCACCCCTCCTCACTCAGTCAAATCGATTGTTTTTGTTGGTGTTCTGATTTTCTGGGGACTTTGTTCATAATTGACAGCTAATTTTGCGTCCTTTATTGTCTTGTGGCACCTACATCCTCCCACCCACCCTCCTCCCACCAACAACTCCCCCCCACTCGGCATCAGGCAATTGACTGTGCTGTAATTCACATAATTTATGAACATTTATTTTATATATATATTTACTTGGGACATTGTTTACTTGAAATGTCAAAACTAATAAGCCAATCGACAGCTGAGCAAGTTTCCCCTAATTATTCCACAGCTGTAGGAATTTCTTCGAATTTACCGCCCAAACCCCCCCACCCCTCCACACTCCTTCCTTCTTTCCGATTTATCCTGTTTGTTTTCTATTGTTTCGCATACAGGTCGTTCGTCCTTGCCATTCGTGTCCTGATTTCCTGTCTAGTGTAAACAACAAACTGACATTGACTGCCAGAGACAGGCGTTTCCGCCTCAGAGCTAATTTTAGTGGTTCTGTGGTGAGAGGAGGGAAGGCCCAATTAGGGGGGTAGCAAGGGAACAACTTGCGTTTGGTACACTTAAATAAATAAGCAAGTATTTTCGTTATTTTAATAATAGTAATAATAGCAAATATCTTTTATATTCAAAGTATAAGCTATCGATAAGAAAGTTATCGATAGTTGGCGCTGCTGTCTTCTCTATGGATTTTGCAAAGAAAACGTTGTTAATTGACTTTCAATGAAAAAAAAAAAATAAAATAAAAATACAAAAATAAATTGTAGGTAAAATTTATAAATGATATACAAAAAAAAAATTTGTAATTTATTAATTGTAATTAATTTTTAAGAAAACCAAATTGTTTCCGCCTCGAACTCCATTAGGTTCTGTGTAGGCGTTTGGGGAAATAACCATTAAGTCTGATATTATTGCAATTGCCTTAACTTTTGGCTCCATGATGGATGTGCTGAGGATCCGGAATGGCGACGAGATTAAAAGTGAAAGCAGAGCACAAGTCAAATCAATGACAAATAAAAGTTAGAAAACACATTCAGATAATTGATAGAATCCAACTCATGGGAACTGATCAGTCTAGGGAGAGGTAGGAGTTGAATAAGGGGCGGGATGGGGGGGATTCCCAACTGTCATCAATTGTCTGATTGAAGCTGTAATAAATGATTGACATATAATAAAATCAAGTCGAGTTGCCCAAAGTAAAATAATAATATCGCAAAAGGCGGAGCAGGTCGCAGAAAGAGGGATATTTGCGGTAGGGATAAAGGGGATAAAGGGGATAATAGGGATAGGGGAGGCAGAAGTAGTAGGTAGCAGTAAAATGGACTTTTATGTAATGATTTTATTATGGCTTTACTCGAAGCAAACATCACAATAAATATATATAAATATATTATATACATTATATATATATATTTGTATATATATATTTATATATATTTGTGTATATATATTTATTATTTATATATATATTTATATATGTTTGTATATAGCCGTTCAGCACAGCATAAATGACAAATGTAAATTGCTTTCAAAGCCTATAAATTATAGAAATTCCAGGGGCCATTTCTACGGCTGCGATTGCTGGCGACAGACATAACTCAAGTATAGCAAATAGAAAAAATAGGGGGGGGGTGTCCAAATGAGAGAGAGAGAGGGAGAGGGGGTGGAGGAGTGGAAGGGTGGCCAGTCAGCTAGTTGGCTGTCAAAGCCGAAAGTCGATGTCAATTGTAGAATGGTCGATGTCGTTGCTCTTGATGATGATGATGATGATAATGATGATGATAACGAGAAAGCATTGAGAAACATTCAGGAATTTCCTATTCACCAAGTGCTACCCTATAGCAATGTCAAACAGGATATGCACGACTACTGCCCAATCTTATATAACAAAAATAAATCGAATTTATCAGACAAAAAAAAAGGAAGACAAAATTGATTAATTTATATAAATTTAAAAGTGCAATCGAAATTTCACAATTTTGAAATATTGAACCAATTCAAATAATATTTATTTTGAAAATCCTAAATATAACCAATTTGTAAGCTTTTCCTGATGATTTTTGATTATTGCCAAATAAAATATGCATTCGATAAACTGTTCAGTTTAGAGGGTAATTACAATCAACTCGAAACTTGGACTTCAATAGAGTTGGTGGAATGGAGTAGAAGAAATGGTGGGGGGTGGGGGGAGGGGCGGTGCGTGGTAAAAGGCCAAGTTGAAATGACATTTGCAAAAATTTTAACGACATGACAAGATTAATCAAAACGAAGGCCAACCCGCAACTGTCTGCGCGCTCACCCCACCCCACCTCCCCTTAACCCCAGCAATCGGCATCCAGTACTCCTAGCGTCACCCCCCCCCCCCCCTTACCAACTGTTTTTCCTGCTGACAGAACATAAAAAAATCGCTTTTAGGCATTTTCAGCGTAAAATTAGTAACACGCACGCATACCAAATATTTCCGGTTAGTTCTCAGTTGGCGGGGAGAGGGGGGGTTGTAGTTCTTCCCTTAGTGGTTGCCAACCCAGGTTGCAACTCAAGTGACGAACGGCGAGCGACAAGCGAGGAGCAACAAATGACAAACAAGCCATCAAATTGTCTCCATCAATTCTCGCTCTTTCTCTCACTAATGCCACTTTGCTCTCCATCTCTCTCACACACACGCTCTTTGTGTATTGCTGCCATGACTGAGCACAATTTCAGGCTAATAATAGCAGCTTAAAAGTAGTTCCATTTGGAAGGCAAGTGCCTTCCGTGGAGGTTTTCCCATTAACCTTTCCCAAAACGCTATCAATTTCAACTTACGCCTTGTTGGCCATATTCATTCAATTGGCAATTTACTGACCTGCAAAAATAAATGGAAAATAATCGGGAATTAGTTGAGCTTTAATTTATGGCATTTTCATTATTAAATTTTTTATATATCGTCTTATTTCTATTGTTCACTTTATTTATTGAAATGCGGAAAGAAAAGATCATAAAAAATGTTTGCATTTGGATTGAAGAGAGAATTTTAAAGGATTTTTCTGATGTTTTCTTATCAGCTAATTACAAGTCAAATTTAAAAAAAGACGACAAAAAATTTTGAAATATTTCTTTAATTTCTGCGTTCTTTGTTCTCTTTCTCATTCATCGTACAGGCTTAATTTTTTTTTTCGTATATTTTGTGTTCATTTGTGAGGTTAACCCAAAAAACAGTTTCTTTCTTTTTTTTTTGCTTCTATTCTTGTTCTGCTTCTTGTTGTTAATCTCTTTCTGCTGCTGCTGCTGGTGTTCTTTGTTCTCTCGCAACACTTTTCATTTTGGTCCATTGTGTTTCTCTCCTCTCCTAACAAACTCCCCCTCCCCCTTCCCTAAGCACTTTTCACTGCGTGACACCAACTGAACTTTGATTAGGCGACTTTTTGCTTTCCTTTTTGTTTTGTTTTACTTTTCTCTTTTTTCTCTTACTTTTCACAGTTTAAGCAGTTGATAATGTTTGCACCAGCAACAATGGCAAAACTCATTCGTCAAAGTGCTGCAGTCGCCGTGAAATATTAACCAGAGAGTGCAGAGGAAGGGATGGGGCAAAGTTGGCGAAAAGGGTGGGGAGTACCACTTAAACAAGTGTAAAATGTTTCGTGAATTATGCACTTCAGTATGCGTTTCATAATGAACTCTTTGCTCTCTCTCTCGCTCTCTACTGGCTCTTAGCTCAACTCTTAACTCGGCGGCATTCCAGAACAAATAGCAGCATGGACCGCTCTGTGGTCAATTTGCAGGGCTAAACACGAAACAAAGCACTTTAACAACAACAACAACAACAAATGCAGTGGTGGTGAGTGGTGAGTAGAACGTTCTTGAACTTAATTTGTATACCCTTTGCGCTCATTAAAAGTAGCTTAAGCGCGAAAGCCTCTCAAATAATAAATAAAACAGTTATACAAAAGTAAAAGTAAGAGCTACAAAGGGTTAAGAGTCAGAGTTGAGTATCGATTCGATTGGGTGTCTTGCAGTGAGAGGAGAACAAAAAGAGCAGAAAACCGTTGACAGCGCACTCTTCACTGATAATCAACATCATTGGCTGCCTATCCTCTTAATGATGATGATGACGACGATGCTTCTGATGAAGATGATGATGATGATGATGACTCATATACCGAAAAATGAACGCAACAAAAGAGATAAACAAAAATAATAAAAAAAAAAAAAAAAAACCAAAACGGAAACGAGTCATTTTATGCCAGATTTCGTTGCTGGCCTGCTTCCCTTTTGCGCTCCGTTTGTCTTATGTAGAAGAAAAATGCGACACTCGCATGACCTGCACTTTGTCATCTTGATCTTTGTCACGGCACTGGACAAACCCCAATCCCCGTGCCGCCCATCACATCAGTGACCGCCATTTGGGGGCATTTTTCATCAGCGAGCCAAGGGACAACAATGAAAACAAATGCATTTCGAACCGCGCGCAGAGAAAGAAGTGAGAGAGAGAGAGAGAGAGAGGGAAAGAAAGCGAGATAAAGAGAGAGATATGAAATAACTTTTTATTAGTTCGCCAGAGCAACAGAGACAAACCAAACCAAACCAAGCCAAACTAAAAAAAAGGCAGTGAATATGAATCTCCAGCCCGCCTCGCTGCACACCTTATTCCCCCCCCCCCACAACACGCCCGAGGCAGTCGGGCAGTCAGTCGAGCAAAAGAAATGAAATGAAATGAAATGGAAGCGAGTTGCTTGTTAGTGCAACAAATTACTCAGAAGAAGCGCAACAAAAACAACAACAACAGCAACAACAAGTTGGAAAAGAAGAAGAGCAGCAAAACTAGCGCCAAGTCTCACGTTGACCAAATCCCAACCCTCATCCTAACCTAAAAATATAAAAAAAAAATGAGAATGTCATTCTTGCTCACTTTGTTGTACCGCAGACACACTCTCCACCCTCCAACCCCTCCCCCTTCCCCCCTCCACACCTACATCAGTGTCTCCCTGCAAAACCCTTCGCTGACCAAATGACTAAGAAAATTGCTTAGTGAAGCACTTTGCAGGCGTCGCTTTTATGTTTTATGACATTTTTCTGCTGCTGTTGCCCCTGTCTACTTCTGCTTCTTCTTCTTCTTCTTATTGTTAGTGTTATCACTGTCATAGTTCTACTTGTTCTTCTACTGCCTTCTACACATTCAACTAGAAGCAGACAAAAAAAACACCGAGAATAGTTTGTAGCTTTTGCATTTCAAATTTACTTGACACAAAAATCTCAACAAATGTTGCATAAAACTACAAAACTAATTCAATTGCCAATAGCAAAAGAAACATGAAAATAAAAGCCAAAAGAAAATGAAACGTTTAAGGATACGATGACAAAAGAAACCAAAACTACAAAATAAATGTTTTTTGATGGAAAGCTTCAGTTGAAAAAACAACAAGTCGAGAAAAATGTTGATTGAATTAATTATCACTGAAGTAAATGATAAATGAAAACAGAACAAATCAGACATTGACTAATTAAATGTCCAAAAGAGAGAGAGAGAGAGAGAGAGAGAGAGATAGGTAAGAAGAATAAAATGACAGATTTTTAAATAGTTCTCAAAGTTATTTCTTTATATATATATAAATGTGTGTGCGTGTGTGTTTGTGTGTGGGAATTTGTCTCCTCTTCTGTTATGGTAATACATTTTAATATATGCCAAGAATTGTTGTCTTTAACAATTGCATCACAATTGCCTTTGCATATGAATAGCAAAAGTGGCACACACAAAACTAAACTGAAGGAATTTCCATATTCAATCTGTTCCGACTTGATATCCATTTGTTTGGGCTGCTGACGGGGAATAGATCTGTCATTGTGGCAGGGGTACACGGGGGTGGGGGGCTATTCTTCCCTGGGAAATTCAATTTGCGTAACCCTTGCCAAACACATTTCACAAATATTTTCACAATTTTCACACCAAAGTTGAGCCACAAACTTTTTGCATTGCATTTAAAATATGCATGAAAGTCGGGGTTTATGTTTATGCATATATATGTGTCCATAAATATACGATATAAATATACTAAATATATATATATATATATACATATGCGCTATATAGGCGAATCGGGCATGGGAATATTTTATGTAAAACATAAGTGGCATTGCTGCATCAACAAAAGCAACAACAAAAAAAAAGGGAAAGTTGAAGCGCAATTGTGCTATGAAAATTCAGTTGCCTCAAACTGACCTCTCCCACACCAAACCAGCCCCTCAACAGCAGCAGCCACAGCAGCAGCCACAGCACACGGCAATTTTTTGTGGCATCGATAAAATGCTCACCAAAAAAAAAGGTGCTGAAATGCAGAAAAATATTTGACTGCTAAAAAGGTGAGTAGTGTTTGTCTATGTGTGTGTGTGTGTGTGTGTGTCTGTGTGTGCGTGTGTGTGAAGACTATCACAAAGTTTGCCACAACGCGTTGACATTTAATAGGTGTCACTATATGTGTATGTGTGTGTTTCTTTGAGTGGTTGTGTGTGTGTGTGTGTGTGTGACACACGCATTTGAGAATGCTGAGTTTGTTGGAATAATTTGTTCAACAATTTTCAACATTTCATATTTCTGCAAACGCAGCTGGCAAATTAAGGGCCTTGAGTTTTATATGCATTGCATTGCATCTCTCTCCCACACCTACATACACACACACACACACACACAGACACAGGCAAACACGCACGCATTCAAGCTTGATGTGCATTTGAGCACGCATTCTAAGCCTCTTCTTCTCTTAAGCGCTCTCTTCCCCACTTTCCCTCTCTCGTTTTTGGGCAGCGGCTTTCATTAAACCTCAGCTCAATTTCTATTTGTCGCTTGCCTTGTCGACAACGTTCAGCTTACGTTTGATTTTGTTTTTTTTATTTATATTTTTGCAACGTAAGCTGCCTTGTCCCTCTCTCTCCCTCTCTCGTTTATGGCCTCTCGCTTTCTCATTTTTTTCCACGTGTCGTTTGTAATTTCAGCTACACACACAAACACGCAGCCATGGGCAACTTTTTTTGATGTTGTTGTGGTTGTTGTCACCTGTCAGAATCATGCAAAAAAAAAAAAACTTTTAATTGTAAAGTCGGCCAAAATGTGGCATAACAAAATTTATTAAAAAAATATACCAGAAAAAAGCTTACACACATACAAACACAGACAAACACACACACATACAGACACAGGAATACGTAAAGCAAACTCATTGAAAAAAGTACTTGATCGAAATATAAAAAATATTTCTTATTTTTGATAAACTTTTATCCAATTAAAACATGCAACTATTTATGTATATATCTCTATACATATATATATATATTTATATATATATGTGTGTGTGTATTATACATGAATAATATTAATTGCATAAGTTATTGAAGTCATTCGCCGTAAGCGAGAACACAAAGCGACAATTTTCACGTGTGAATGACGTGACTGTGTCGTGAGTCACGTGCCAAGCAGCAGCAGCAGCCACCAAATTGCGCTGCCATCTTTGCCCTTGATAATTGTACTGACGCCAGAGCAGAGAGCAAAACCAATTTAATTACAGAGCAACAAGAGTTCTGCACAGCATAGAAAGCAAACCGAAAGAAAGCAAAGGCGCAAACAAAAACAAAACGTAACAAGCTGAAACGTAACGTAAGCGCACCAAACTACAATACAAAATATACAAAACACACACTCACATAGGCACACTGAAAAGGATAACTTAAGAGAGCAAAAGCAGCAGCAGCAGCTGTCAATTCTGAAGTTTATGCTCGGCCTACGACGCCAGCTTCTCAATTCGATTGCGTGTAGAAACAGGGCAGAGTAAAAGCAGCAGCAGCAACTGTTGTTGTTGTTTTTATTGCAGCTGCTGCTCTTCTTTGGTTGTTGTTCTTGTCACGCTCTGCCGTAAATCGCTGCTCGCAGACAACAGCAGCAGCAGCAGCAGCCGATCTCAATGTACACCAATGGCCCGAGCACGTACAAACTTATGAGACACATCGCGAAGGCTTTCAACAGTCCCAAAACTCGTTAAAAGCGCTTCTTGTGCACTTTGTATGCTGCTTCGCTCTCCCCCCCCCCCACCACCACTGTAAATGCTTTTGTTGTTGCTGCGCATCTCTTGCAATTTAAAAGAATCTCCATTTTTGTGTCTATCTTAAAGTGTTGTTGCCTACTTCAAGGCACAAAATCCACGCGTTTTGATTTGCAAGTGAAATTCAAATTTCCAATGGTTTTTCTCATAATACAAATTTGCAAATAATACAAAATTACATATATGGAAATATTGAATTATATATATAAATGACGCAGCACAATTAGTTTCTCCAACGTAAAAATTAAAAAAAAAAAAACCAGCACAAAAAATAGTTATATAAAAATTATGCAAATAATAAACTGAACAGATCTGTTGTTAAATTAACTGATATAAAATTTTCTTAACTTCTTAAAAATCCACCAAAAACTGTTTAGTCAGATCCAGATTCTTCCAAAATTTCATGTCCAAAATTTTTGGTTGTGTGTTCAAAATAGACTGATGAAATTTCATGTGCAGTTAGCTTTGTTTTCCGACAATTCCAACAGATTAAATATATATATATATATATAACTGAATAAATATTCATAGAAATATGCAGTCTGTGTGTAGGAATTTTCAACTCTCCAATATCAAATAAATAGCATTAAGGCGACGAAGCGCAAATCTGTTGACAGTTTCAATTATAATTCCCAAAATAACCAATAGAAAATATACCAATGTCTATATTAATATTTTTCATATATGTAAATGTAATTTGTTTCGTTGGGGTTTTATTGTCATGTTATCAGTTTGACCCAGTTGTGCAAAAACTGTTGCTTGCTAATTGCCGTTGTTGTAGTTGTGGGCATATTTTTTGCAGGCACTGTCACATTAAATTATTTCTAGTTCTATTTATTTTCATTTGCGCAACAAAAAAACAAGAACTCATTACAAATTCTGACATTTGATTTGTAAAACAAACACCCGCACACACTCGCCCGCACACACACACACACAGTCCCAAAATGAACATTGAATTTTGTGTACACATTTTATTTGACTTTAATATCAATTATTGTTCCAATTATCTGTGTTATTAGTATTTGTTTAATATTCACTTCGCTTCAACCATTCAAAATTCTCGTAATTAGCACTTCATTAAAACATTACTAAACCTAATTATTTTTTGACATCAATGGGAGATTTTGCAAACTTATCGATTCAAAAATCCCAACACTACTAATTGTTTTTTGATGTTTCAAATGTCAAAAGTACTCAACTATTAAGTATTATTTATCGCCAAAGGGGGATATATATATATATATAACTATATATGTATATTTATTAGACAACTTTCTCATTTATTTAAATCTTTAAGAACACATTTCTTGAAGACCAACTTTTGTCGCCGCTTTTCTTATTTTTGGCAATAATTTTTGGTATTTGTAAGAATTAGCTTGGTTGCGCAAAATGTTGTTGTTGTTGTTGTTGTTATCAATGTTGTTATTGTTGTTATGTGGGTTGAAGGAATGTTTGTTGCTTGTTTGCTGCTTTGTGTCCATTGGCGCCATAAAAACATAACGACGACATTTTCATGGCTTTGTTTACATTCGTTTTGATTTTCCTGTTGGCTTTTCCTGCCTGCGCCTGCTTGTCTGCCTCACGCATCATCTCTGTGGGTGTGTATGTATGTGTGTATGTATGTGTGTGTGCTTATGTGTGCTTGTGTGTGCGTGTGTGTGTCCGTATGTGTTGTTTACACAAACGCTCAAGAAAAGTTCAATATCCGCTACAACTTCTGCTTCTCGGCGACCAATAAACTACACATATTTTCCATCTTCCATTTGCCATCCCCCAATCTGCCGTCTGCCATGTCAGGTCCTCCATCTCCCCAAATGCCCATCTGCATCATCAGCAGGCCACATCGTTTAATTATCCACTTGGCTCATAAACTCTTTGTTCAACAAAATAAAAAAAAGCAACATTTGATCTCTTCCTGCTCTTAATTTCTATATATATATATATATATATGCATAAATGTATGCTTGTATGTGTGTGTGAATATTTATTTTTCTCTTTTTTCGTTTTGCTTCTTTGTTTTTGTTTATCAAAACACAGCGGCTCAACTATCGACCTGCCTTTGAGGCACCCATTTCTTCAATTAGAGCTCATTAAAGTCTGTGGAGTTGAGCGCAGGGGAGTGGGGGAAAGCTAGCTGCGCATTGTTTATAATTGCCATATAGGACAAAGAGTGTGCATGATAGGCAAGAGGTGGGGGCGATCTGCTTGTGCAGTGATGTGCATTGGTCATTGAAATTGCTTTTTAATGTTGGCCCGTGCAAAGAACAACAAATAAAGAACAACAACAACACGCGACGAGGCCACAATAAATGCACTAAGAGTGAAAGACAAAGAGAGAGAGAGTGAGAGAGAGTAAGTGCGTCTCACTCTATTGATACACTTACAGTGGTCATCAGTTTTTAAATGGTTTTCAAATTGCGCAAATAATTCTACTTTTCGCATGTACCAAATGAATTATCTTAATTAAATAAATAAATTAAAAATTGTCTAAGTTGTTGTTGAAGTTAACATATAGAAAAATAATAATAAATTGCCATAAACAAACAATAAAAATTGATTTGGCTATTTTCATTTAAAAGTTTAAATTTCAATTTCAATTTTGCTTCAAATTAAATTTTTATTTATATAGAATTCTACAAATTGGTTAAAGCTAGCTTTCAAGATCAATTTAGAATTTGGTGGCAAGTGCCACAGTATATACATATATATTATTAACATATGCGTGTATATGTGTGTGTGTGTGTGTGAATATCTATATCTATGTCTATATCTGCTGGACGTTTAATTTACGCCTCGAGTCAAATGGTAAATGCATTACTTATGTATATGTGCTGTGGTGCAGCTGTTGCAGGGACCTGCCGCAGCGTGGCCAGAGTTGGGATGCCCTCGATGGGTTTTGCGGGGTTGGCCGGGTTAGCCGGGCTGCATTTAAATTGGCTTCGACGGGTGGTGCATTTAACATATTACGCATACGCCATGTTGTATATTTAATGTGTATTTGCAAATGAAGTGACGCAAACGACTGCAACGGCAATGTCGTTGCAACTGCAACCGTAACTGTAAATCTAACTCTAACTGTAACTGTATAGCAAGTGACCAAGAGAGAGAGAGAGAGAGAGACACGTACAGGGGACGACTTGCAGATACCCTGCATCAAAATTAAAGAGTTAATCCTGATTACAGATGATCAATATATTTATATTATATGAAAGCGAAAGCCAAGTCTTAAAATTAATCAGTTTAATTGTTATCGATAGTCGATTCATAGCCGCGCCAGGTTATCGATAGTCGCTTCATAGCAGTACCAGGTTATTGATAAAATAAATTTAACCTAATCTTATCTTGTATTCAAAATATGAATGAGTCTTTGGCAGTCTCCGATGGAGAGTGTATGATACAATCGGTTATCGATTTTTATTGGTTTACTATTGCACTAGTTTGCACAACTTTATTATACACTTTTCAAACAACTTTACAACAAATACACTCGAATGCAATCAATGAAGTGCCCGCGCCAAGGTCCCTTAACTGGGCGTGGCCCCTCAATGCAAATGCATAGCTCATCCATACACACAAAGGTTGTGTGTGTGTGTGTGTGTGTGTGTGTGTGTGTGTGTGTGTGTGCCACTGGAGATGTCGAGTTAGCACCAGGAACATTAAATTCTATAGAAATGTGACAGCCGCAGGGCGTGGCACTTAGACGCTTAGTGTTTCCAGTTAGTCGCTTCGTTAGTCATTTAGTTTAGTCGCAACAAATTCATAAAGCTCTTTCAACTTTTAATTAAGTTACGACTTCTGTGTGCGTGTGTGTTTAAGCCAAGTTAATAACACATGCTCTTAGTCTCTATCAAAGGAGCCAACTGCAGGTCCTCGGGCAGAATCAGTTGCAAAACGATGCTTAAATAAATTCTCTTAATCAAATTTTAAATTATTTTCAAACAAAACTCGACTTTTTTTTATTTGTAGAAATATTTCAAGTATTTGTTATAAGAATCGAATAAATCGAAATTAAAGTAAAATATAATATACAAAAAAGATAATTGGGTTTTTTTTTTGTTGCTTTTCTGATTTACATTGAATACATTTTCTTTTTAATAAACAAATTTTTTACAGACTAAAAAAATATTTGCATAATTAATTTATGAGTTAAACAAAGGTAAAAGCAAAATTTCCAATGTAAAAAAAAAAAATATTTGAAAAATGCTGCAATAAATTGAAATAAAATTGCTTATTGAGTGGAGAGAGAAAATGCAAAAGTTGCTTGTGCAACATTAATCGACTTGAGGCGCAACAAGACAAGTTTTAAGTGATAAACAAAGAAGGGTTATCAAAACTTGGGCTATTAGCTGGCAAAAACTGATGGATAATGATGCAACCAGCTTCAGCAAATTGCTATAGTTTGTTAATTATTGTTTGTTGTTTTTGTGTGGCGTGTGGCAAGTGGAAAGTGGCAAGTGGCAAGCGGCAAGTGGCGTGTGGGGTTCTCGGTTTGTGTTGCAGCAGTTCACTATTGTTGCAGCATGATTTATGCACGAAGCGCGCGAGTTGTCTTTAGAGTTTTGGAAAGAGCATAGACCAGAAGATGGTTGCTTGCTTCCCCCTTCTCCTCCTCCCCCCACACTACTTGTTGTATGCGCTGCAGCAAGCAGTGGAAACGCTTGAGTGCCACTAAATCAAATAGTGGAGCCATCAGGCATGCAACGAGCCGTGCATTTCAAAGCTGAACCTCAACCTGCAGATGACTGTGTGTGTGTGTGTGTGCGAGTGTGTGTGCGTGTGTGTGTGTGTGTGTGTGTGTGTCTCTCTATACATTTAGATAGATGGCCTATCGTCTGTGGTCCGTGTTAATATTTGCTTGCGTTCTACATTGTTTGCGCACTGCCCAACAAGGCTAAGGCTGACAGAGAGAAAAAGAGACAGAGACACAGAGAAAGAGAGAGAGAGAGAGAGATGGATGGTATCTTTGCACAGTTTTCATGTTTTGTTTGGCTTTTAGTGCAGTCGTCTCTCTGTTTGTCTCTGCAAATAGAACCGAGTAACAGTTGAACAGTTAAAGACGAATGCTTTGTGGCAAGCAAAAAGCAAAAAGCAGAAAGCAAAAAGCAAAAAGCAAATCAAAAACTTAAGTAGCCGTTCAGCCGCGCTCTTAATGAGTCAATAAAGAGGGGGGAAAACAAACATCTTGCTTGCAATCTCTATTAACACTTACCCACACACACACACACACACACACACACACACACACAAATGCGATACATTCAAGTTCAATGTTAAAGATTATTTATATATATACAAAGCTACGCATCTCACAATATATATATGTATCTGAAGAAAAGAGTATGTGTATTTGAGTAGCTGCATATGTTTTATATATTATCGATAAATGAAGTTGTATTTTTATCTGAGTATCTGCATATATATTTTATTTATTATCGATAACTGCATTTGTATCTGTATCTACTTATCTGCATATATTTTATTTATTATCGATAACTGCATTTGTATCTGTATCTACTTATCTGCATGTATTTTATTTATTATCGATAACTGCATTTGTATCTGTATCTGAGTAACTGCATATGTTTTATTTATTATCGATAACTCCATTTGTGTCTATATTAATGCAAACTTGCATTTGTATCTCACTATCTAAAATTTAAATGTATCTTTTCATGTAGCCCAATCAACACTGTACATGCAACATCTGTTTATTATCTTCGGCAATATTTACACCTGCAGTTGCCGTTGCAGTTGCAGTTGCCGTTGCAGTTGCAGCTGCATTTGAATATCTATCGAGGCAAGCCTCCTCATCTGCATCCGGATTGGATTCCATTTGATTCGCTGTTTGCCAACGGTATTTTGACTTGAGTGGCGCCACCGATAAAGCTGCAATCGCCTCAACCATTTCAGCCCGGATTTGGGCCTAATTGAATTTTTGATAGGTTTGCCCGGTGAGGCCGTAAATATTTGCATAAGCATCTGCCCCACATTTATTGTGTAAATAGCACTGCAATAATCAGCTACAAAGGGATTAAGTCAGAGACGCAGCAGCAGCTCATGGCGAATTCATGTTTGTGGACGAGAGACGAGATGCCTCAGCCCAGCCCAGCCCAGCCCACAAATCCCGATCGAATTGGCAACAATCGCAATTGTTTGCCCTGAAAATGGTATGTGGAATGTGGAATTAGGACTTAATTTCAACATCAACTAAAGCAATTCCAATCGCAAATTGATATAGAATAAAATAAAAGGGAAGAGAAAAAAGATTTATAATATAAATTTTACTTAAGTTTTAATTCTTAATTCAAGTTTTGTGTTGTTTAAGTTCCAGTTCAAATCAAAAGAAATTGACTAAATTTTACTCCTTCTCTGCACCCCAGTAAAAATGTAAATTTTCAATTATCAATTAAAAAAAAAAAAAAAAACTAATTTTCTTGCTGTGCTGAAAATATGATTTCCCTTGGAAATCATAGAGAGAAGGAGCAAAAAGTCAATATGAATAACGAGAAAAGTGGCCAGGCACTTAAAACAGTAAAAAACAGTTTTGTTGTGGTTGTTGTTGTTGTTGCAAGCTGCAAGGTGGCTGCTAAAACCCATAAAGTGCAATTCAAATTTCAGGCACAGGCGCAAATGCTATTTAAAGCCATGGCCCAGTCCCAAAAACTCAAAGCTTATCAATTATCTGCCTGCGGACGGGTTTTTAAAAAACGGCCAAAGAATTAAATTCCCCCCCCCCCCCCCCTATTTTGTTTTTCGTTTGTTGATTTCTGCTTGGTTTTTGGTGCTTGTCATAAGCCAAAAATGTATGGCCAAATGGCTGTGTGAAAGAGAAAGCGAGTGTGCAGGGAGACAAAGAGCGAGAGAGAGGGAGAGAGTGGGGAGGGAGGGAGAGAGGGAGAGAGAAGGTCGCTTGGGTCGCTCGTCTGGTTGGCTGCCTGGTTGAGGGCAAAGATTTATTTCACCCGGTTGAAGCAGAAAATTGCACGTAACAAAGCGTGTTAAAGTTTTTTTTTTTTTTTGCGAGTCTCCAAACACCAAACCAAACCCCTTTCCCCCCTCTCACTCTCACTTTAAATCGGCCAGCACGAAGCACAAAAAAGAACACACACACCACACACACACCACCACATGCCGCAGTTGGCAGTTGGAGGCGCTACGATTCGAAGAAGGAACTTGGACTTGAACTAGGTGCTCTGAAAAGCGATTGGATTTTGGAGCTGGGCACTGGCAAACCCTCCACTAGTTATAAGTTCTGTGTGTGTGTCCATGTGAGTGTGTGTGTGTGTGGTGGAAACAAAGGAAATTACAAATTGTTGTTTACTTTGCATTTCACTCGCACAAAAAAACAACAATTTTAAAACGAAACAAAAATGCGCAAAACACAAAAAAAAAAAAAAAAAAGGGGGGGGGGGCAGCAAAACAAGTTTGTAGAAGAAGCAATAAAGTAGGACGAGCCTAAAAAATATGAAAAATAACAAATAGCAGGCTGCAAGAGAATCGGGCGAAAGACTGTGGCAGGCCCAAAGAACATGGAAATTGGAAATGGACGTGCGACGAGCTGGAGGCAGGGGCAGTGGCAGTGGCAGCCATCGACAAAGGCTAGTTGCGTGGCCAAAAGCAAAAAAAAAACAAACAAAAAAAGTAAGATAAATGTAAACCGACCGTTTTCACTATATTTAGTGTTTAGTTTAATGAGCTTTTTTCTTTTGCTACTTTTTACCGCAACAACAACAACAGCAATTCCCAAGCACAAAAAAACAGGATCAAAGCTGTGCCCCAAAATATCCTGTTATCTATTTGTATATTAACTTTTATGTTAATAAATTACTTTTAAAATAATTACATTTAAAATATTAACTAAATTTGGCCAAGAGCAAAAGCAGTTTTTTTTTTTTAACTTTTTCTAACTTTTTCTTCTCTTCAAGTTTTGGCTGTAATTATTGGGCTCGACTTCCGCTGGAGGCCAACACTTGCACACCTTGATTATAGCCATTTTGTGCCATAATTTTAATGGTCCAAACAAAACAAAACAAAGCAAAGCAAACAACACACAAAACAAAAAGAAGATTGTTGTAAAATTTGGGTCAATTACTTTTATAATCATAACACACAACTACAAAAAACAAACTCAAACCAGTTATTCAGAGCAATTTATTTTTGTTTGTTGCTGTTGTTGTTGTTGCTGTTGTTGTTGCTGCTGCTGCTGCTGCTGTAATTTAACTTTCCTTATGCACTGTTATTGCATGCCAATAGTTCATAGTTCAACATTTACCAGCCTTTGTCTGCACTTCTGCTCCGCTCGCTCTTGCGATTGAGCTAAGATAAAAATAAGTACACAGCGTGTGCAACACTGACTGCCAAAAGTTGCCGCACCGCTTGCAAGCGCCTCAATATTGCATTAAATAGACGCAATGTATCTTTAAAAAAAAAAAATAGTTAAAACAAAAAATAGCACTTAAAACTAGGAATATATTGCTTTGCTATTGCTATAAATAGCAGAAAGTTGGTAAAGCTATTTGCAGAGAGCAATAGCAACAGCAAAATCAAACAAATTTTTATAATGTTTTCTGCACGCGTAGCAAAAACAGAATTAAAAAGAGCAAAGCAGGAGCAAAGCGAGAGCAAATCGAGAGCAAAGCGGGAGCAAAGCGGGAGCAAAGCGGGAGCAAATCGAGAGCAAAGCTGGAGCACAGCGGGAGCAAAGCGAGAGCAAAGCAATCGAATAATGCAGGTGATTTGCTCCGCAAAAAATATATAATTATAGTTAAATTAAAGGCAGGCAATAACTGCTCGCGAGCACTGTCTGCTCGTTAGTAAATTTAAATTTATAAATAAATATATATAGATGTATATATATATATATATATATATATATATATATATAAAGAGTTGTTTGTAAGTTAATGTCTGAAGTCTGCAGTCAATTTAGATAAACAATTACGAGCACAATTGCAGGGGCTTGCCCCGCTGCCATTCGTAGCTGCCACCCGGCGGCAACAATAACAAGGGGCACCCGTTCAGTTCATTTGACCCGCCATCAAGTGGATGTGTGTGGTGTGGTGTGCTGTGTGTGTGTGTGCTCTGTGTGTGTTGCGCTGTGGTGCAGTTTAGTGTGGATGGGTTGGTTGCTTGGCTGGTTGCATGGAACAATGCAACAGAAGGCGGCTAAAGTCATTTGCGTTGTTATTGTAAGTGGCGCGCGAGTTGAGAGCGACCCAAAAATAGCACAGCAACAACAGCAACAGAAACAGCAACAACAGCAACAGAAACAACAACAATAATACAATCAAACTTTAAGTAGGAAATAAAGCAAACGAAAATGAAGCAGAAGCTGAATAAGATAGAAAATAGAAAGTATCTTTGAGTTGTGCGAGTATAAATTATGATGCTGCCACGCGGCGGCAGATCGTGAATTGTTGCAAGCACACAAAAACGAAGAAGAAGAAGCAGACGAAGTTGTTGCTTTTGAAAAACACTTTGGAATTTTAATTGGCTCAACGAGAGCGAGCGAGAGAGAAAGACAGAGAAAAGACAGAGAAAGAGAAGGGGAAAGAAGGGGAAAGGGAGAGGAGAGAAAGAAGAGTGCATTTGCATGATGAAGGGGAAAGGGAGAGGAGAGAAAGAAGAGTGCATTTGCATGATGATGGCGAGCATAAATCAAGCGATCCTCAACAGCAGCAGGCAGCTCTCTATTTATATATATATATATCATATCAGACCGACAGAAGAGTTCACACACACACACACACATACACAAACACACAACGTTTAAGTGACACTAAAGTTTTCAAGTGCTACAAACCCCAAACAGATGCAGTTTCCAATGTCTCCTTTTTATTTTTGAGTTGATTTTTATCGGCTTACCTAAAAAGATAAATGAGAAAAAAGAGAGAAAGAAAAAAACAAAAAGATTAGCAGCCATTAAAGAAAAGGGATTTAACTTAATTTAATAGATTACTTTAGCAACAAATAGCGTAATAAATTGTTATTTGCTGCTGGCGTTGCCACCAGATTTATATTTTACTGACGCTGCCTGCCCAATTTCAATATTTCGCCACAGTGTTTGCAGCACAAACAAAGCGGGGGGGCGGGGTGGGGTGTCATGGGGCGGGTCAGGGGCAAGTCGCCCACAAAGTGGCCAACAAGTCACGGCCAGACACAGACCGAGCCGTGTTGGAATTGCACCAATCGCCCCGGCCCCACCCACAGCTCTGCACCTTGAGGGCGTCGTTGCTCAAGGTCTGACTATGTCCAGCAATTTACAAGCTGTTTACCCAGCAGCAGCAGCAGCAGCAGCAGCAGCGGCAGTGGCAGCGGCAGCAGCGGCAAAGAAAAATCATCAGCGCCATCTGCAAAAGCAACTCAATTTAAAAAAAAAAAAAAAAAACAAAAGCAAAGAAAAACCAAGTAAGAAAGAAAGTTGCGAATAAGTCTAAAGGGGAGGAGGAGTGGGAGAGTGGGGGAGTAGTGGGGGAGGGAACTGTGCTACAAGCATAATTAATTGCACATAAGTAATTCCATTGGCCTTAGCGGCGCTTGTGGCATAAATATTTCAATTGCAGCGTTGCCCCAAACCCAAATATGCAACGCGTTGCAAGACACAGAATTGCATAAAAATCTGCAACTTTTAAGTCAGGATATAAATGCAAATTCCCATTAAATGAGAGAGAGCGAGACAGAGAAAGAGAAAGAGAGGGAGAAAGTAATTGAGATTTCAATTTGGAACTCTGTCTCAAAGATCTCAAAATCCTTTTTAAATACTGATCCAGATTTTTAAGAATTCTTAATAATTACCTTCAATTCTAATATCTATCGATATATTTATATATTTATCGATTTACTTATTTATCTATTAATGTATCAATATAAATTGATTTATTTATTTATTTATATATTAGTCTATTCAACTATTTATCCATTTATATATTTATCGATATATCTATTTATCGATTAATCTATTAATGTATTGATGTGTATTGATTTATTTATATATTTATCTATTAGTCTATTGAACTATTTATCCATTTATATATTTATCGATATAACTATTTATCGATTAATCTATTTATCTATATATCTGTATCGATATTTATCGATTTATCTTTTAAACCTTTTAACTATTCATCTATTAATCTTGCATTCAAGTTGAAGGGCAAAGCATTTGAGAAATGGTTTGCACTGCGAAAGATAACAAGTAAAATGGTGGAGTAAAAATGTTTAAGAGGAGAAAACTGAGATGCCATTGAAATGGAATTAAGCTGCAAACGCGTTGGGCGTGCAACGCGCAACGCACAACTTGCAACGCGGCAAGAACTGAGCCGTCAATGAATGAATGAATCAGTGAAACGAATAAACTCGCTGCACAGTTGAATGACTTCATAGTCGAATTAAGCAGCAGCTCTCTTTCTGCCACACACACACACACACACACACACACACATGCTAAGCAGCTGAAATTGGATACGCCTGTTGCTGCTGCTGCTGCTGTTGCTGCCTCTTCTCACTCCAAATGAATGCAATTTTAAGCACGTGCTGATTGCCTGCCTCCGATTATTTTTGTTGCTGTTGTTGCTGCCACAAAGCGTCGTGCTTCATGGACCGCGACCAAAGAGCAAAAAGCGAATCCGCAGAAATCAACAGCAACAACAACAACACCAACAACAACTGGCGTCTCCAAAACCAAAGTGTTTGACTTAAAGATACCCTGTAATTAGTTGTTAGATTCTTTATGCATTTTACAAATTAAATTAATTAAATATTTCATATTATTATTTTCATATATTTCTTTTATATTTTATTTCTATTACTTTAAACTATTTTTGAGCTTAGCCAACTCCAACTTGTGGCCAACAAAATTGCTGCTCAAATAATTAACTAAATCAAAGCTTTTCGTTTCTGAAATTAACTTCCACAAAATCATAAAACACAATTTAAACTAAAATTAAAATTAAATCAATCCAAATGCACAGCTAACTTTTAAATTAGATAAATAGATAATTAAATGAAATCAATTTAATTCAACTTATTTTACATGAAATATAATTGGAATAAATTTTTAATAAAAGGAAAAGTAAAACAAAGAAAGAATTATTAATCTTTTATAATATTTAATATAATATATATTATTTAGGGAAATCAATTTTAATTTATATTAAATTAAACATATGTTTTATTAAGTATAAATCGGATTTATTATGTGCTGCATGTGTTCGAGGCAAACAAACAATCAAAGGACAAAGGACATTTAATTAAAGAGATTATCGACAAAAAAAAAATGTCAATGACGGAGAGGTGGTTTGGTGGAGAGGGTGGATGGGTGGCTGATTAAGTCTTGGCATATTGATGGGGCCTTAAGCCTTATCAATGGGCCATCGACTGGGTAATTAGGCGGACACGCCCACCTGCCAGACCTGGTATGCACAACTGCCACGCCCACTGTCATTACACGTAGTGCTCATTTAAATAAATTAATGAATTTCTCGTTTCGTTTCGCTTAATTTTTTTGTTCTTCTTAATTTTTTTCCTTGTCAACGCGCAACTTTTTTATGGCATTTTCTTTGCCTTATCGCCACCAATATTGACACTGACGGGGGAGGTGCTTGTGCGGGGAGGGGGGGGGGGGGGAGAGTGGTGTGTTGAAAATTGAGATTTCGTGGTCGGTCGTGCCACATCGCTTGCCTCATTTGAAAAGTGAAGCGGAGAGAAGCCTGCTTCTGTTTTTCCATTAGTGCCAAATGTTTCAAACTGTTTATCTTAATCGCTTTCGATGCCGGAGAAGGGGAGGGGATGGTGTACGTGTGTGTGTGTGTGTTGTCATTCACACATGACAGATACATAGATATTGATATTGGCTGATTAGCTGCGGTTGCTGCTGTCAACATTTATTGACATTTATGATCGAAATATTAATTTGAATTTATGCTCAGATTTAGTAAAGGTTTTCCTTAAATCTTATTTGTTACCCCGACACCCCCGTCCCCATCCCTCTCACCAGTGTCTGGCAGTCATTAACGTCTCAGCTTTTGTCTGCCAACTTTCACACTTGGTTGAGTTAATTGGCAGCAGTCGCTTCAGTTTACAACTCAGATTTGTGGCTAAAATGATTGCTCAACTGATTCCTCTGCCAAATCAGTTAACATTCAATATTTGCGGTAACAGAAAATTAACTTAACTGAACATATCGGAAATCTCTTCCTCTTTTAAGAGTTCTAATTTATACTGTCAACTTTTACTATGCATTGTTGCCAATTTTCACAGTTAAGCGAGGAAGCATTGAATATAAATTGTGATCATTAATTATAATTATAATAATAATAATATTAATTTTTTTATTAATATATTTTCTTTTCTATAATATATATAATGTGTTAGACAGACATTTTTAAAACTGCACTGTTGCCAATTTTCACACACTACTAATTAGAGCTATTCGCAACTTTTCAAATCTAATAATTGTCAATTTTCTAGTTTACTTAATTTTAGTCTAAAATGTAACCAATTTGCAATTTGCAATTTATCTCCTATAATCAAAATAATACATTGTAAAATGCGCTGTTGTCAATTTTCACTCTCTTTGTCATTACTTAATTCATTTTGTGGTAATCAATCTTTGTTGCATTATACATCTTATGAGCAACTAGTGGTTGCCAAACACGCACACACACACACGCACACACACGCACACACACACACGCACACACACAAAGGAAACTTAATCAAATACCTATAAACTATTAAAGGGGGTGTTTAGGGGGGGATTTGCAATCCCGAATTGATGTACTTCAACAAGTTTTGAGGTTGTCAAGATGCTTTTACAACACGATTTAAGCCGAGATTTTAGGCTGTTTTGCTTTGGACGTCTTTCGGCTATTTGCCAGCTTGGCAGTTTGGCAGCTTCAATCAATTGACAGTTGGTCGACACACATTTGTCAGCGGAGTCGAGTCGAGTCGAGTGCCCAAATATGCTGCAACATGTTGCCTCTCACTCAGTCACCGCCCCCCCCCCCCCACCATTCTCCACACACTATCAACTTATCTGTCAAATGCCAAACGACAGAGCAAAATCTATTAAGAGTGGCTTCCGCCTGTTGCCAGCTGCCACAGTTGCCCCAGTTGCCACAATTCGCCGCACAGTTGCCCCCCCCCCCCCCCCAGGCAGAATAAAAAGAGACAGCAACAAAAAGAAGAAGCAGCAGAAGAAAGATCTGGGAATGGGTGAATGAGCTGAGTTGGGTAACAGTGATTTGGGCAACGAGAGTAAATGTTGGATTCGGTGTATTTTGGGCATTTTTGGCTTATTTTGGGTCTGTGAAAAGCGCATCGACAAAACCATGTTAAGATTCTGACTCGATAAAGGTTTTATTGTTGTTGTTATTGTTTGCTGCTCTTGTTTTCGATTATTCTTCTTCTTTTTTTTTTTTGGTCTCTGAAGCAAACTTAAATCGAGGCATTGCACACAACTCAGAGCCAGGTTATCATGTCGCACGTTTGTCAGTCAGCCAGTTCAGTCAGTCAATGTGTCAATGAGTGAGTAAGTGAGAGGGAGAGAGAGGGAGAGAGAGGGAGAGAGAGGGAGAGAGAGTGAGAGATTAGACTGCTGCTCTGCTAAGCGTTCATGTCACAAAGATTAGCCAAATTCTTGGCTGGCAGTTTTGGAACAAGAGTTTTTCGTTTCGTTAAAAAAAAAAAAAAAAAAAAAAAAACTGGCTAAAACACATACATACAAATAAGCAATCGATGCAAAATAAATAGAACGAGGGCGAGAGAGAGAGTGGGAAAGAGAGGGAAAGTGAGTAATCAAATTGTTTAAGCGTGTCACGCGGCGAATACGCAATGTTTCTCAATTTACTCTGATTCTGATACGGATTACGATTCGACTCATCATCATTATGATCATCATTATCTTAATTAAATTTGCACATTTTTACGCTCTCAATTTAATCACATTTGGTAAAAGATTTCACATGTTTTTCACATGTTCTTCAACAATAAGAAAAAATGTATATTATAAAATATAATCATATTTCTATTTATTTATTTATTTTATTTATATAATTATACATTTTTAACTTTTATTTCAACTTTTAAATTTATTATTCACATCTTTTTTCGCTCGCAATAATAAATAATTAATCAGCTTTGTTTCTTACAAACTTACAAACAAAATGTAAATTGATCGATTTACAAATTTCAACAGTTTTTTTTTAACTTTCTGATAATTTGCACTAACTTCAACAGCAACAGTCGATTAACTCCGTCTCTTTTACTCCATCTCGCCATCTCTTTCACTCTTTTTCTGTAGCTCGGCTAACAATTTAATTATGTTAATTTAAGTTGCACATTTTGCTTACATTTTTTGGAGTTTCTTTCATGTTAATTATTCGAGGAAATTAAACTTTTGGCATTTGCCTTTTGTTTTTAGCCAACTTATAAAGAGCGATTTCTTGTTAATCAATCAGGGAATCCATTTACAAACTTGCACACAAAGTGCTTTGTCTCATTTACTGTAACTATTTGCCACACCCACACACACACACACACACACACAGACACACATAAATACATATAAAAGTGCAATTCTTGTGTCAACTTTCAAGGCACATTTTTGGTTTCAATTCCGGTTTCCGCTTCTCTCCCACAACTCGTTGACATTTAGCTTGCTTGAAAGCAACACACACACACATGCACACACACACGTACACACACACGTACACACACACGTTGGCAACGTATTTCATTGATGGATTAATAGCAGCTGAAATGGCTCGAAAAATGCGTAGGCGTCAACAATGGCTTCGGGCCAAAACAAAAGCAACGCTGAAACTTTCGCTTTCAATGGCTGTCTTCGAGGAGTGGGCGTGCCTCAAAGCTGCTATTTCCGCTTATTACTTGCCACACACACGCACACACACACACACACACACACACGCACACACACACACAGCTGATTCGTGCTTGCGCATTTCATCATTCGACTTTTCGGGGCAAGCGATCTGCCTTTTCACTGTTGTTGTTGGCTCTTCATCATTTTTATGACGCTCATGTGACAGTCATTTGTATTAATGTGCCACACACACACACACACAAGTGGTAAAGCCCCTGCTAAATCAAACTTCACACATTTTGTTGAACTTCAGCTTCTTCCGCTGTTTGCCACACTCTGCTCTATGAAAGCACACCACAACACACCACACACACAACACACAACACACCTTCACCTTCAAAAAAAAAAAGAGAAAAAAGAAAAGCCAACCCGCCAGCACGCCCCCTTTGCCGCCCACTCTGTTTTGCGGTTTATCGATTCAAATTGATTTTGCTTTTCCGCCTTTTGTTGCTGTTTTGTTGTTGCCGTTGTCAACGAAATCCTTGGCTATGTCTGCCACGTCTTTACAAACCCAACCGCAGTTGCCTCGTTCCGGTTCCCCCCCCCCCCACCACCCACACCGCTCCCATCAACCATAGACACATTTGCCAGGGTTGCCACACATTCGACTCGCTGTTGGCAATTGTATTTTGCCCACATTCCGAAAAAGCCATTCCCATTTGCAAATATTCCTATTTCACTTCTATTTCCTGTCTCTCTCTCTCTCTCTGTCTCTCTCTCACTCTCTTGCTTATCGCCTTCTCTCTCACACCTTAACACATGCATCCAGAGATTTCCGTTTGCCCTCGTCAATTTATTTTGCGGCGCCACACAACCTGCCCGTCAAAGTTGAGTGTACCACACACACACACACACACACAGAATAATTGTCTCTTTGGTGGCAAGACAGCTCAAGGCAACTCAAGATTAGCGTCAAACACTGACAGATCTGCCACAAGTTGCATTATCTGATTATCTTTGCATAAGCAACTATTTTTTTTAATCCACTTTTTATTCTGTGTTCTTTGCTTCCGAACCACAAATCAAATCAATCCCGTTTGATTATAGCCACGATCTTTTTGAGGCTATGCAAATTTTAAAAACTTTAAGCTGGAAATTTATTTGTTAAAGTTGAATTTCAAATAATTAATTTGAGTTATTGTTTTTTGATCATTTGTTCAGCTGGAAATCTACAGAAAATCAGAAGAAAGTGAAGGAGAGCCCTAAAGTTGAGATTCTCAGTAGCAAAATAAAATGGAAAAACTATGCCAAATCGATCAAGAACAAACCGTATTATCTCGCTTGCCTTCACATAAATGTAGAGCAAGTATAAATAATAGTGAAATTTTGCACAGTGCATGAGTCAACAGTTTGAGGACATTGAAAGCGTACCAAAAAAAAAAACAAAAAAAAAAATGACACGCCAGGAATTGGCAAATGAATGAGGTAAAAAAAAAAACACAAACATACACACACACACACACACATAGACACACACGCACATGTTGCGAATGGGTATTTATAAATACATACGCAGTGTATATAAAATAATATTTATGTGTTGATCGCATGAAATGCGTTGTATAAATTTAGCCCGACTTTTATTCGACAATATTTTCCATTCTTTCGCATTTTTTTTCTCCCTATTTTTTTTTTTTTTTTTTTTTGCCTGCCTTGAGGATTTTTATGGGCTCATTCACTTTTGCGGGCCACCATTTCTTTATTGTAAGTCTGCCACAGGAGAGGGGCAAACAACTTTCTGGCTGCGTTTATTATTAACTGTCGCAATGTTTGAGGGACGATAATAAAAAAATAAAAAAATATATATATATCAAGGGAGCCGACGGAGACGCCGGGCGAAAGTGCAAAAAACTTTGTGCAAATAGGAAAAAAAAAAAAGAATAATAAAAAATAAAAGAAAGAAAAACTAACAGGAAGCACACAATATGAATGAATGCGACTATTCGTTATTCATTATTCGCATTCACTATTCGCTGTTCACTATTCACGTATTCATGTGTGTGTGTGTGTGTGTGTGTGTGTGTGGGTGTGTGTAAGTCATGTGAGCAGAGGGTGTTTTTGGGGGCGTAACTGCATTAAACTCATTTACACCCCACCAACCTATGTCGTTTTCGCGGCTTATGCGGTTTATGCCTGCCGCGTGCCGCCAAATGACTGCAAAAACAACAACAACAACAACAGCAAAAAGATTATAATAAAGTCATTAATACCAAAAGCCACAACATAGAAATTGCTTAGTTGGGTGAAATCTATTAAAGCGCACGAAAAAAAAAACACAGAGAAAAAAACCAACCTTAAATAAAATAAAAGTTTCTCAACTAAAGTATTATTTTATTACGAATATCGAAAGCAATTTCAAATCCATTCAACATGCTCAACTGAAGCTTTCCCGTTCGATTTGACCAAGGATTTAAGGGATTTTGTGCAAAAAAAAAAATAACGCAAATTTTATGTTTTATTATTTTAACTCAAATCGTTAGTTGTTCTTTAACATAGAAATCGACATAATTAAATTTATAGCAGCTATTGTAAATTTAATTTTTAATTGAATTTGCAGATTGCAAAGCTTTAAGAAATCGTATTTTCTTTATATCTGACAAACAACTTATCTTCAAAATTGTACCATGCTCATCGTGGTTTATATATATATATATATATATGGTCCTGAGGCGAGCTGCTTAATTAAACTCGCTGTTTGTGCAATTTCAGAGCATCGTTGGGGTTTCGATTGAGTGAAAGGCGCTTTGACTCCGCCTCAAGGTATGCAATAGTAATTGTATACATACATATATATATACATATGTAAGTGTGTATGTGTGAAAAATAGAGAAACAGATTTGCCTGGCAATTAACCCCACACGCATGTCGAACAATTTGGGAAGCTTGCGCACTCATAAAAAAGAATGACAAAGTGCCGAAATCCGCACAAACCAAACTCAACCAAGCAGCACACGTTAAGGTTAAGGTGTAGTAAGTGAGCGTAGAAGTGAAGGGGGGGGGTTAGGGGGGGAGAAGGTGCTTAGACGGCAGCTGTCAATCAACGGCACAAAATAAAGTCTAGACGACCCGTTTAATGATCTTCATGCAGCCAGTCGGGCGCAACCAACCCAAGCCCAACCAGCACCCCTTGGAGCTTGGGCGAACACGTATCACAAACGGCCACAAAAGCAAAAGCGAATCATAATGAAAAGGGAAAGTGCAAAATACACACAAGCACACACAAGCACACACAAACACACACATACACACACTTGTGCAAAATTAAATGCAAAATACATTTAAAAGGGAAGCAAGAAAAAAAAAAATGTACAACAACGCAGAAAATAAATAAATAAATGAGTGCCAAAGCAAATCATAAAATGAAGGCAAGACAAGAAAATAAAAGAAGGAAGGGGAGTAAGTGTGGGGGGGGGGGCGGGTGCTGCTATGCAAGCGCATGTTGAGCATAATGAAGCAGCAGTTGAATCGAGAGCGGGTGGAGAGGTGGAGTGGCGAAATGAAGAGCAAGCAGAAGGTGGAGCAACAGACGCGCCACTTGAACGCAATCAACGCAGAACAATCACGTATCTATGCATCTCTGTGAGTGTATGTGTATGTGTGTGTGTGTGTGTGCGTGTAGGTGTAGGTGTAGGTGTATGTGTGTGGTTGGTTTTTTGTAGCAAAATTAAACGCATGCCATAATAATGCGATTTTTCTTCATTTTGGAGAGCAACGCAGCCCATAAGCATCCCCATATGACATCAGATCAGATGGTAATCGAGACGAGCGAGGCGCATGCATGACTAGCAAATACCCTGCATATATATAAAACGAAGAAGATTCTTGTTGCCATTCAAATTATTTGATGTAATCTCAATCGATATGTTATCGATGAAATGTTATCGCATTCATATTGATAAGCAATATATCAGACTCTATGTAAAAAATAATGAATTAAATTAATAATTAAATGAATTCACAAAACACAACTCAAATTAATAGGGTATGCAAATGGCCAGACAAGAAGAAGGCGGAGCGAGAAGACACCTTTCACACGGCTGGGCGACGACTGATGCCAAGCTGACAACCACAAGACGCAAACACACGTCGCAGGCAAACGCAACGGAAGAGCAGAAGCTGCAGCATTTAAGAGGGTGAGCTGGACACAGATACGAGGGGCGGATGACGGGTGTGAGAGGTGGGGCTGCGACACAGGCTGCAACCCAACCGACAGTCGCCAGTCGACAGCCTTTTGTAATTTTCTGCGCATAAAAATCGCATTTTTCTTCTTTTACCCTCGACTCTGGAGACAAAAAAAAAAAAAAAGAAAA